>CAJVRI010001168.1:1272500-1417500 GCA_911649635.1 Poeciliopsis gracilis | reverse complement strand
TGTGCGATGGATCCTGAATGATGTCATCACTCCACTGTTTCCAGCATGTTTAGATTTCAGACCCAATATCTTCACATGCTGCTGTAAACCCGGGGGTTAGCTAAACAAACCGGGTCGGTGATGTTCTGATCGATGCTGCAGGAAAACCCGGCCTTCGGTCTGTGACGATGCAGACGCGCCGCAGACGGCGTCTCCTCAGACGGCGTCTCCTCAGACGTCACCTTCATCCTCCGTTACTTCACCGCTGAGCTCCGACCGCAGCAGCAGGAACTGAAACTGCCTCACAAACCGGATGCGTTTTCTTTTGCTTTGGTTGAGTTTCTTTTGGTTGACATGAATTACCTTCCAGCTAGCGCCATCCTCAGGCTAAATTAGGCATGTTAAGTCCATTCTGTGCATCATTATGCAGATGACACTCAGCTATACGTTGATGTACAACTCTGTGCTCTCCTGTTAAAACTAACTGCTTGATGCATTTATATTTTTGTTTTCTAGGAGTTTAAATCTTTAATTTCAGACTTTCAGCTTCAATCTGCTCCTTAAATTCATTTCCAGCCTGGTTTTCGTAGCATGTGAACTTCGGGCAGATAAAACCGATTTTATCGGGGAAAGCCTGAAACACGAGAGCTGATCGTCGCTTTGGCTGCTGTGGTGAAGCTGCATGACTGTCGTTTTCCTCCCTGGCTGCTTATGAAACAGAAACTATCACCCACAGTCAGAAATCCTCCTCCGCTTGCCGTCGCTCCTCGCTGTCATGGTTCGCCATCCGTCGGCGTGGCAACCGCGTCCTCCTCCTGTCTGCACACTGCTGAGTGTTTAGTAACGACACGTTTTGAGTTTTTCTGCTGCAAGTTTCTGATGTTTAAACTTCTCCTAAACTCTGGATTCAAAGCTTCGTGTCTGTTTGTGATTAGGATAAAACATGGTGGTTGTCAAGGCAACGGTGGAGGATACCGGCCAAAAGGACAAACAATAAAAGCAGAATATTCAGGCAGTGATGCCTCAGTGATTTCACTGACAGAGCAGCAGGATGGTGGTTAGTAAAACTGCTCTGGTGTGAATGAACCAAACGTTGCTCACACCAACAACGACGTAGTCAGAAAATCTCAATCAGCAATAAAACCGTCTCCACGGAAACAGAACCTGGTAAATAAAACCGGGTCGTTTCAGGACCTGAACGGTTCCACTGGACCAGTCAGAGACTCTTAACAGCCAGGTGGAGATTTATTCTGTTTCATTACTAAAATAAAGTTAAAATATTACAAGAGTTGCCGAAATATGAAGGTAAAGTAGGAGAATGAAGTCGAGACTTTATGAGAACTCCAACGTATAAAATAACAAAAGCATTAATTATCCAGGCTTTTATTGTTAAAGCATCTTTTTCTCATATTTTAAAATGTTCTTATAAATTTGAGTCTTTTTTCAGCTAATATTGTGGTTATTTTCCTGTAACTCAACACAAATGTTTGTATTTTTGTCCGGATGCTCCGTTGAAATGGAAGCCACTTTTTGAAAATGTTTTCTGTTGTTTATAATTTCACTAAGAAAAGAAAGTGAGACAAAAAATCTGAATTAAGATTGGAAGTTGGTTCTGGTGTGAAGAGGTTTTTGCGCAGCCTGAGTTTGTTGCTGAATATTCGCTCCGGTTCTCAGATCCTCGTCAGAGGCAGGTGTGAAGCGGTGAGAACCTCTCGCCTCCGGGAGCAGACACTGCGAGGTCAGAGGTCAGCTTTAACTGCCGGGTTCGTGACCTGGAGCTGGACGGACTCCCAGCTGGCCGCCAGCACGGAGGCCGGGAACCAAACAGAGTTCAAGGCCTGAAGCTGGAGCTTTATGACGCAGGAACTCGACCCAAACGGAACCTGCTCCTGACTGAAACTTCGTTTATATTCTGCTAACGTTCAAAAACACATTTTCACAATAGCAGTGTCACTATTAAACAAAAAACACAATTTAAATGAATCTTGAATACGTTTCTTCACATGATAAGTTATTTAAAGAACATGCTGCATCGTCATCCTGGTACCACTTCCTGTCATCTTCTTCTTTGTTGTTTCCGCCAGTAGTAACATCCTGTTTGAAACTGTTTTAAATAACTTTTCTTGCTTAAGTGTAGTTTTCTAAGCAAATTCCAGTTTGTTTAATTTCAAGGTGAAACAGCTGCACCAGGCAACGTGTTTGAGTTAAATAAGAAACTAATCAGTCATCAGACAGGTTTGACTTTTCTGTCCCGACTCCAGAGAAACGCTGCTGGCTTGTTCTGTTTTCTCCTCCTGCAGCGCTGAGCTGAGGGAGGCTCGGCGTTCCCAGAAGGAGCCGGACGCTCCGACCGGCAGCAGAGACCAGGAGCGGGAATCTGAGCGCGCATTTCCACTGCTGCACATCACTAATTACAGATGCAGCGGCTCCGAGCCGGGAGGCGGCAGTGAACCGACCACACTCATCTGACTTCAAAACTGAACTTCTGCTCCGACTACAAATTACAAAAAGGTCAAGCAAACAGACTGAAGGTTCCGGGAAAGTGAGGAATTGTCCTTTAGAGGTCGGACCGCGGCTGGTTGTGGTCGCAGACAGAACCTCTGCTTGGAGGATTTTATTTCATATTTCTCTATTTGTGTTAAGGTTGTTCTGCTTTGTCCAAATTTATTTCAAGGTTTTTTCAGTTATCTGGATTTTCTTCATGTTTTTATTTACAGTACTTTTTAATTAATCTGCAGGACAGAAAATCTTCATGGCTGCAAACTTAAAAAATCACTTTAAAAAGTCAATTTTTAATTTAAATTATATTTAATCCATTTGCAGCTCAAGAAGTTTCAACACTTTATGACCAAGAATTGATTCAGATGATTTTCTGGATCATTGTTGTTATTACTGGATGTTTCTTCCCAGGCGTCGCCATGGGGATGTGGGGTCGCCCCGCCGACCCCGGCCACAGGGGGCGCCAGGCGGAGCTGGTGTCAGACTTTCACACCTGACCAGCTGGAAACCAGCAGAGCAACAAGTTCATCCAAACTGCAGCGACGGAAACGCAGCCGATTCATTTTGATGAAGATCTGAGATAAACTGCAGCAGGGAGACGATCATGAGATGATTAATTATTCGCTGCTGTAATGATGAGTAATTTAACACAAAACCTCACCACTTTGTTTTCCAGATCAAATATCTCAGGGCACTTTAGAGAAAAATAACTCTTCAGCAGATATAGAAGCGTGTTTCCAGTCAATCATTTCTCAGTATTGATTAATTGGTGGATAAGTTCACTGATAACAAAGCAGTTTTCCATAAGTAAAAAAAATCAATCAATCAATCAATCAATCAATCAATCAATCAATCAATCAATCAATCAATCAATCAATATTAAGTAATTATTCCCTTGTTTTTATCTGGTTTAATCTTCACTGATATTTTTGTCTGGAAACCAGAAATTCTGGTTTCTTTCCGTCTCGTTGAGTCGAGCAGTTTGAGGTCTGAGGAAGGTTTTAACTCGGCGTGTGAGGAGAGCTTGAGGCGGCGCCGACCCGAACACCCGGGTCGGGCCGGGTGTTCAGGCCGGGCCGGGTCGGCCAGGCCGCTGTTTGTGTGGTTAGACAGAGGAAAACGAGGCAGCGTGACCTCTGACCCTCCTGCTGATGGAGGCCAGGTCAGATACGAAGTTCTCACACTGTCCTCCTGCAGCTTCACGCCTCCGGCACACACACACACACACACACACACACACACACACACACACACACACACACACACACACACACACACACACACACACACACACACACACACACACACACACACACACACACACACACACACACACACAAACACACACACACATACACACACCCGGGTCGGCGGCTCCAAACCTTCACAGACCCGGTTTGACTCGTTTCCAGCTCAGGAGTTTGTTTTTCCTCGTTTTTATCAAAACAATCATCGAGTAACAGAGAAGCTTTAAATGTAAATAAATGAAAGTTTTTCCTTGATTTGTCAAAATGTTTCTTCTGTATTTCAGGAAAACGTGAAATAAAAACGCTTGAAGCCAAATTGAAATGACAAAGATGGAAGCGAGAGTCGCTCTGCAGGACTTCTGAACGTCCTGCAAACGGTCAGAAGTCATAAACCTGCGTCTGGATCTGAGCTCAGATCGAGTTTTAGACGCAGTTTATGGTCAGAAGTTCAGTTCTGGCCGTCAGAGGATCAGCTTTTCCATCTCCATGGCGATGACTCACTTCAGCTCCATCAGCTTCCTCCTCATCAGCTGAAGCAAATCAGTGAGTAAAAGCTCCAGCAGGAGGAGAAGCAGCAGCCGCCGCGGCTCCCAGTGCAACCAGTGAGCTGCAGGCGCTGGGACCAGTGGCTCAATGAACGCTTTCACACATTAAAGGTGTGAAAACAACCAGCAACCAGCAACTGACCCACCAGGTCAGGCAATGAACCCACTTCACGCCTCTGAGGGAGCCTGGGTGTCTCAGTTAGTGAGGAATTATATGAGCATAACAGAGAAAAAAAAGAAAATGATAAAGAAATCAGACATTAAAAGCTGCAAACTGATAAATATTTCACATGAAGGCTGACAGGCGCAAACATGCAGCAGACAGCAAGAATATGAGGGGTTAAAAATGACGCCGAAAATAAATTTATTAAAGATGCCATTAAATCATTCATCATTTAAAATTATTTCACGATGCAAACCCAAAACACACAAATGCAAAAAACAAATGAACAGTAAAAAGTAAAAACCAAGAACCAGCAAAACAAATACGAGCTGGAAATCCTCCAGGCCACCAGGGGGCGTCGATCAACACACCGTATGGGACAGAATCTCAGTAAACATGTCATGATTTAAGGCAGTATGTTAATGAACTGCTCTCGACGCCCCCTGGTGGCCTGGAGGTCTGCTGCTTTTTGCTGCATTTTTTGCTGGAAGCCATTTCAATAAAGAGCCAATCATTTAACTCTTTAACGCCAAAGCCTCAAAATCTCATCTCTGCCTGTTTTATCTATAAAAAGTAAAACGAAAATGTCCCGTGAGACAAAATGGCTCCAGCAAAAGGTCAATATGTGGCATTTTGTTTACAACTTCCTGGACGATAACAGCAGTGAAGGACGATGCTAACTGGAGCGCGACGCCATCATAGCATTTAGCAGAAGCTAATGCTAATGCTAATGTGCTAAAGTAGTAAATTCACAGTTTGTATATGTGAATGTTTGCATGTATTTGTTGGATGAACTGATCTGCTTGTCTGTATTGATCCTCATTTGTTCAATAAAGTTTCCTGACAAAAAAAAAGATGGAAGCACAGGAAGTGGAATTGTTGCGTAAACAGCCTTCGGCCACTACAAAATAAGAGCCTTTGACACGACTGTTTATATAAATTCATGGAAAGCAGTTTGAAGTTTGCAAGTGATGAACAAAAACCTGTAAATGAATCAAAATGAAACGTTTGGAGGAGAAGCTCATCGAATCCTGCAGTATTTATTTTTCCTGCTTGAATCATGCGCTGTTTCCTTCAGGTACTTTCTCCGTGTGGTTTTCTCTTCCAGTGATTTGTTTATGAGAGCTTTCCAGGAGCCTCCATGTTTGATCAGTTTCTCTTCATTATTTCCTCATCATCCTCCCGTTTCCCACAGCCTGGCTGACCAGCAGCCTCCTCCGTTTTCTCCTCTCCTCCCTTTTGTGCAAACACAGTGATGACCTCCTCCTCCCGCTGCTGACGTTAGAGGAATAAATCTAACGCCATGAAACAAACCAACACGCAGCGAGGGAGGGAGGAGTGTTTGTGTGGGGAGGAGGAGGACGAGGAGGAAGAGGAGGAAGAGGAGGGGAAGCCGTCTGATTTCAGTCCACGGACCTTTGATGGGAATTTTATTTTTTTTCCTGAGAAATTCGTGAGAAAAACATCAACAGCCGATTCCTCCCTCAGTTTCCCTCCAGGACCCGTTTATGTTGGACTGACACTAAACTCTGGCAGTTTCCCTGAAAGCGACTCAGGCTCATGATGTTGATTTGCTTCAGACTCAGATCAGGATTTGGTGAATGTGAACATTTAAAAGGAGATGGAAATGAGATGAAATCAGTCGGTTTCAGGAGGAGAAACGACTGAAGCCGGTTCAGGTTCGCATCAAGCTGCGTGGTGAACATTTTCAGTTCTCCCATGTCAGCTGGTGGCATGATGGTTCAGAAAACTGGACTTCTGTTCTTGCCCCAGTTTCACCAGTTTCTGATGTTTTTATGACACCAGCTGAGTTTCTGTTACGAATAAAACTTTCTAGACTCTAAAGCCAGAAAAACACAATTTTGCAAGTTTCCATTGCAAAAGGAGAAACAATTAAAATTACATGTGAAAAAGTTTATTCACATGGCAAGTCATCAAAAACATCGTCCTCCTTCCACTTCCTGTCGTCGTCTTCTTCTTCACTACTGCCAGTGGCGACTTCCTGTTGTCCATCATGACTTTGGGACGTGAATAAAAGTTTTAAAACATCTCATTCTAGTAATATTGTTTTATATTATTATTTTATATGATTCTTCTTCAGTTTGGCTCCGATGTGTCGTATCATTAAACCTTTAAAAAACTAAATTAACCAAAGCAGAAAAATATTGCCATGAGGGAGGAAATTTCACATCCCAAAAATTTGAATCTTCCAGGTTAAATTTACAGGAAAATACTTGGAAATTTTCTGACATTTTGGTTATAAAAAATTGTAAAATTTCATGAAAAAAGTCCATATTTTTCCAGGTAAAAGGCAAAAGACATTCTAAAGTTAGAAATGTGTAAAAATTAATAAATAAAAATAAATTGTTACATGTGAAAAGAAGATTTTAGTTTTAATATAAATGAATATTTTCATCAGGAACATTTTTTTATTTTTATTTTAAATGTACAAATTTTCAATGTCAGGAAAGTCGTTTGATTTTTATAACTGAATTGTGTTTCTTGGTGGAAATTATTGCCACATAGTTTTTATTATTATTATTATTATTGACAAAAGCACTAATAACATTTTATGCTGATTTCTGTTTTGGTTTTATTGTTGCTTTAAGGTCTTTTTGTTCCCTTCAGGAACCTCAGATAAAAACAAACAGGATTTTACAGAAGCTGCTTGGTTTTTCTGAGTGATGACATCACCGTTTGGTCCGAACGGTGATGTCATCATAACAGAAAGGTAACCTGGGAAACAAGATCCTGACATTGTGCAGCTCTAGATTTGCTGACGGTGTTAATTTGCTGCATTTACTGGCTGCTGAAGAACAGGATGAAAACAGTTCGGCTACCGGACAACAAGCACAACTTCCTGCAGCTCAGCTTTCATTTTCACTCTGAAACTTGGACGTTTCCACAGTTTCTGTTGGATGTGTTTGTGTATCCCGGCCGCTCCGGACCTGCTGCATCGCAGGGAACCATCAGCTGGCACATTCTGTCTTTTTCCAGCCAAAGTTGCTCTGCATGAATATGAGTTTTGTGAAAACAGCAGAGGGCAGTCGGGTCAGAGAGAAAAACCACCTGCAGAGCGTGGAAACGTCCAAAAACCAGAAATATTTTCCATTGTTGTTGTTGTGCAGCATCACGCTGCAGCACATCAGCTGCTCAGAGTCTCAGAGACGCAGCGCTGGGTCGACCCAGAAGAGCTTCCTGTGGGTCGAACGGTTTCACGTTTCAGCTCAAAACAACCAGGATTTACAGCTGAATCTAAAACACACAAAACAGAAAAACTGCGTCAAAGATTAAGGATGCCTGCATAACCAGCAGGAATGCAGCAAGTGGTTTCTGGATGGTGAGTCAACAACAAAACCTTTCCAGCAGCCATTGTACGGCGCGTACAGCGGTAAAACCAGCTGACCAAATGTGCTGGAATTCAGCTTAGGTTGCTAGGTAACGGGCCGAGCTTTGGCCAGGGTTGCTAGGGAACGGGTGGAACTCAGCTTGGGTTGCTAGGTAACGAAGTTCCAAAGGGTTTTAACTTAACAATTGTGAGGTTTTGGAAATGACTCATTTTCCAAACACCAAAAAACATAAACTTATTGGAAATTAAAAAAAATCTGGGTGTTTTTTTATAGATGCAGTAGAAACACAAATAGAAACAAAAACATTTACAAAAAGTGAATTTTGCGAAACATTGCCCCTTTAAAATGTACACCTTCTTGCTTTTCTGCCACACAATGACAATTAATTTGGTCAAACTCTCCCACAAAAACTTTCTACCAACTTCCCAAATGTTATGAAGAGCAGATCAAATTCCAGTGACCCACCCAAAGCTGTTTCTCCAGCCCAATGTGGACGGAAACCCGCCCAACCTGGCAACACGGATTGGTTCGTCTGCTTCATACTTGGCCACCAAGCAGCCAATCAGAGAGCAGCGTGTCAGTGGAGTAAACAGACGTGATGACATCACAGAATCCAAACAATGCAGATCAAACCTGCCAAGCTGCTTCGCTTCCTTACATGGAGACGCTTCCTGCAGAGGTCATCACAGGTCGTCAAGGTCACGTCTGCATCACCTGATAAGATCCAGCTCCACAAATAAAACTCGTGACGCTTCTGACACTCCTTCCTCACACAGATTCCAGATGAGCTGCTTGTTTTCCTGCAGACTGTTCGGCTGCAGGACACTGCAGATTATATTTAGCTTCTGAATTTATCCAGAGAGCAAAAATCTACGACAACTTATTGGGACATTTTACATAAATTTGCAAACAAAAACAAAAAACTAAACATTTTGATCATAATCTCAGCTGTTTTTTTCTTTTTACTTTCTCAGCTCAGAAATTTCTGTGATTTTTTTCCTGAATATTTATGAGATTAATTAGAATTTTTCTGACTTTTTTTATAGCAATTCTTTTTATTTATTTTGAAGTTCAGAAATGTTTATTTTTTTTCTTGAACATTTCTAAAATTAATCTCAAAATTGTGTGATTTAAATTTTTTTTAAATCTCCACGTTTTTTTCTTGAAAAATTTGGAGATTAATCTAAAAATTTCAGATGGTTTTGGTCAAAATTTCCTTCCTATTTTCCATCTTCGGAGGCTGCAGGACGCGGCTGAATATCAGCTGTCAACTAAACAGTAACTGAAATCATGAGTATCGGTGAGGAGAGGAAAAAGTGCAAACAGGTTAGGAAATGGTGGAAGCAAAAGCAAAAGGTGTCGCCTTCATTCCTGCATGTTGTTCTGCACATTCCAGCCGCTGTAAACTTTTATTTTTGGCTCTGTGTTCCGTAAAGACATGCCTTCCTGAGCCGAACATGTTCCTACTGGCAGGAAAAAGGTCATCTGGGAGCAGCAGCCATTCCTTTTCTGCAGACGCCACATAGTTAACATTCCTGTTTGCTTCACGCTCTCTTTGTTGAGCCAGAATGTCTGCAGAACCGAAACCGTCCTAAATAACTGATCCTGGTTCAGTCCAGCTCGACTTGTAAAGCCTGAACACCTTTTCCCGGCGGCTGCAGAAACGCCAGCCGCCGGCGGTGAGTCACTGTGAAACCACTTCCAGCTGCAGGGCGGCGGGTCGTCAGAACATCAGAATAAAAAAGCCTCTCATTCAGGGGGAACAGAGAGATCCTGGAACCGTTCTGACTCCAACACACCCAGCTGGGCAGGTGAGGTGCTTCTCTCACTTCCTGCATTGTTCTCAACGTCTGTGCTGAGCTGATGAGTGGCTCTCATCTCATCCCCACATTAACAGCTGATCAAACTCTGCAGCAGCCTGAGCTCAATGTTTCTGCAGCCAATCAGATCGTCAGTAAAACAAACCGTCTCCGTCCAACATGAGCAACGGCACCGCAGAACAAACCTTCGGCTCAACATCTCAGTCTAAGATTAAACTCTTTATTAACTTAAGAGTCCAGAAAGTTGCAAAGCTCACAGCCACAGCTGAGTTCAGCTCTGGCAGGAAATGGCTTTAATGACGCCTCAATTCAGTGCAGAAAGATGGTTTTCACATTTTTTCCAACCTTTCCCTGCCAGGCCAGGCTTCCTTTATCTTATTATATATATATAAATCACATAGGAAGTAAAAGATGACAGCAAAGTCTCCATCTGCAGCGTAAATTTACAAACTGAAGGTTCATTTAGTGGTTCATCCAATCAGAAACAGGAAGGCAGGAGAAATGCTGAGTCATCGCTGCAGTGTGATTCCTCACATAGATTCTGGCAGCATTTAGACATTTGGTTCAATTGCTGCTCCTCTTCTGACCAGCATTGTTTCTCTGATGGTCTGAAAAGGAAAAAATGCTTCAGTTGAGGCTAATTATGGTGAGAAAACACAGAGGGACATTTGGACGAAGCTGCAACTGATCCATTTAATCAGTAGATGTTTCTCAGTGAAAGAAAACACAAAAAATCAGCAGGAATCCACATTGCTAAACTTTATGCTCACAAACGACAGAGCCTTTTTTAAATGAATGAAGAAAAATCTATTCTCTTTTTCCTTTACTGTGGTACAAATGATCAAAAGTATTTATTTCCTGGCTGCAAACAGGTCAACATTTCACCATAAGAGGCATTTAATATTTAAAATAATCATAAACATGGCAGGTTTGTCAGAAAGCTGCAGCTCAAACGGCTTTCCTTGTTTTGACAGCATGTGGAAAAACAGGACTGTGGTTTATTTATGCTTCATGTTTTCCACGTATTGTTTTCTGACCCAGATATGATGATGAGTCTGAACTGGTATTTATTGCTGATAGTAGCACATAAATCTCAGGTCGGATTAGCAAAGTTTTCCTGGAATCCATGACAGTAAAAGGTGGAACTTCAGTTTGATTCTGTTGAAAAGAAACAAATCAGGACTTTAAATTACCAGGAAGTTCCAGTTCAGAACCGATCGGATCAGTTCTGGTTTTATTCAGGCTTAAAGCACTTAGATTCACTAAAACCTGCCTCACAAAAGCGTTTTTTTCACTAAATATAGTGAAGTTGAGACAAAAGAAATAACTAATATAGAAAAGTGAAAGTAGAAGCGCTTTATGGTTTGATGCAAACAAACCAAACTCAGATCCTGTCATGACAGGAAAACGAGGACAAACCGGGTCAGAGCTGCAGCCAATAGGAGCGGCCAGGAGATCCTTTCCATTCCCACTTCACCTGAGAGACGAACTGAAAGGTTTGGGCAGGAAAACTGCAATGGAAACAAGTCATGTGATCAACGACCGATTGTTGCTACTGGCAGAGACGATGATGAAGATGACAGGAAGTGGAACAGCACTGCAGGTTTTTCAGTGACATCACATGATAGCAAAGCGAGTTTGTAAAATGATACTTCCACCAGCTGTTTGCTGACTGCTGCTGCCGCTAGTCCAGAGGAGCTGAATGGGTCTGTGAGGCTCGGTGGGAGAAACGTTTCTGCAAACAGAATGGTTGCCATGGCGATAAGAGGAGTTCTCAAACATCAAAGCAACATAAAAAACCAGGTTTTTATCATTATTTCTGAATAGTTTAATCATTGCACTGTAAACCTTCAGTGTGTTTTTTGCCAGGCTTTGCTCTGTTTGAGAGTCTTTGTTGTATTTTCATGATTTCATTCAGTATTAAAATCGTCTTAATTGTTTTGCATCGTTGTAAGTTTGGGCTCTTTGCTCCAGTCCATCTGATGATGACTCAGAGCGTTGTCACGATGCAGAGGTCATGCTCAGTGTGTGTGTGTGTGTGTGTGTGTGTGTGTGTGTGTGTGTGTGTGTGTGTGTGTGTGTGTGGAGGAGTCACATCGCTTCACATGGAGGAGGATTATCTGAGGAAGAAGCTGAGATAACTTTATGTTTTCATGTGAAATATTTGCTGAATTATTATTATTTGTTGAACCAATAATTGTTTTCAGATCTTTAAAGTTTCAGAAGAGTCAGCTTTAATATTGTTGATAAAGTGAACTACAGCAGATTTTTATGTTTCTCTGTCAGCATGATGCCAGCCGTCCTGCTGAGGTTCTTCACTGTTTCATCATTACGCTGTTTGACCTTGATTTGACCTTGACCTTCCTCTCAGGTTATTCAACATGTGTGATTTCTTGTTCACTGAGCTGAACTCAGAGTTCCTGCCCTGCGGCAGCAGCGTTTCTTTCTGCTGCCTGGTTCTTGGAAACGCTTCGCTGAAATGTGACCAAGAGCATCAGAAACTCGACCTTCTGCTTTTCCCGCTAACGCAGCAGAGCCACCCGAGTGCAGCTCTCGCTTTTCCCAGGAACATTAGAAAGCCGCTTCGGGGAAATAATCTGCTCCAGTTTTCTCACTTCCGACTCACGTCCTGCAGGAATGTGTGGCGTTGATGGCGGGCGGCGCTCCAGCTCCGATCAGCGATGTGGAACAGACTGTGCAGGAAACACATGGAAACAAAACGCTGCGTCCTGAAGCAGGTTCAGCTGGACAACATTTCCATGAATCTGGAGTTATCATATCTGATTCTTCAGGAATCAGAGGACACAGAAACGGATCGACTCGTTTTCCGACTGAACGCAGAACTTTCTGCTTCCATATCTGATTATTGTGAGTGAAACGACAAATCACTGTTTTATCAATCAATCTGACAGATAAAAACTGTAATCCTGGCCCTGTTTCTGTCTTGGTTGTTCAAATTGTTGATTTCTGATTAATTTGCCTTTTTTTGTTTCATTTAACTTTTCAGTTCAACTGAAACGGTGAGGAAGGAGAATTTACATGAAACCAGTTATTTCCATCCTTTGATCCACTGAAGATGAAAATGATAGTTTGTGTTTGTTGCTTTTCTCTAAATAAACTATTTACACACAAAAAACTGGATTTGGGCATCAGACACACTTTAAATATGGCCGCCGCACGTGTTATTGCTATTTGGAGTAAAGTAAATAAAGATTAAAAACTGTCTCTGCAGTGCAGAGGAGCCGATTCTGCAGCAGACACAGCGACTGTTTATCAAAACAGCGACTGCATCGCTGCTCAGGTGCTGGCAAGGCCTGGACTGTCAGGAATGTTTGCACGCAATCACTGATGCGCCAACTGTCAACACAGACGAACCGCCAAACATCAAGGTTACCAGAGCACACACCGTTCCAGCTGCGAAGGAAGCATTTTAGTTTTTTAAAAGAACAAATGCGATGAGTCACTGTGCAAGGTGGACAAAACAAGATGAGTTTGCTGCCATGTCTGCTGCTAACAGAGCAAAACCCCAGATGGTGAAATCAGGTTGGGTTCAGAGGCTGCAGGGCAGCAGCAGCAGGAGCTGCTGAGAGGCAGAAATGAAAGGAAAAACATCAGAGATGACAAATCAAAACTCCTGTCTGAGAGCAGAAAATGGGGCAAAAGTCAGCAAGTGATTCCGGTAGAAGAAGAAGACAACAGCATGACTCAGCAAATATCCTGCTTCTCCCTGATTGGAAGCTTGCAGGAGAAAAACACAGCTGCTGTGAGCTTCAGTTTAACCTGCATCATGTTTCTGGCTCTGATTTCAGCTCTAGTGCATCAAAGCATCAACACAAACTGCTCCAGACCAGCAGCACAATAACCTTCCGATCTGCCCGTATTTCCTATAAATGCTTTCCACACAGTGAACGCAACAGAGCTAAAAATACACCGTGAGTCACATGATCCCCGCGGAGAAAACAAGACGTGTTATTATGGAAGCATCAGCCTCTAAATCGGAGCTGTGAGTAAAACTAGACGAGAGAAAGTCTGAGATTTACAGACAGTGAGGAGGGCAGTGAAGCAGACACGTGACTCAGGTTGTCTGTCTGTGACTCACGCAATCCCTTCAAAACAACCTGCAACTCACGCAGCGGCGCTTCTCTGGTCTCACTGCGCCCCCTGCTGCACAGAAACTGAACTGTAGGTCGATCTGTGGCGCCATCTGGTGGTCAACTGCAGGAACTGACGTCCAGCTTCATTTAAAATAAACAGGTTAAAAAGATCATTTTCTTTTTTTTTTTAGAAATGTTGGACATTTTCTCAAAGTAAAATTTTACCATTTTGCTGCATAATGTCCCTTCAGAGGCTTTTTTATTTGGTCTTTATGGACCTTGATAAAATATTAATGTTAGTTATGAAAATAAAAATAAAATGTTTAGATTGTTTTATTTTTTACAATTTCTAATAATAATAATAAAAAAGATTTTTTTTTCTCAATAACTTCCAAAATGACAGTTTAGGTGAAAAGTTGATCAGACTAATTTAGTTGTGTTTCCCAGTTGCTTTAAACTTAACTTTCTCTGCCCTGTTATTAAAACAATGCAACGTTATTAACTAACACAATATGCCCATTGTGTTAGTTGGGCATGAAAAAGCAAAACATTTTAATAAAAAATATGTTTCCTTCATGTTTCCTTCATGTTTCCTTCGTTTCCTTCATGTTTCCTTCATGTTTCCTTCATGTTTCCTTCATGTTTTCACGTTTCCTTCATGTTTCCTTAATGTTTCCTTAATGTTTCCTTCATGTTTCCTTCATGTTTCCTTCATGTTTTCATGTTTCCTTCATGTTTCCTTCATGTTTCCTTCATGTTTCCTTCAGCTGCTGCAGCCTCTGATGAGTCGTTCTCTTTTCTGCTTTTAGGGGAAAAACTGAACTTCATCACGAGATGCAGCCACATGAAATCATGAAAAGATGACTCAGCAGCTGACAGCAAAGAATCTCCCTAAACAGCGAAGTGATGAATCATGATGCTGCATGGAAAACACACACACACACACACACACACACACACACACACACACACACACACACACACACACACACACACACACACACACACACTTCCCGGAAACAGTGAGGAGGAGGAGATGCTCGTACATCCCTGACTTCCTGGCAGTCAGACCCTCAGGAGACGCTGCGCACCACTTCCACAGAGCAAGCTGATTGGCTGCTGGGGAGCCTGAGCTGAGAGCCAATCAGAGCGGAGCTTCTTGGCCATCAGGCGATGGGGCAATGAGAAGGATGCAGACTTCCCGTAACAGATGTGAGGCAGCAGGACAGCGTCTGTTTGTGTTGGTTTAAAAGAGGGAGATAAAGAGTTGGTTGAGTTATCGACCTGCAGCTCGGACATCGTGCTCCCCAAGAAAACTGATCTTTATCCTGATGCCAACCTGAGAATCAACCAGTTAGCAGAACATAAATATCCGGATGACTCGCTGTCCAAACAGTGGAAAGTCCTGCAGAGGGTTTTACATGCAGCATGTCAGCTTTAAATAAACACTTGAACTGATTCAGGATCTGAAGACGCTTTGATGTCGGGATGAGTTCTCAGATCCTCACCTGTAAATAATGAGAACGTCACTGAGATCCAGAAAACAGTCCCTCTCGTCCCTCAACGGCTGCGTTTCGATCACAAATGTTTGAAAAACTTTCTTAGTATTTCCATGATGTTGAAAAAACACTATTTTGCAATTGCAGTTTTTCCATTAAATAAGAAACGTGAGTAAGTTTGTTCACACAGTAAATCATTAAAAACATGAACCATGACCCTACTATTACTTCCTGTAGTCTTCTTCTTTGTCGCTTCCGCCAGAAGTAACATCCAGTGGTTTATCATGTGACTTGTGTGATATGAAAAACTGTTTAATTACAGTTTTGCGAAATAAACCAAATTCAATACAATCATGTTTATGTTTCAGATTATCAAACAAATAACCCAAATAAATACAAAATGTAGTTTTTAAATGATGATTTGGAAAGTCTCACCTTGATGGGTTGATGACAAACTTTAAGAGCGTTTAGCTCACTTAGCTTCCCTTAAATTAAATATTACACATAAATTCCAAGTCGCTAATTTACTCTTTTGCACATTTTCAGTTGAATAAAGTCCAGCATTGTGCTGAGTTAGCAATACTCGACAGCAGGTAAAAAGCTAAAACTGTTTCAGTGAAAGGTCTGCTCTAAACGATCACTTCCTGAATGCTAATAGCAGCTAAATGTGCAACAACGGCTAATAAACTGTAGAGGAGGATTTATTACTCTGTAGCACAACATAGTGAGGCATTGAAGCTAGCACTTTAGCATTAGCTTCTACCAAACACTATGTTGGTGTAGTGTGTTAGCAGAGCTAATGTTTAGTGCTCTGGCGTTAGCAGAACTAGCTTTTTAGCTAGCAAGCCAAGGGCTTGCTAGCTAAATGTTACTGGATATGAACATTTCATATCCAGTAACTGAAAATTTTTCCTCCAGAACAAAATTAGAGTGAGAAGAAACAGCTGCTTATTTCAGGAAATTCATCAGATTCTATTTATTGATGGTGATTATAAATATTAAAAACACCACCTGGTATAAAAGCAGAACCTGCTCCAGTTTGAAGTGGGCTGCTGTGTTGGAGCCCCGGCCTGCAGGCTGACGTCTCCTCCATGTGACTGTTGACCTTGGACTCCGTCTCTCTTTGCTGTCCAGGATGTGTTTGAGTTCAGCGTTCAGGCCGGCCGTCTGAACACAAACAGGGACAAACATGAATCACATCTGACTCCCACTCAGGCTGTCGGACCCTGGTTCATACCTGCAGCGCTTTATCTGCAGGCCGGATCCTTTAACTTCCTGTTTGGTGACCAGGCAGGTCGTTTGGACCCAAACAGATGAAACAGAAAAAAATTAAAATCTACTTTTCAGATTTAAGGATTTTTTTTCAGCTTCAATTTTTTTTTCCAGTTTCACTTTATTTCTTTTGAACAAACTTCATGGCCCCAATTTGGCTCTAAAAAACAATAAAACTTAGATTAAAAAGTTAGATTAGTTCTGGAACAGCATAATTAATGAGCTCAATCTGAAAGTCAGAAGTTTTATATGCAGTAATGAGTATTTTTGACAGAAATATTGTACAACAGCTGTACAACTTGGCAACGGTTCTCTTTTATTTTCTAATGTATTAAAATATATTCAACTATATATTTTTCCATATATGTAAAATAATTATTTCTGTTTCTCTGTTTGGTTTTCAAGAGGTTGGAAAAATCTATACAGAAAACAAATCTCTTAAATGTATTAAAATTTTGCCTCGATTAAAATCTTATTTCCTTGAAATGACCTGCAGCGGATCATTTGGATGCAGTTTGAACAAACCGGAGAGTTGCACTATTCGTCCTGTAGGGGGCAGCAAACAGACTCAAACTGCCACCCTATGAATTAATTATCCAGAATCAGATGAAAGATCTTGTGTTTTGCAGGTTTAGCCTCTTTCTTTCAGAAGAAAACTGTTTATAATTATCTTTATTTATGGTATCATTTTATGTTCCTATTGAAAAATAAACCAGCAAAAAGGGAAGAAAGCAAACAAGAAATATTTAATTTTCTAAGTTTTACTGCAAATCCAACATTTATAAAAAAATTAATTCTACAGGAATAAAGTCTTTCAAACATCCATTTGTCTGTGATGGTAAAGTGAAGATAAAGTTCCTGAAATCAATAGACTGTTCAGTAATATTCTAATTTATTGGCAGGTTCTGTATGAACAGGATCAGAATTCAAATTAAAGCGACATATTTTATGTCTAGTTTCCCTCACTCTCAATGAAAAGTTTGTGAAATTTGCATAAAAGCAGCAAAAGTTCAGAAATCCTGGAAAACTGCTGACTGAGCTGTAGTTCCACAAATTGTCCAGAGGATGGCAGCAAACTGGTGTGAAAGTTTGAATTTAATAATGGTCATAATGGGAAACATATCAGCTGTGATGTATCAGGTTTAAACATGAAGATCTCAGCACATCAGAGAAAAGACAAAACCTGCCCAGATAATCGGCAGGAAAAGCTTCAAAAGAGGAAAAAACCCACAGAAAAAAACACAATAAATTAAGATATTCAGAAGTTCAGTCCAGTTCTTAGAACATTTAAGCCAATTGGTTGAACAAAAGCTGGATGTTGTGCTGCGAACACTTTGCTTTGGTCAAGTGAGAGGAGGCAGGAACCCGGCAGGAACCCGGCAGGAACCCGGCAGGAACCCGGCAGGAACCCGGCAGGAACCCGGCAGGAACCTGGTGCGTTAAATAATGAAATGTAATGTAATGAAGCTTTGGAGCAGATCAATTTTCCTCCAAACATTTTAATGATGGAATCGCTGCGTTTCGGCCCTCGGTCATCGTTCTGACGTCTCTGCTGTTCTTCATTTTTCTGCTTTGAATTTAGTCACTGATATTTCAGTTTGTTTTTCTTTCCATCAATGTTTGGATTTTGGGGCTTTGCTTTGACCCGACTGACACTTTGATCAATGATCGCTGCTGCTGCACGTTTGCTAAAATCAGCTTCATGTTTTGCTGATTTTAAGCTCTTATTCTCATGATTCTATTGTGTTGTTGTGTTTGTTCAAGTCTGTCTTTCCAGAACCAATGAGTTCAGCTTTGTTAGAGTTTATTCATCCGTCTCTTGCCCCTCCTCCCTCCTGCACCCGGCTTCACTTTGGACCCCAGATCTACAGTCAGAGGCTCAATCAGCACCAAGGAAAGTGAACGGCTCCTGTGTGTTTATTTAGGTTTCTGTGTCTGTGCTGTCCTGTCTGGCCGCTGAGTGATCCCAGCTGCGTCCCGTTTCCTTTATTACTTCCTCCTGCATTTAATCCCGCCTGTGGCTGTTTGGTCTGAAGCCCATTCTATTGTCAGCTGTGAGTTTTCTGCCTGGGTTTGTGTGTTACTGTTCATTAAATCATCATTTATTCTTCATATCCGGGTCCGTCTCAGTCTATGACCCGGGGGCAGTTTTTTTTGGGTTTTTTTGCTGATGTGACAGAACACAGGACGAGGTTTTAAGAGACCGAAGTTTCTTTAAAAAAAACTGAGAACATGAGGAGAGGAAGTGAAGCTGCTGCATAAGACTTCAAAATAAGAGCATGACTATTAGAAACCCTGAGAGCGGACAACCAAAACTCTTTATTCAACTGAAAGTTTACAAAACAGCCAAGTAAATTTATTCTTCTGGAAAAGTTAATTCAGGGGAAGCTAAGTGTGCTAGCTGTTGTCAAACACTAAACCAAAGCGTTAGCTCTGCTGTTAGCTCTGCTGTTAGCTCTGCTGTTAGCATCAGCAGTTTAGCTCTGCTGTTAGCTCTGCTGTTAGCATCAGCAGTTTAGCTCTGCTGTTAGCATCAGCAGTTTAGCTCTGCTGTTAGCTCTGCTGTTAGCATCTGCAGTTTAGCTCTGCTGTTAGCATCAGCAGTTTAGCATCGCCTGCTTGAGGACTGAAACTCCTTGAGGACGATTCCTGAACTTTCAGGTCTGTTTCTGCTTCAGCAAACCAGACCGAATAATCAGTTCCTTATCGAGGATTTGCAGAACCGGAAACCATGTTGATCAGGCGACACACCTGTTTCATTCAGGTGTTAAAGTTCTGATGGGGAACATCAGAACCAGCAGGTCCAATCTCAAAAACAAAGGAAATAATAAAACAGAAATGTGTAAATCTCTGATGACTGCAAAGACACTTTTCCCAGATCCACACCAATAAAAACATGTTATAGATACTACAGAGTCTTTCTGCCCACAGGTGACCTTTGACCTCCCAACGTTCAGCCTCTGGTCCCGGAAACGGTTATAAATGTGATGCATCCAAATCCCCGGCAGCCACAGAAGAGAAAAAAGCGTAGAAACGATGAGTCGGCAGCAGCTCCGGCCCTCATGTTGAGACGCATGCAGTAGAACCGACGGACCGACTGCCGATCCGGTCCGAAGGAAAGGAAAACACCAGATTGTTGAAGTATTTCCAGGTCCAGGACCGTTTAGAAACGCCGGTGTGGTGAGTCTTTAAGGTCCAGATTTCCTGTTGTTACCAGTGGAGCTCATATGTACAGATCGGAGACCCGGTCCGGTCCAGACCCAGTCCAGGTCCAGTCCAGGTCCAGTCCAGACCCGTCCAGTCCAGTCCAGCCAGCCGGTCCAGGCCCGGTCCAGGCCCGGTCCAGGCCCAGTCCGGTCCAGACCCAGTCCGGTCCAGGCCCGGTCCGGTCCAGTCCAGGCCCGGTCCGGTCCGGTCCAGGCCCAGCCTGAATGTTCCGGGCGTTTTGTCCGTCTGGGGCAGAGAGGCGGGCTGCCAGCCTGCCTCGCCCTACATGACGCTGCATTTCCCCTTCAGCTTGTCGGCCCGTTTCTGTTTCCCGGAGCGCTTCCCGTCGATGCTCAGGCTCATGTCCCGCTTCTTCTCCAGCGCCAGCAGCTCCTGGAAAAGCTCCTTCACGTTGCTGTTCGTCTTCGCCGACGTCTCCATGAAGGCGCACTTCCAGGAAGTGGCCTGAGCCTCGCCCACCTTGGTCTCCACCTCGCGCTGGGCCGTCTCGTCGCTCTTGTTGCCCACGAGCATGATGGGAATGGACTCCACGCTCCCTTTGATGGCCAGAATCTGCAGATTAATCAGTTGCTCATATCAACATGGCTGTTTGCAGGCCTGTTCTGTTATCAATAATCACTATTAAAACTGCTTTGATATCAACCTAGTGGTCAAAGTGTGAACTACACCCGAATTAAACGTGTGAATTTTCTCAAAAGAATTCAGTAATTAATCTTAATCCTGAGCTTAAAACATTCATTCAGGGAGACTAATGTTTTCTAACGGTTATATCAAAATAAACAACATGTAAGCACATTTCTAGAAGTTATTTTAGTTTTGGGTTTGAGGCTTTTTTGCGACAGCAGGCCTCTGAGCCGCCTGTTTGCCAGTCGGACCTGCTGGTAGATGGGTTTGAGCTCCTCCAGGGACTGGCGGCTGGTGATGGAGTAAACCAGGATGAAGGCGTGACCTTTGGAGATGGAGAGCCGCTGCATGGCGGGGAACTGGTGACTTCCTGTCGTATCAGTGATCTGCAGCGTGCAGACGCTCTTGTCGCAGCTGATCACCTGCAGAGACGACAGACTTCATTCAGGTCACAACGTGGTTCAGTTTCTGCATATCTTCCTTCCTTTGAGCCAAATATCATGAAGACATGATGCTTTGCCTCCATGGAGATGTTTTTCCTGAACAATCAGGAGTGACTTGTTTGTGTCTCACCTGTCTGTAGGTGTCCTCCACCGTGGGGATGTAGGTGTCCCTGAAGGTGCCTTTAACAAACCGAAGAACGAGCGAACTCTTCCCCACCCCGCCTGCTCCGAACACCACCACCCGGTAGTCGTTGCTCTGCTCTGGCATCCTGGGAGCTGAAGTCCTCCTGCCTCACCGGAACAATCACCTGAATGCTGCTGAGCCCAGAACACAACCGGACACTTCATGATGTAAACGCTGCTTTAAAGGGAACCTGTTATGCAAAATTCACATTTTGTGCATTTTTATACTTCTATTTGGGTCTCATCTGCTTCTAAAACAATCCTAGTGCTTAAAAAACTGAGTTGTTTGTTTTTATTGGTGTCTGGAAAGTGAGTCATTTCCAAAACCTCAATCTATGAACGCTGCACAGTTACCTAGCAACCGAAGGACATTTACTTAATGGCTGCTGGAAGAGACAAACTGCTATGTTGTTGACTTCCAATCCACTCTTGTTGGTTACGCAGGAGGCTCCACTTCTGCTTTTCAAAGATGTTCGGTTGTGTGATAGAGCATCTGTTTGCAGCCATTTTCACATGAAAACATTGAGCTGGGGGCGTGGCCAGCAGCAGGTTACTTGGAGTTTATGTGATAAAGCCCCTGAAACAGCTGAACTCTCATTATGTAAGAATGATTTCATGCAAAAAATGCAATGAAAAGGCTTTGTATAGGCCATTAACCGACCCCAACCTGTTGAAGGAAGCTTAACGAAGAAATTATTTAACTTTCTTCATGAACTTAGAAAAGTATTCACCCGTCTCAAACACTTTTTCACATGACAACAAAAGATTTTAATTTTACGTGAAAAACCAACTCAAAGTATCTAATTGAATAAGAGAAAAACCTTTAATGGTTTTTATTATTTTCACAAACAAAAACCAGGAACTACAGAAAGAAACAACATGAAAAAGAAACAAAAATTATGTCGGATTTTTCTCTCGTTTTTGTTAAAAGACCATAAGCCATGTTTCCTGCTAGCACTCGGCTAGCATGTTTGTTGTATTTACCCAGAATGCACTGCGCTGTAATGCTCTCCGTTCACATCTGCATTCAAACGTTCTCTGCAGTGAATCAGAAAGTCTGGATGACAGGAATCCATTCAGAACCCGGTCCAGTTGGAGCCGGGTTCGGTGCTTCCGGTCAGTCCAAGGCCTCCTGCTCTGACATCACAACCTCCTTATCTCACACACACACACACACACACACACACACACACACACACACACACACACACACACACACACACACACACACCTGCCTCCTGATAGCATCCCGCGTGTTTACAGCAGCGATACTGTGTGAGACAGAGAGAGAGGGTCGCCATGGTTACTGCCCTCCGAGGAGGCACTGAAGGCGACGGAGATGAACTGAGGAGATTTATGCACCGAGAGAGCAGCGCAAACATTTCATCACCAGCAGGGCCGTTGCCGTGGTTACCCGCCTGCCCCCACACCGCCTGATGTCACTTCCTGTGCGGAGGCAGGCGGCGGGGGAAACACCGGCGGAGGAGAACCAGCAGAACCGGCGCTGCGGACTCACATCCCGCTCAGCCGGACCTCCAGGATCAACATTCACTTTCTGCTATGACTTTTGTAATAAATTCATTTTTAAAATTAAAATTAAATCCAATGGTTCAGTCAGCAGTTTAATTTAAAAAAAAAAAAAGTAAGTTAAAAACTTAGCAAATCCTTAATATTTTATAAAAAAAAAATTAAAAATAAGCACTTTAAACATCCAGAAACTTTACAGGTAAAAATAAACAGTATAGTGTCGTAAAATACTCCTAAAAGTAACTGAAGTAACTCAGTAAATGTAACTAGTTACTACACGACTGTTTAATATTGAAGAAAATCTGAGGAAACAACTGAAGACAATTTTCCGTCATGCCACAGCGTCTCAATGTGATTGGAGTCCATACTTTGACTAGGCCCTTCCAGAACGGGTCTAATTTCTTTAACCCCTTCAGTGTTGCACTCACTGTGTCTCAGAACGACGGCTGAGGAAATTCAACCCGTTTGAATCTTTTTGGAGAAGGGATGTGAAATCGTACAGAAATGTTTAATTTGGGTTTTAAAAGTTGAACAATAATCAAAATAAACACTGATTTAATAAAAACCTGAGACTAACGTGACGGTTTTGAAGTTATGATCGAGCTCCAGACAGCAGCCTAACAGGAAACACATTCACAGCTTATTAATAGAACAAAATAATTAGCACAAGTTATGTAATTTCCCGGCTCTCTAAAAAGAGACGGGACACAAACGGCAGACAGCTCAGGCCTCAGACTGGCAAAAATCAAACATTGTTATGTGTTTAGAGTCCTGGAACGAGGCAGGATGGACGTTTTCTGGCAGCTGCAGTGGAATAATTGTTGCTTTCTTTACATGTGACCTATTAACAGGGTAGGGCAAGTTTATGGCCTAATTAAAACATTTTTGTTGCCTTTTTGGCTCAAAATCGTTCTTAGATAATGAGATTTGAGTTGTTTTTCTGTCACTTTAAATCCAACTAACCTGCTGCTGGCCACGACCCCAACGTTTACACTCACCTGTGAAAATGGCTGCAATTTTACAACCCTGCATCTTGAAAAGCAGAAGCGGGGCCTCCTGCATAACCAACCAGAATACAGCAACTAAACAACACATTGCTTTGTCTTTTCCAGCAGCTGTTGTACAACGAATACCAGCTGACCTAACATGCTGGAGCTCAGGTTGGGTTGCTAGGTAACGGCGGGGCGCTCATCTCATGTGACTTTAAAGGAGCAGCGTTGTGTGTTTTCCAGGCATATGGAATAATCATGTTAATAATAGTTGCTGTAAAACTGGATATTTATATCACAAATATGACTTAAAATAAATTTGACTTTGCAATGTAAAATCTTCAAATTGGGCCTCTGTCTCTTTAAGAAGCTCCTGTTTTTTCTGAAGCTCCGCCTCCAGGAAGTCATCCCAACATGGCTCCTATATTGACCCTTTAACTAAGTTTTTTACCAGTGTTGTTCTGAGAAGCAGCTCCGAAAACGAGCTTGGCTAATTGCTGCTGGCTAGTCTGAAGGAGCTGAGTGGGGGAGGAGCTTTGACTCCAAGGCGCGGCTTGTTTTTGATGACACAAAGACATTATAATATTAAATACGGTACCGTCCATTTAAAATCATATTTTTCTATTAATTTTTGAAAGTTCCACATTTTTACAAGAGTGAAAATAGAAAATTATCTTTTCTGCTACACAGAAAAATGTTTCTTTTTTATCATAATGTCTAAAGGCTTCAAAGAAGATTCTTAATATTTTTATTTTCCATCTTCCTTTTAAGTAAAGTGACGTAATTAGCGCGGAATGACTGACAAAAAGACATTTTCATTTTCATGA
Organism: Poeciliopsis gracilis; assembly: GCA_911649635.1. Taxonomy (NCBI): domain Eukaryota; kingdom Metazoa; phylum Chordata; class Actinopteri; order Cyprinodontiformes; family Poeciliidae; genus Poeciliopsis; species Poeciliopsis gracilis. The sequence goes on along the minus strand of CAJVRI010001168.1, from coordinate 1,393,211 downwards.
GGGGCTAATTAGAATGAAGCTGAAGGTATTCCACGGTCACTGCAGTTGCCTTCACACACACACACACACACACACACACACACACCCCCACACACACATACACACACACACACACACACACACACCCCCCCACACACACACACACACAGAGCAGCTGCTTTGTTCTCGATTTCAGTCAGCTGCAGCTCACCGCCTCATTATCTCCTTACATCGTGTTAATCCGTCTGACTGCGCGCCATAGTAAGGAGCCCGTGCACGCGCACAGCTGGACACGTGCACCCACTCCCATTACATAAACACGCGTGAAACACGAAACCGGTTCGGCACCGAGCCGGTTTCAGTCCGTCTGGCCGCGGATGGCGGCTGCATTTCGGGCGCGTGTCTGTCGGTGCGGCCGCCGCTGCGGGTCTGATGGTTGCGGACTCACCGTGCGTGACGCCGGATCCTGCGGGATTCTCCTCCTCTAGGCTCTGTGCGTGTCTGCAGGGTTCTGTTGGTTCGGAGCGTCTGTGAGCATCCCGGATCCTCCGCCTTCTGACTCACATCCCCACCATCATCATCACCATCATCACCATCATCACCGCCAGACCCGCTGCTGGTCGCTTCACTCCAACCCTCCTGTTCCTCCTGTTCCTCCTCTTCCTCCTCTTCCTCCTCCTACTCTCTGCCTCATCACCTCCTTCCCCTGGAAAACACAAGAAATAAGTTCGGCTGGGATTCTTTGGGTTTGCTTCCAAAATAAAAGCCTTTTTAACGTTATAGAATAAGATCAAATAAAAATAGACACAAAAATAATTAATGAGAAAGTGATTCAAGACAACAGAACAATAAGTTTGATCACACAGGAGAAATCAAAAAAATGTGCAAAAAATCCACATTGTTGTTATTATTATTATACAGAACAGTTTAGTAATATAATAGTATTATAATTACATTATTTAAATTGTTGTATATTATTTTTATACTATTATTATTATTATTATTATTATTATTATTATTATTATTATTATTATTATGTTATAATAATAATATAATTGTAATATCTCTACAATAATACAGTAATTAGTGATGTGTACCAGGAACACAAAAACTAAAGTGTAACTAAAGAGAACTCGGGTTTTGTACAACAAATTAAAACATAATTAAAAAAAATTAGATCCTAAAATAAGAACTTAAACCGGACTCATTTTATGGATCTGACGTTACAGAATAATTTGATTAAATGTTCAAATAAACTGGAAAAAAATATCTAAAAATCGCCATAAATGAGTCGCGTGTTCTGGACTTTTATTTTGAAGGCTCTGCGCTGCTGCCAACCGGAAGTCTCACTTTCACCATCCTCCTCTTTCTTGACAAAAATATATTTTTCTTTCACACCTTCAGCTCAGCAGCGTCACCAGAAACGTCAGCAGGAGAGAAAATAGGACAAATAAAGAAACTCATGAATCAGATTTTATTAAAAAGCAATTGAAGAGTTTTGTTTTCTAAACAAATAATTTAGGATCAGCTGATGTTTCACATGAACTGATATTTTGGTTAAATTAAGCGACGTTCTGCTCATCTCTATTATAATTTATTTATCATTATTGTAGCAACTAAAATGCTTTATTTCAGGCTGCTGGTTGCTGTTTCCCATAATGCTTCAGTTTGACTAATAATCAATTCATTTATTATCAGAACAATGTCCATTGTTTTACTATTTCCATTCTGATCCACATAAATTCGACATCAATCCAAACTAAGCACAGTAGAAAACTGTTGCCTCCAGAATCATGGTTGACCTTTAACCCCTTCCCTCATCACACTCAGAACTCAAAATGAAATTCGCCCCCTGGTGGCGACAAACACAGGGAAGGATTAATGGCTCCTGCGATTATTATTGTTATTAAGGATTCCCACCTTCGCACAAACAGACAATAAATTAATCAAATAATAAAAAGGGGAACTGTTGGGACTCATGTGGAGGAAGATGGCAGCGCTAAGAGCTCCGGAGACCGACAGTTTCTTTAACGATTATTTGGAATATTCCCTTTCAGTTTACCTGGATATTAATACATCTGACACGCGAAATCCCAAAGTCTTTCTAAGAAGCCAGATATTAACAATTTACCAACAAAATGCCAAGCAGCAACAAAGGCAACTTTTTCAAAGGTGCAGCAATGAGAAGCAGCGAGGACCAACCCCACGTGAGAAAACGCTTCTGCTACCAACCCCAAATGAGAAGCAGCGAGGACCAACCCCACGCGAGAAAACGCTTCTGCTACCAACCCCACGCGAGAAAACGCTTCTGCTACCAACCCCAGGCGAGAAAACGCTTCTGCTACCAACCCCACGCGAGAAAACGCTTCTGCTACCAACCCCTGGCGAGAAAAATGCTTCTGCTACCAACCCCCACGCGAGAAAACGCTTCTGCTACCAACCCCACGCGAGAAAACGCTTCTGCTACCAACCCCACGCGAGAAAACGCTTCTGCTACCAACCCCACGTGAGAAAACGCTTCTGCTACCAGAAGAAACATGGAGATTTGTGACAAGAAACCAGCAACTGTCTGGGGACGAGTCGAGGAAATGGCAGGACTGAAGACAAAGGAGAAAGAGGAAACGTGCGTGGAAAGGATCGTTGCTCCAGGGTTTGTTGCAGCTGCCAGGATAATCCTTAGACTTTGGAAATCTTCAGCTGTTCCGAATGTTAAAAGCTGGTTGGAGTTAGTTTCATAAATATTGTCATATGAACAAATGCTGGCCAAGCTAAATAAAGACATAGAAAACTTCAAGAAATCCTGGAACTATTTCCTTTCCTGCAATAGTGGGACTAGTGAAGTCCTTCCTTTAATGAACTGCTGTTCTGGAAAATACTGTTTACTGTAAACTTCTGTTTACTGTGGTTGTTTCTGCTAACATCGAGGATATTTGTAAATGCCAATTTTCTGTGAAATTTTTATTGATTTGAAATGTGCTGACCTGGTTGTTTTGTTTTATTTGTGGTTTTTGTTTTGTGGGGAAGGTTTGTGTACATATATGTCCTGAAAATTATTTTAAAAAAAAACTTTAATAACAAAAAAGGAAAATTCTTATAAAACCAAGTTTATTTTGTAAAAGTAATAGTGCTACAATCTGATGTTATTAAACAAATTTTGATTAATAATTTACATATTTTTCAAAGATCATTCAACTAAATAGAATAATTTTGCATAAAATTGAACATATATATGATTGATCGTGAATAACATTTCAATAAACCTGCAGGGAATTTTATGAATAACTGGAATCCTTTGTCGCCCTCTAGTGGTGACAAAAACTACAAGAGCTAAAGAATTGCGGTCAGAAAAAGTCCAATTTAAAGTTTAAAAATTACATCTGCATGAAGCACAAGACCTATTAGAAATGTCGATTTCAAGGCTGTAATGTCATAAAAGACAGAAAAATTCATTCCTTAGTCTATAATGTGAGAAACTGAAAAGAAAAACAGGGAAACTTCTGCTAAATATTGATCCATAATCCACAATAACGTCCATATTACATATTATAAATCAAAAAACTACTGAAATTGTATTTTAACAGAGACGTTAAGTGTAAGATTAACCATTTTATTTTAAACTATTCAAAAGGTAAATTATAGTTATTTTGAAACTAACAAAGATTATCGCAGACATGAAAACAGAATTAATTATAGCAATAAAACAACATTAATAATAATAAAAATCAGTGAAAGTTACAGGAAATTTAAAAACCAGAAACAAAAATGTAACAAAAACAATTATTAACCCAACAGGTTTTTAAAAAACGGATTTTTAATGAGAGATAAACATTTCCCAGAAGAGTGTGTTTCACCATTTCCGCCACCAGGTGGCAGTATTGAATGCCAGAACGTTGGACTGCAACATTTTAGCTCCACCTGGCGGTGGGGAAGTGATATTACAATGATTAAAAAAACAGCAGGTCCTTTAAAACGTTTTAAGGCAAAAATGATCCGATTTTGTAAAAATCCGACGATATTTTTATGCTTTTTTGTGATATTTAGACATAAATTTATCAGATTATTTGAGTGAAGAGCAGATTACCCCCCCGCCCCCCTCCCTCGCCCCCCCTCCCTTTCCACCCTTTCTTCATCCCTCCTCTTCGTCGCTCTGCTCCTCTTCGTCATTGATCTTCAGCTCGTTTTGGAGTCATGAGGTAAGGACTGACCGCTCCTCGGTCCTTTCATTTCTCTCTCCTTCTCTGTCTTGGTTCGGAACAGTCCAGCCGGGCTCGGTTCGGTTCTCCTCCCTGAGGCGGTTCAGACATGAACCGGGTTTGTTCAAATATTTGATTCGGACATTTTGACGTGAAATTGTTTTCCTTAAATAAACGGGAGGAAAATGGATCCCGCTGTTGCTAAGGAGAGTGCGGGTTTTTCACAGAGATGCGGGTTCGACCTGGTTTTCTCCTTCATGCGGGAGGATGGAGGGATGATGATAAAGGGATGGATGGATGGATGGATGGATGGATGGATGGATGGATGGATGGATGGATGGATGGATGGATGGATGGATGGATGAGCTCATGAATCATGTTGTCAGAAAAAAGCCGCAGCAGCTCAAATGAGGTCAAATATCATTTTTCTGGTCCGGTTCCGGTCGGATTCTGTTCGGTTTCAGGTTTTGTCCTCCTCCAGGTCACATTGAGCGGCATGTGGAATCAGGCCGGGTTTTCCGGCTGGCCGCTCATTTTCAGGCCTGCGGTCTGTGCCTGGCGGTACTGGTGGGACTGGGTTCACTGGTGGGACTGGGTTCACTGGTGGGACTGGGTTCACTGGTGGGACTGGGTTCACTGGTCGGTTCTGCTGCTGCAGATTCAACCTTTGTGTTCAGGTTTTATGATTTAGTTTAATGCTGATGTTTAGTTGTTGTGCTAAATTACAGATTTTTCTCATTTATTACAGATTTATGATCATTTCTATAAAATAAATGTAAAATTTCCTCAAAATTTGCTCATATTTTGCATTTTTCTGACGAGCTTAGCGTCCATTTTAACATCGTAAATCAATGCAGATGATAACAATTTTAATTCGTTACATTTTTCACTTCAATTTTTTCATAAATATAATCTGAATTTAGAGTTTTAAAAATGATGAACTGATTTTCCGGGCGGGTCTTTGAGCCATAAAAGCAGAAATAAAGAGTCCAGATTGATGGCGCGTCTCCAGCTGCAGGGGGCGCCACTGAGCATCACGTTGCTCCAGCAGCAGGAAGAGGAGCATTAAAAACACTGGAGTTATGCAAACCTTTAAAAAGCTGCTGCCACGAAAAGGCAAAGAATAAATCAATATTTTTCAATTAATAATAATTAGCTGTGATTAAGCAACGATTTAAATAATCGTTTACTAATTTAGCGACGGATTGACTGGAGTTTGGAGAAGTAAATAAGCAATTTGCTGAAAGAACAACAGTAATTAAGACAAACTGACAATTTTATTTAAAAGAATAAAAACATGTTTTGTTCTGTAAATATGAACTCCTCAGTTTTAGCTTCACTCAGTTCTGTGACATTAAACATCTTTTCTGTTATTAATCAGTTAATCCAGAAAATAATCAGCCAATCAAATGATGAGATTTTCACACGTTAATGTTAGAATCATTATTGAATGAAAATTCAGCAGAATGTGGAAAATTTTATTCAATTAATTGCGAAAATAATTGATTACTCAAATAATTGTCATCACTGTATTTTTCCCCAGAAGATGTGGATTTGGATTCTCCTGCTGACGACCTAAAACTTTACTTTATTCTGATTTACTCTTCGATAGGAGCTGGAATTCAGTAGGAGGAAATGTAAATGTTTTGTTCAGGAATCCTCAGGTTTGACTCCAAAAACACCAGAATCTGAGCAGATTCTGCAGGCTGGCGGAGGTGGAGGGCGTGGCAGCCCACAGCTGTTTCTGTTTCCTCCACAGATATCAGGAAATAAATAAATGTTGAGTCAGAACAGAGCCGATCGACTGCATGGAGGGAGAAACGGGCCGGGCGAGCCTGCAGGGAGCAGAGCTGATCGGACTCGGTGCGTCTGAGGGGGAAAAGCTACAAACAGACAAAATAACATCCTAAAACATCAGACTGAGCATCAATTATGAACATTTCTGCTCAGGGGCTTTTTGCTACGACTCATTTCTGTTTTCTGTTGACGTTAGAGATCGATATCCTGCAGGAGCTTCAGGCGAACAAAGTGATTCACTGAACAGCAAAAGGACAAAATGGAATCAAAATACAGGCAAAGCTGCTGATTCCTAAAGTTTATTTCAGAATCAGCTTCTTTCTCCAACTCTAAGGTCTTTTCATGCTTAAATGATTCACAAGTCAGATTTTTTGTGGATTCTGGTCAGATTTAGTCTGGAAATCTCTAAAAACTGGACAAAGATCCAACTCTGCCCGTCACTGCTGCAAACGTTCCCGGATGATAAAATGTGATAAACGACAAAACTGTTGTTGTTTAGAGGCCATTTCCAGGAAAAACAACAGTGATGATAATAATGCAAGAACTCACTCTTAACAATCAGTAAACTTTCAATTATTATGAAGATTTAACAGTGGAACTGAAACGTTTCAAATATTCAACTAAAATAATCAAAACAACAAATAAAATGACTTCCGAGCCTTTCTGGATTAATTTATCCTCCAAAAGAGGACAGATTGAAACCAAAGAAACAAACTGATGACTTTTTGGCAGAAACTTTTTGGTAAAAAGAGAAAAATAATAAATCAAGCAAATGGAAATTACTCAGCTGGTTTTAGGGTTAGGTTTAGTGTTAGGCTTTTTAGAAAATCTATTTTCTAACAGTGGTTTTAATTCATGGGAATAAAACAGCGATTTAAAAAAAAATCATTTTTATTTCACTGAGTTCATAAAGTGGAAACTTATGTTGAATTATCCAGTGAGAAGAAATGCAGCAGCTTGGAGACCCATCAATCCGGCACCCAACGGCGGGATTTGGAAGCACTCTAATGTGAAGAAGTAAAAACTGTGACAAAACCTTCAGTTCAAAACACCAAAACTCTGGCAGCGTTCAGGTAGATGTTGTAATTTGTGTTCTGGTTCTGATCCGTGTTGATACTGAGGTTTACTAGCATGTTCCTCTCATAACAGTCTCACCAGACCAGCTATGCAAGCCTCACTTTTCTCCACATAATCAGTTCAAGTTGATGGTTTTGTCACAGGTCAAACTACCTGATAAACATTATGCTCACAAACAACACTTAGCTAAAGCACTCCCTGCTTTAGCTTGGTGGGTTTTTTTCAGTGTTAAGAGTTAAAAAGTATATATACATTTTAAAGTCTATATTATTTTTCACCTTAAACACTTTCAGTTTTCCTTTAGATGCACTAAAAGCTTTAGGAATGAAGACTGCGGATGATTTTTATAACGTTTTTGACTAAAAGACAAAACAATAATAATTTGGAGAGAATTATTCCTTCAGACGTCGTGTTCACACATCGTGCTTCAGAAAAGGAACATTTCTCTCTGGTCTGTAAAAATGTTATATAACCGTCATATGAAGTGTGTCACCTCTGACCTTTAATGGCCGTCCCTCTGGCCGTTTGGGAGCTTGACGGTCTGATCGGTCGTGTTGAACGTTAGATAACCAGGAACAGTTTTAAATGTGATGTTTCTGCATGACCACTCAGCGCCACAGCAGCTTCCAGTCAATCATTTCCATTTCATCCGATCCCTTCATGAATGTGACAGTATTGTTTCACTGCGACCTACAGCTGTAGCGGGGAGGGATGGCGACCTGAAGAAATGGCCGCATTCCTTCAAGTTTTGCATTTCTTCTCTCTAACATATGGAGCTACTTCACTGACTCAGTTGCTTTGGATGCAGATGCAGATTCTCTTCCATTGGCTTTTTGTCCACATGAAGCATTTTGGGTTCTTTCTTCAAGTTTACAATTCTTTATGTTTGCTTATCTGTCGGTTGGAAACACACCGTTGCTGCAGCCACAAACTAAACTGATCTGATTAACAGAGTACAGCCAGGAACAGCGCAGCAGTTCCCCGAGCTCCACAAGGGCATCTTGTGATACTTCCCAGCAACAAGTTGCTCTCTATAACAGGTTGATATGGGATTTGGTTCGGTTCTGGTCCAGTGGGGCGATTCTGTGGTTTCTCCGCTGATTTGCAGCGACACTCAGCAACAGAGAACCTCGAGGTATCATAACTAAAATAGTCCAGATATGAGGCTGTGAGATGCTGCACTAATAAGCAAGAAAGCTCATATTTCTGAGCTTGACATCTCAGAAATATGGAAAACACTGACAGGGTTAGGGTTGTTAGGGTTGTTTGGGTTGTTTGGGTTGTTTGGGTTGTTAGGGTTGTTTGGGTTGTTTGGGTTGTTAGGGTTGTTTGGGTTGTTAGGGTTGTTTGTGTTGTTAGGGTTGTTAGGGTTGTTAGGGTTGTTAGGGTTGTTAGGGTTGTTTGGGTTGTTAGGGTTGTTAGGGTTGTTAGGGTTGTTAGGGTTGTTAGGGTTGTTAGGGTTGTTAGGGTTGTTTGGGTTGTTAGGGTTGTTTGGGTTGTTAGGGTTGTTTGGGTTGTTAGGGTTGTTTGGGTTGTATGGAGGCCAGATTACATCCTGTAAAGCTAAATAAGATACTAAATGTAGAGATGGCTCATCTGTGAACGTCGACCTGAAGCTGCAGCTCCTGTCAGGTTTCATTTTAAGTGAGATTTATTCCCCGCCTGCATCGCTGCTGTAAAGCCATGAGGCATAACGTTAAAACCGTGCAGAGGAACGGCGCCTTTAAATACGGTTTGTGACTCAGAAGGTCAGAGGAGTCACATGACTGCCTGGAGCGCCAAAGTGGTGCAGGCTGCAGTGTGACGCAGTCTGCTAGCAGCTAGCCCAGACTCAGAGATCACACGTCTTTCTTTACTCAAACCAGTCAATAAAAACACAAACATTCATAAGAACAACATAAGGTTCAGTCATTTTTCCTACTAGTTTAAAAAGAAGTGAGAAATTTACATTTTATGCTTTTCAGTTTATCCTTATATCAAAATTCATAACAGTAAATATTGTGTCAATACATAAAAAAGATGATTTTTTTATACATATTTTTATTCTGTATTTATCTGAATTATCTTTTAGACATATTTTTTTGGAAATAGTAAAAAAAACATTTTCTAGGTTTATATCTTTTATTTTCCTCCTATTTTCTACTGTAAAATAATAACTTTTAATATAAATTTTATTTGGATTTATTTGAGGTTTTTCCTTCTGTCTTTAAAATCTTCATGCGTCTGTAAACAAAGAGTGAGGCTGTCTCCCTCCCGCCGCCCCGCCTCCTCATCCTCCCCATCCTCCATCTCTCCTCTGTGTCCTCCCATGAGACTGCTTGGTTACCGTGGCAACTGCATCCAAAGAAGGAGATCAAGAGGAGCAGAAGGAAAATCAGTGGGTTTAAGGCCGACGTTTGACTTCATTCTGTCTGCTGCTGCTTGCTTTTCTCTCAGACCTGCAGCTCCTTACTGGGATGTTACTGGGATGTTACTGGGTCATACTGGGTCATGCTGGGTTATACTGGGATGATACTGGGGTGATACTGGGCATGAATATGTTCAGATTTCTGGTGCTTCTGAGTGGGTGTGCTGCAGTCTTCAGTGTTTTCACAGCTGCAGCAGCAGTTAATCTTTTTTATCCTGTCAGCAGATTACAGTATCTCTCCTTTCATGTCTTTGTTTTCAGATTAAATTTATTCTGCACTTTTGTTTCCATTTTAGCTCAGAATCGACACATTTTATACTGTGAATCAAATAAGATTCTAACCTTTGATTGTTCCTTCAATCATGAACGATTTGCAGCGACTGCAGCTCTGCGTGTGTGTGTGTGTGTGTGTGTGTGTGTGTGTGTGTGTGTGTGAGAGAGAGAGAGAGAGAGAGAGAGAGAGAGAGGGGGCGCTGGCTTGATGTACACTTGTCACCATAGTAATGAGGCAAGGGATGCTGCCTTGTTGCCATGGCGATGGTGAACATCAATATATCTGAGTTCTTTGATGGAGGACATAAAAGACACACACACACACACACACACACACACACACACACACACACACACACACACACACACACACACACACACACACACACACAGCAGCTGAGCGCTGCAGTGTTAGCCGACCAACATGGCAACGTCTCTCATCCATAAGGGGAATTTTCAGACGTTTACTTTGTTTTTAATGGAGATGCAAGAAAATGACGGCGGAAAACGGAGCAACCTGACATTAAATGAGACAAAACGTTTCCAGAGTCATTATCCTCAGTGAAACAAATATTTAGTTTAACTCCAAACTAAATACTAGACACTTAGTTCCAAAGTAAACATTTACTTTCCAAACTAATGAACCCTTTTGAATATTAGCTAAATATTGAGCTAACCAGTTGGTTAGCTTGGAAACTAACTGCTGCTCGTTGCTGCAGCAGTTAGTTTCTGCCAGCTAACTAACTTTGCAAATAACTTTTCAAACTAAATATTTAGCTTGCTAACTACCTAAATTGCTAAATGTTTAGTTTGCAAACCCAGGTATTTAGCTTGTGAAATAAATATTTAGTTAAGAACTATTAGCTTGAGAAGGTTATGAACGACAAAATATGACTTTAAATAATGAACTCACTGAACGTCACTGTTAGTTGTTTACTGTGTAACTTTGCAAACTGCCTGAAGCTTTTGTTCTGCATGTGTAAACCTGCCATGGTGCTGCTGTCCTGCAGGGGGCGCTGCAGTGGGTGAACATGGCCAACGCTGTGGTTTCCTACGACCATCTGGCCCTGCAGGTGGAGGTTCTCCGCAAGGAGAACTCCCACCTGCGGAGGGAGCTGGAGGACAACTCGCACCACCTGTGCAAACTGGAGACGGAGACGTTTGGCATGAAGGTGAGTCGACCAGCTGCTGCGCCGCAGAGACTCACCGACAATCAGTCAATCACAGATAAACCATCTAAACTAGGGACAGGCAGGTTTCCCTCGATGCTGACTGATCATCAGGTCAAATACTGAAAAACAAACAAAAACAAAACACAGAAATGTTGCACTATATCAGAAAAACAGATGCAATAATACAAGAAAAGAGTTGTAATAATACAACACATAAAATCATAATATTTCAAGAATAAAGTAATAATAATAAATAAATAAAACTCTATGGCAGTAATCAGTTTTACAAATAAGGAAATATTTCATCTTTCAAAAAATCAGCATCAAATTATGAGCAGCTGCAAATTGCAAATCTGTGTTCAGTTCAAATTGAGCACAGATTCTTATGTAAGTTTTATAGTTGATATTAAATGAAGTCAGAAAATCAGAAAATTGTCAGTAAAATCAATTCAGTTCATCTGAGCACTTCGATTCAAGCAGCTCAAAAAGATTTATTTAAATTTCCACATATTTCCTTCACAAATTAAACAAAATCATTGAATTAAAGAAATAATAAATGAATCCATAAAAGCAGCTGTTAATCCTGCAGCTCCAGTCACACCAGCATGCATGTGCGCAGTCACATGTGCAGATGTTGGATTATCCAGCTTCAGTTTGTCAGTCAGGATCTGCAGCAGGAAGAAGACGGACTGATTGCATCTGATGTATGAAAACCTGTTTTTATGGATGGCAGGACTTTGTGTTTTAGCCAGATTAGTAAATATTTTAATATTAGTGATATTTCTCTCCGTCTGGATGCAGGAGATGCTGAAGCAGCTGCAGAGCAAACTGGAGCAGGAAGCAGGAAACCTGGCTTCATCTGGGAGAACCGACGTGCTGCAGCAACTGAAAGGTGACAACATTTATCCTCTCTAAACACGCCACAAACACGCCACAAACACACCACAAACACGCCATAAACACGCCACGAAAAACATCACAAACACGCCATAAACACGCCATAAACACGCCACAAACACGCCACGAAAAACACCACAAACACGCCACGAAAAACACCCACAAACACGCCACAGACACGCCACAAACACGCCAAAACACGCCAAAAACACCACAAACACGCCACAAACACGCCACAGACACGCCACAAACACGCCACAAACACGCCACAGACAGTGAGAACTCCTCCGGCCGCTCTTCATTTCCACAGGAATGGATTGACTCGTCCAGTTAATCTGATTGGCTGCCTCGTTATGACTCGGTCCAATTAAATCATCTGAACCTGAATCCATTTAGGCTGAGCAGAGATTAAAAGCAGAACGCTGTTTTCTGTCTGACATAAGTGGAAAGAAATAATCAGATAAATGAAACTAATGCAGGAATCGAGTCGAGTTTAAAATTAAAGGGAAGAAAAAGCAGCTGATGAAACGAAACAGAAGAAATATTTGAGGGAAATACTTAAATTCAAACAACTAAAATGTACCAAAAGCTGAGAGATAAAGTTTGTTTTATTAAAGGAGTATAATATATTTAACTCCAGACATTTTCTAGAGATCAAATCATTGATTTTGTTTGTTTTCATCATCCTCAGCAAAAATACCGGATATTTATTTAGAAATCTTGATGTAATGTTCGGATCTGCTGGAAGTCCTGTCAGTTATACAGTTGGGTCGTAACTTGTTACATTTACTCAATTATATTTTCTTCAGGAACTTATTTGAAAAAATGTACCAGTCAGTATTTTTACTGCACTTTGACTAATTTCATTATGAAGCGTTTCTACTCTTACTTGAGTAAATTTTCTGGATTTTCTGTCCACTGAAAAGCAAAAGATTCACCAGACACACAAACCTGCAGATCAGTTCAAGTTTCAGAACTTTTTCATTGAAAGAAAATGATTTGGAAACATTTTATTTTTATTTTGCCTGATTTTGTTACTTTTTGTAACTTATATGAATTATTGTTATTTTGTCCTTAAAATACCAAATTTCCACATAACTTTATGTTTTGGTCCCTCTGATGATGTAATTTTTCCATATTAAATGATGAATAATTTGGTCAGTTATTCAGAACTTGAATAGACTTTTTACCCAATACTTTGTTACTTTACTTGAGTAAAGATATGTTGAAGTCGTGCTGCTCTAAAACCAGCCTCTGCGATTAGCTAATGCCAAAACTGATTTCTCCAAACGGAGACCAAAGGACCGTTCCTCAGTTTTCTCCTCGTTCTTTAGAGCTCTACATGGATCTCACCAACTACTACGAACTCAAACATCAACCTCACAACCTGAGGCTTCTGGCTCCTGGTCTGGGCGGCGCGGGGATGAGGGGCGTCGCCGGCTCGGCTTTGAGCGGCAGCTTGGATCTCGAGGATCACTTGGCTCTGCCTTCGTCCTCCTGCTGCTCCTCCTCCTCCTCTATGGCTGCCGTGAACCGGGCCAGGAGCCCGCTCCGAGCGGCGTCGCGCCAAAGCATGGCGTCCGGCGGGGAGACCGCCGTCATGCTGCCTCATCACTTCCTGGATGGAGCTCCGCCCCAGACGGCGGTGATCTGTGAGGGAGACGGACGGCTGAGCGACCATCACTTTGAGGAGCTGTACAAAGAGAGGTCAGGAAATCCACAGAACAATGTTTATTGTTCTCACTAAAATACTAAACAGAAATAACTTTATATGACGACATAATAACAAATGTTTTCAGACGACAAACTGACTCAGAAGTTATTCAGATAAACAATCATGATCCTGTAAATATAATGTCAATGGGTTAATAATAATGCAAGAACATTTAACACTGAAACAGGAAGACATTTTAAATAACCAGAATAAATAAACATAACAATAAAAACAACAAATTAAATGAATTATGAAATCTCTGTTTTCTCCTGAGCATCACGTCAGCAAATGAAATCTGGAAAACTAAAAAATGGAAATTAAAGATGGAAGATAATAAAAATAGAGTGTGATTGAGTGATGAATTTGTAGTAAACTTTGACCCCTGCAGGAACTTTTTGCTGGGAGAAATCGACCGGGAGGAGCGGGAACGCCTGGAGGTTCTCTCACATACGTGCCACCGGCTGGCACAGCTGCCGCGCATCGATGAGGTGAGAGCGGTACGACACGCTGCTTCCTTTACCGTACCATCTTTACCTGACCTCTGACCTCTGTGTCCAGATTTCCCTTCAGCTAGATTTAATCCGACAGAATCTGGAGGACAAAGTGCATCGGTCTCTGATAGCGGAGCGCTACTTAGCAAGCAACGAGATGGTGCACAGGACTCAGGTGAGCTGCACTGATGACAGCAACAGAAAGGCTGAACAGGTGGAATGAAAATGGAAATAAAGACAGAGGCTCTCCTGACAGAATCGCTCCTTTTGTTGTCTTAAACCACCATCAATAGTTAAATTTTTGTTCATTATTTCATCTTCATTTTTTAAAAATGGGACATTATATTTTAATTGACATTTACTGCAAATGTTTGAGATAAAGGAGACGGATTTCCATTCCTTGTCCCATTGTCATTTTGGTGTGCCCCCCCCCATGTTCCCCTGCATGGCCCCCTCGAGAAAAATGATCTAGATACGCCCCTGCAGACGACACAGTTTGTGTCGACAGTGAAAGTTGCCGGTATAATCAGCATTTTTAAGCGGTTTCAATGCCGTTTATGTGTTGCAGATGCGAGCAGCTCGTCTGGAGCAGCTGGAAAAAGAGCTGCATGAGGCCAGAGGGGGTCAGGAGAGCCAGCTGCCGGTGAGACGGGCTGCACACACCAACACACACCGACACACACCCCAACACACACCGACACACACACCAACACACATCGACACCAAACAGCACAGAAAGGGGAACCACACAGAAACATAGGGGAGGGCCTTCTTTAAATGTGACCTATTATGCTTCCTTGAACAGGTTAGGATAGATCTATGGATGATACCAAACATGCTCATTACATTTTCTGCAAAAAACATTCTTGGATTATGAGATTTTAGCTGTTTTGGAACTTTTTGTCACTTTAAATTCAAATAAGGTGCTTCTAACCAGCTGACCAAACGTGTTGGAGCTCCTCTTGGGTTGCTAGGTGATGGGTGGAACTCTGCTGGGGTTGCTAGGTGATGGGTGGAACTCTGCTGGGGTTGCTAGGTGACGAACGGAGCTCTGCTGGGGTTGCTAGGTGACGGACAGAGCTATGCTGGGGTTGCTAGGTGCTGATTTATGACGTTCCATTTGGAAGGTTTTTGATACAGGTCGTTTTACAGATGCCAGAAAACATTAACTTATCACCGAAAAGCGTCTGGTGGGTTTTCTGAGCGTTTGTGCTGCTTTTAGAAGCAGTAGAAACCGAGTTGGAAGAACAAAAACATGGAAATGTGAAGTTTGAAGATTAGGTCCCAGCTTTATAAAGATTTGCACGAGGAGGGTACCATGTAAACACAACAGAATTCATAAATTACACTTAAATATAAAATTTTTATAGAGTTCATTTAGTCTTTATCATGAAATCTTTCTAAAGTAACACTTCCTTGGTTCATGCATGTCGTGTCCTTCATGAGAAGATGTTTGACGGTCGGTTAATGCCCGCGTCATTCACTCAGCAGAAGACTGACAGTTTGGAAATCGTCATCAGTCCTTCAGTCGCACCGTTAGTCTCACTTCAGAAGGCGTTCCCAGTACAGCTCCACCTGACACAGAGTAACCGAGCCGTCGCTGGCCCACACCCAGAACCCGGGGTACAGCGGCTCCGTGAAGGTGGAGGTGAAGGTGTGCAGGTGAACCATCGCTTCCTTGGAAACGCAGAAAAACGAGAGCGTCCCCTCTGGGCAGTTGAGGTAAACGCCCACCCTGTTGCTGAAGGGTTCAGGCGAGCAGGACTGGAATCTCTTGTTGTTGTGGCACGGCGTGTAGAACCCGTTGGAGCACTCCAGACTCCAGGACCGCTGGTTGTGACCCAGCAGGCAGCTCGCCGTGTCTCCGTCTCTGGAGATGTTGTTGTAAGTAACGCCGATGTCGGCGCCGCCGCTCCAGGATACCTCCCAGTAAGCCAGGTCCAGCAGCCCCTCTCTGCACAGAACCTGGGGGCATTGCTCAAACCGCTCCGGATGCTCCGCACGCCGATCCGTCAGCCAGTCTCGACTTGCCTTTCGGTTGCCGTCAACTAAGCGAAGCTCTGAGTTGGCCGTGTTGGGGTCAAAGGTCAGATAAATTGCAGCTGTTGGTAAAACAATAATAACAACAGTTGATGAGCTTCAGATGGCAGGTCAACAACATGGAGCTGGATTCTCACCAGGCTTTCCTCATTCTAACATTTGATGTTTAGTGTGAGATACCAGGCGCTTCTTAAGGGAAAATAAAAGTAGTATTAGTCTAAGTAAAGTCATAATTCACTTAAAGTCCAAGTGAAAACCCAAATATTTTGTAATTTTTATTATGTAAAGTGTTTACATTTATCTGACTCTCAACTCTGCTAGAAAATAACCTGCAAGCTTCCAGAAGGCAGATCTGAGAATGCTAACTAAAAACCTTGATACGCTAATGCTAAAGCACTGCAACATGGTATTTAGTGGAAGCTAATGCTAAAGTTTCCACAGCTTATTTAGCATAACCAACTGAAAGGTTTGTAGTGCTAATGCAGAAGCCCTGATTATTTCACCTCTGCTATTGCTAGCTCTTCCAAAGCTAGCAATAGCACTAACGGGCTAACTTTAGTGCTATTGCACTAACGCCGGTGTTAGCAGGCCTCAGTGTAAAGTTAAGCTGTGAGATCTGGAAATGAACCTGCATGTTTCTGAAACGTTTCAGTTCTGTGACATGAACCCGGTCTGAACTAAAGTCAAGCTGCATGCAGATGACACTGTGAGGTTTATAAAAGAAGGAAATAAAGAGAGAAGATCGTAAGTTGAAAAAGAGAAGCATATCAATCCATCTTAACTTACAGTTTTTCAGAGACCAGAAGTCTTCTGTTGGCTGGTGGCTGCAAAATAAGGAAGTGAAAGGTTCTGAATATCCCCGTCAAATGGGATCTCATGACTGTTCACTGGTTTTCATTTCCATTCTGCATTAAACTAAACGTGTGCATTTCTTTAACTGACCTCAGGTTGGTTCTTAGAGGGATCAAACTGACTTCAGAGGACAGAAACTTTTCTAAAGGTTCATTTTCTTCTTCGTTTTCTTTATTGTCACAGAATCTAGTTTGACTTTTTTCATTGGCTGCAATAAAAAAACAGAGTTTTACACATTTAACAGAAGAAACACAGCAGGACGTAACTTATCTGTAAGTGTCTGCTGTTTTTACAGAGATACAGCAGAGTTGAAGATTTTTGCTGATCGATTCAGAGTCATACCTGCTGCTGATGCAAACAGCTCCTCACTCTGTGCTTTTGGAGTCTTTGTCTTCTCAGTTCTCTTCTCTGAACCACAACTAGTCATCTGACTGACCCTGGATTCATCCAGACAGTTTATCGGGTCGTTAGCTTTCTGTGTGTTTTCAGTGTCTTTGTTTTGTTTTGTTGGTTTTATTTCTACGTCTGCTTTGCTCTTCGTAGCCTGATTTGTTTGAGGCGTCTTCAGGACAGGTTTGTCCCTCCTGAACAGACTCTTGAACGTTTCATCGGGTCTTTCTCCTGCTGAGGCTTTTGTCTGAGCGTTGTTCCTGGATTCCTCCTTCTTTTCCACCTTCTTGTTCTCTCGATCTCTTGAAGGACCAAACCTGAAAACGTTGGAGAGTTCCTCTTTCAGGAGAGTCAGAGGGCCGCTGCTCTTCTCCGCTGATTGGCTCGGTTTGGGATCCGAGTCTTTGTCCTTGAACATTTTCTTCATTTCCTCTTTAATTTGGTTGAAGTCCTCTTTGATGAGAGTGAGAGGATTGAATGCTGGTTTTGCTGTTTGAGTCGTTTTAGGGAAATCCTTTCCCTGCTCGTCTTCACCTTGCGGCGCCTCCGGCCCGATGTCGTCATCCTCCTGTGTTTCTGGCCGCTTCCCCGCCGGCGGTTCTTTAGGATCACTCATTTTCCTCCGGGTGTTTCAGCGCTTTAATGTTCTGATTTCAACATGTTCTGATGTCCCTTGAAAGCTGGAGTCACCATGGAGACCTATCAAACGGGAAATATATGGAATTGGTGATTAACAGTGATTGTAAGTTGAAAGATAGTATTTTACTGCATTAAATATTCCTGTAATTAAGTTAAAGCTTCCTGACACACGATGCAAAAACAGAAAATCTTACCAAGTATTTTTGGTCCAGTTTCTAGTGCAAATATTTTAGTTCACTTGAAATAAGACAAAACTGACTCACAAGCACATCTCAACAGGAAATAGGAGCTTTTATAAGTCAATAATTTCTTAATATTGATTTTTAAAAAAGAGTACTTGTTCCATTGGCAGATTATTTAACAAATACATTTTTTCATGTTATGAGTGAAATAATCTGCCAGTGAAACTAGAAATTTTTCATCATTATTAAGGAATTATTGCCCCTAACGGCTTCACATGTTTAAAACAACACTGACATGTGTTAGCTTTGGATAAGCTAGTCGCCTTCTTACCTCCACTGCTATTCATTAGCACAGGAAGGCTATCATTAGCACAGGAAGGTTAGCATTAGCACAGGAAGGCTATCATTAGCACAGGACGGCTATCATTAACACAGGACGGCTATCATTAGCACAGGAAGGCTAGCATTAGCACAGGAAGGCTATAATTAGCATCAGCTAGGCTAGCATTAGCATCGGCTAGGCTAGATTTGAATGGTCACGTTTTTTGTTAAAGAAAAATTTCTCAGGAAAAATGGTTGACATGCAATATCTGACTTTAGATGAATTAATGTTAAAAATAGAAACTTCTCCAACTTATTTAATTATACAATGTGACATAAATTAATTTTATATTTTATTTCCAATCTTATTGTTTCATAATTTTCCTTGTCCATTTAATGTTTTTCATAAATATGTATTTATTTGAGTATGATTTGTTTTTGACAGTTTACTGTAATCCAATGAATCATAAACATACTGATGTTGCCCTCCATCTTTAATTAGCGCTTGTTTGAAAATGTCAACACTTAAGACTCTTCAAACATGGACTAAATTGTTTATTGTCTATTTATCAGGTAAAAATAAAATAGTTTTTGCTTTTAATTAAGAAAGAATGCTAATAATGTTGTTCTTTCAAATTGAATTAGTTTGGACAAAACAGCTGTAAATACTTTATCAGAAATGACCAAACAGATCAAGTATTTGCCAGGATTTGAGTCCATTTCATAAAAATGATGTCTATTTTTTAAATCACCTTGTACTGAATGAAGTCTAAAACTTATCATATCACAGTGTGATGTAACTATAATAACCTTCTACCAGCATCAGGAAACTAAAAAAACCCATGACATAATGAAACTGGGGAGCTGGCAGCAGAAGGTGTGTTCAGGGTTTTCTGTAAAGCTCTGATCGTGTTCAGGCTTGTTCAGAGTTAAATTTCATCGACATTAGGAGACCATGAGATACTCACCGCTGCCGCCGTCGCATTTTCCCCTCATCCTTCATTAAAAACCAAACAGCAACAGATCCAGGCTCAGAAAGGAACCAACGTCTCCCTGAGAAACTTTCTGTCACTCAGCTCATCCGCTGCTGTCCGACCTGTTTGGCTCCATATTTCTCTCACCGGATGACGTGATTGGCTGCAGGAAGCAGCAGTTCTGGTTTCTGCTTTGAAAAGAAGGAAAATCCAACATATGTTTGGATCAGGGCTGGGCATAACTCCTGAAGGGCCCCGGGCAGTTCCAGTAGGACGGCCCCTTTGGTCCCAAATCACACGGAGAAATCTGATCAATTTCAGAAAGAAAACTATAAACTGCAGTCAGTTCTTTTTACATGTGAAACATGTTTTTTAGAAGCAGATATGCAACATTTCCTGATTTTCAGCATGGTTTTAGTTCCACATTCTTGATGAGCCTGTTCTAATGTCTGAGACACTGGAACTAATTACAACTGTTTATTTTAAAAAAACTGTTACTTAGAAACTGTACTTGTTTTCTTTTTTTACAGTTAAAATGATGCAACCTGTGTTTAATCTCGTTCTGCTCCCAGATTTCGTAATTAATTTTTTTTTGTGGATATTAAAAATCCCAGAGGCCTATGCCTTCACAGCCGCAAGCAGCAGAGCCAATAAAAGTAAAGATATTTTGCTAAAAATAATATTCATATGGAGGATGGTTGCTGTCAAAATGAGCAATTAAAAAATCTGTTTATTTGATTTTCTGATGGTTTGGCACAAACAGAACTGCTTACAGAAATATGTTCTGCTTGGTCAAAGTAGTTAATAGTAGTTGATAATAACAAATCCATTTTCTCCATTACATTTTAAAATTGAAAGATCTCATCATTTATTTACAAGTCTAGTATTAAAGGGGCAATACTATGAGCTTTCCAGGCAAATAGTGTGAAAATGCTCTGGCAAATATGACTTAAAGAAATTTAACTTCATAATTAAACACCTTGAAATTGGGCCTCTGTCTCTTTAAAAACACCTGCACTTTCTGAAGCTCCGCCTCCAGGAAGTCATCACAACATGGCTTCTTAAACGTTTTACGCTGTCTGCTCTGAGCTCCTATAATGAGCTCAGCAGCTCCAGCAGGTGTTTGCTCATTTCTGCTGGCTAGTCTGAAGGAGCTGAGTGGGGGAGGAGCTGTGATTCGAAGGCAGAGCTAGGGCCACCCAGGCGTTTTGAACCTGGCAGGACTCATTCATTTCTCACTGAATTTCTCAAACATTCAACACTCCAGGTTTGTTTTTGATGAAGGAATAGCAATATAACATGATGGAAAGATAAAAAGTCGATTTTACATGATCCTGTCCCTTTAAGACTGAGGCTGTGGACCAGTGATCGGGTTCTGCCTGGTTCCAATCCAAAACGTAACGCTAAACTTCAGCATGGAGAAAATTTCAGTTTATCTCCGTCTTCTGTCACAGACAGACGGACAGACAGATGGAGCCGGTCGGGGCAGCAGCTCCACTCGCCGGCCTCCATTTTGTCGGCTCCTCGCCGCTTCCTGCTGCTGCAGCCCGTATTCTAATGGGGCCCGTTTGGATCAGAGCCACGGCGGATTCAACGCCAAACATCCAGGTTTCCTTTGTTAAACGGGAGGAGAACACACATACAGCTCTGCTCTTTGTTCATCTGCAGCTCTCGCTTTACACACGCTTCACAGCCAGAGGCGTTGCCATGGTGACGGGATGCAGTGAAGACAGGGGGTGAAAGCTTTGATATAAATCTCTTGAGGATGTCAGGCTGTGCATCCAAATGAAGTTGTGTTTTATTCCCGTCTGGAGCTGTTCTTTGGTCCCGAAGGAATGCGGTTTTTGGCACAGGGGTCTAAATGTCTGGATGTGAATGAGATTCACACAAAGATCTTCAAACTCTGCACCAGATTAACATGCAGGTGGTAAAACAAACATTTTACAACATGTTTCTGTTCTCCTACAAACCCAGACACAAATATGTAGAAACTAGGTATTTTCAGGCTGCATTAACCTGCAGATTTGAGTTATCAGATTTACACAAACACACAACTCAAACTGGAATTAGTGCATTTACTTATTTTGAATTTGTTTGGTTTTCTGCACCAAACAAACTCACCTTTCTTTTTAATAAAGTCCTGCCGTCTGGTTCCGCAGCAGCGACAGTTTCAATAAAACCTCTAAACCTCTTACAAGCAGAGCTGTGACAGCAGTGAAACTGGGTCAGAGATGGTTTCATGCTTTCTTCTTCCCTTTTCATGTGCAGCTGTCTGGAGCTGAGAAGCCCCCTGCTGGAGAAGCAGAGAACAGCGGCTCCTCATCGGCTGCAGCTGCTGGAGCTGAAGCTGCAGACGGAGGCAGCAAGGTAACAACTCCTCGCTCACATTCAGGGTTTCCAGAAATACTGAACATATCACACCACAAAGGTCCTCATCAACTCATATTACCTCAACATTTAACCAGACACGCAAATCTTTTAGAATAAAATATTTTAAAGGCTTTGTTGATTGAAAAGATCTTTAAATCTTTCCATCCGTTACAGTGTTATTCCATCATCAGAAACATATTTGGTGTGTTGCTTTGATTTTTCATGCATGTTTGAGAAATCCCTTAATCTCCCTGGCAACCACAAATCTAATTTTATTTTATTGAACCTTTATTTTACCAGATAAAATGTGATTGAGGTTAGTCCTGGTCAAGAAGCTGCAACAACCTCAACAGTTGTTTAGTTAATCAAACTCTGCTCTGTTTGTCTAGAAAGTCTGGTTCGTTTGGGGAGGTGTGAATGCGTCATCAAACTCTGATGCAAACTCTGGGAATCACCTGGTTACATCATCAGCCCGTCTCTCTGTGTGTCTGCAGTTTTAACTTTGCTTACATTTCCTCCTCAGGTGGAGATGGTGTTCTGGCTGCTGTCCATGCTGGCGAACAGGGACAAGGATGAGATGTCCCGGACTCTCCTGGCCCTGTCCAGCTCTCAGGACAGCTGCATCGCCATGAGGAAGTCCGGCTGTGTCCCCTTGCTGGTTCAGATCTTGCATGAAGTTCCCTGTGGAGTTCCTGATGGAGTTCCCGGGGAGACAGCCGGCGGCGCCGCCTCAACCGGCTGCAGCCGAGACACCAAATCCAGAGCGAGCGCCGCCCTGCACAACATCATCTTCTCACAGCAGGACGACGGCCAGGCCCACCGGGAGATGAAGGTCCTGCACATGCTGGAGCAGATCCGGACCTACTGCGACAGCGGCTGGGACTGGCTCGAGAGTCATGCCGTGACGCCTTCACCTGGAGGCACCAAAACGTCTGGTGAGCCTAAAATACTCACAAGAACCACAAGTTAATGGAATTCAGATGCTCCAATTAGACAGTAGAACTTGATACAGAAAATACTCTAATCAGGATGTCTGGTTAGCGCAAACTCCCTTTTTATGTATTTGATCCCACAAAGCTTTGATTTGGTTTAAGCTTATCTCCTTTAACTTTTTCTGTGATGTGCAGATATTCCTGAACCTGTGGACCCTCAGATCTGTCAGGCCATGTGTGCCATCATGAAGATGTCCTTTGAAGAAGAGTACAGACGCGCCATGAATGAATTAGGTTTGTGCTTCATTTTCTAATTTTTAGCATCTGAGAGGGAAAAGAGAACTTATCCTAACACTAAGCTAGCTTGATAGTTCAGTTTGTTGTGAGTTTTGGGTTCAGAGTGTGTTGTTCTTCCCCAGGTTGTCTTCAGGTGGTGGCAGATCTCATCCACCTTGAGCAGGAAATGTACAGCATGCAGAACGACCCCATCAACATGGCTCTGCGCCGCTACGCTGGCATGGGCCTCACCAACCTCACCTTTGGTGACGTCGTCAATAAGGTACGATCAAACAGTGGAGGCAGGTTCTCCTAAATCCGAGACTAAATGGGTCTGAGGTGTTTCTAACCCAACAGGACACAGGTCATCCATTTCATCCGTAAGAAAACAGACCTGGAGAGAATTTCACTTTAGTTTAAATGTGGAAAAATGGAGTCCAGAGAAATATTTGTCTCTCAAGACTTTGTTCCCTGTCTCTATCCACTGAGCCTGATTTCAGGAAGTAAGTACTAATTTGAGTGAAGTAAAGAATTTGGCCATGAGGAATGTGTACAGGACTTTCAGCAGTACAGTAATGTTTAGCATATCAGAAGCATTAGCTTGTCTGTTACTCATGTCTGCACCCTGGTCGTCCTCCTGCAGGCCAGCCTGTGTTCGAGGAAGAGCTGCCTCCAGGCTCTGGTGGCCCAGCTGTCCTCAGACAGCGAGGAGCTTCATCAGGTGGTCTCCAGCGTCATGAGGAACCTGTCCTGGAGGGCCGACATCAGCACCAAGAGAGTTCTGAGAGACATCAGCTGTGTGTCTGCCCTCATGACCTGTGCCCTGCAGGCAACCAAGGTACACAAAACTAAACTGCTGAAATACAAGCATTGAAATGGAAACTTAGTCTGTAGAAAATGGAGCCAAGGGTTTAACTTTTACTGAAGTTTCCTGCTCTTGTGTTGAGAAAAATCTGCTTCTCTACAGGAGTCAACTCTGAAGAGTGTCCTCAGTGCTTTGTGGAACCTGTCAGCCCACAACATTGATAACAAAGTGGCGATCTGTTCAGTCGATGGATCTCTGGGTTTCCTGGTCAGCACACTGACTTACCGCTGTCAGACCAACTCGCTCGCCATCATCGAAAGTGGAGGGGGAATTCTCCGAAATGTGTCAAGTCTGATCGCCACGCGAGAGGACTACAGGTGGGTGAAGTTCTGTATTCTGATACAGTGAAAACACATTTTATTGCTGTAGTTACCTTCATCATCCATAAAAATATAAGCTGAAGTATATCTGTTTTTCTTCCTGTGCAGACAAATCCTGCGGGATCACAACTGTCTCCAGACTCTTCTGGCGCACCTGCGCTCTCACAGCTTGACCATAGTGAGCAACGCCTGCGGGACTCTCTGGAACCTTTCAGCCAGGAGTCCCAAAGACCAGGAGCTGCTGTGGGATCTCGGGGCGGTTAGCATGCTGCGCAACCTCATCCACTCTAAGCACAAGATGATCGCCATGGGCAGCGCTGCAGCTTTGAGGAACCTCCTCACCAATCGACCTTTGAAATACAAAGACACTGCGGTGCTATCCCCTGGCTCTTGCGTTCCCTCCCTCTACATGAGGAAACAGAAAGCTTTTGAGGCTGAGCTGAATGCCAAACACCTCGCTGAGACCTTTGATACACTTGAGAAACAAAGTTTCAAGCATTTGAGCTTCAACAAACCTCTTAGGCACATTGAGAGTCTGGCGAAGGATTATGCCTCTGATTCTGGTTGCTTTGATGATGATGAAGCCCCCAATAACTCCAGCAGCTTGGACACTGGTAGCTTCTCTATGCTGCCAATGTATCTCACCAACTCCAACTTTGTGCCAAATCAACCCCATAGGAGAGATAATGAACCTGAGAGAGATACAGATTTGCCTCAGATGGTTGAGAAGAAACATGCTCCTCCTGATGACGTGGTCTCTGCTGCGGCAGACAAACTAGCAAAGAAGATTACCAACACAGTGGCAAAAATTGACAGGCTAGTGGATGACATCACCATGCACACATCCTCTGAGGACAGTTTTAGCCTCAGCTCTGAGGACCACCTGGCAGACTGGCCCTATGGACAGGATGAGCTTAACGAAGCCCGAGCAAATTCATGCTCCCCCTGCCGTCTGTCCGATGTGAGCAGCTTAGCCTACAGAGAACGCCTCAGCAGAGCCCATGCCCTTCTACGCCTCAAAACTGCCCACACGAGTGTGTCAACAGACAGCCTGAATAGTGGAAGCACCAGTGACGGATACTGTGGTAGCAAAGACCAGGTGCGACCAGTTCTAAAGGCTCAGGCAATCCAACAACAACGACCCAACCAACTTGACCTCAAAGTGGCTCATCAAGAACATCTCGATGTAGGACAGAGCGTTCTGAATCAGACTAACCAGCAGGATATTCCAGAGAGAGATTCTGTGGATAATAAAGTTATGGATAATGTGGAGATCGGCAACACAGACATCGACAAGAACCAAGAACAACCAGTACAAACACCTGTCAGCGTGTCCACTAAAATATCCTCTGATGTAAGCATGACATCCATTAAACTTTCTCCTAGTTATCAACAGGTCCCACTCATCCAGAGTGTGGCAAAATTTGGAGTCGCAAAGACGGCCATCAATGTTCAGGCTGCCCAAGCGATGAGGAGGCAAGCATGGGTTCCCACTGTACTGACTGGAGGAAGTATTACAAAATTTGCTCCAATGAATTCCACCAGAAGTCCAACCGTGGGGACGATGGAAACGGTCCAGAAATATTCAGTGGAAAACACTCCAATCTGCTTCTCACGATGCAGTTCACTGTCCTCACTCTCTTCTGGTGACGGCGGGCTCGACGGACAAAGTGAGAATGAGCTGGAGAGTGACTCGTCTTTAGAAATAATTGAGGTGGATGATGGCGAAGAAGTGAAGAAAGAGCAAGAAGATGAAACGTTAGAGGATCTGAGCGACAGTCAGCTGCTGATGACCGACTCAAAAACCCTCCCCATCAAAGAGAAAGATCCCATTGAGATATCTCGTACTACCAAAAAGGAAAAGGTGTTCCTTAGGGGCGCTTCCCCTGCTATCAATGAAGACAGATCTCCATCAAGCTCTTCAGAGAACTATATCCATGATACACCACTAGTTCTAAGCCGCTGTAGCTCTGTTAGTTCACTGGGCAGTTTTGAGTCTCCTTCTATTGCCAGTTCAATCCAAAGTGATCCATGCAGTGAGATGATTGATGGAACAATAAGTCCCAGTGACCTTCCAGACAGCCCAGGACAAACTATGCCTCCTAGTCGCAGTAAAACCCCCTGCTGTGTCGAGTCAAATGTACCAGAGACACAGACCACAGGGATGCCAGGACAGTGGGAAAACAGCCTGCGGAAGTTCATAGAGATCACAGATTCCAAGGAGAGGTTTAACCTTCCCGACCTGGAAACCATGATATATTTTACGGTTGAGAAACCCACAGAAAATTTCTCTTGTGCTTCCAGCTTAAGTGCTTTGCCTCTGCACGAGCACTACATCCAGAAAGACGTTGAGTTGAAATTAACCCCACTACTTCAGCAAAATGATGAGAATCTCCCGTACCCTGATGAAGATGAGGAAGGATTTGACAACGGGGAACGATACAGCGAGGGAAACTCAGAAGAAGACATAGAAATTCTGAAAGAATGCATCAACTCAGCCATGCCATCAAAGTTTAGAAAAGTAAGATCATCCCTGGTGACTGCCATTCCCTCCAATGTACTCAACTCCCAGATCCGAAAACCAATGCAACTACAATTTAACATGCTTCCAAATGGCAAAACCCAAATTTGTCCTAGAAGGAGAAATATATACCCACAAAAAGACTTGAAGTTGGACGATTCTTCCTTCACTGACTCTGCAGAGGGAACACCTGTCAACTTCTCTAGTACAACATCTTTAAGTGATGAAACTCTTCAGTATCCCCTAAAGAACAGGGGGGCTAAAGACTGCACAGCTAAAGGCCTGAGCAAACAGGAAGTGATGGACAATGATGCAAAGAGGATTGAAGACTTGCGAATATTTTCACACTTCCACAAACCACACGGGGCAATCTACCCACCGGAGATCCAAATGAGCCGAACCACCAAACACGTCATTCCCACTCAGAAGTTGCTGATGCAAAGCAAAGAGGTAGCTGACCGAGTAGCCAGCCTAAAAAATAGGGAACGATCTCCAAATCAACGGAGTAGGCAACAAGGTCAAGGCTCCTACAGGAAGTTTGACCTGCCAGTTATAAAACAAAACAAAGAAATGAATGTCAACTCCAGAACGCAAAAAGAAAATAAAATGTTTCGACAAATGACACATTCTTCAGAGGATAGTATTGATTTCTATGGTGACAACAATGAAGAAGTAATCAAACGAACAAGCAGAAAACAGATGAAGGAGGCAGCGAGAAGCTCTCTCTCCCGAAGCATGACCAACATAGGCAGGATAGATAACTCCCAAGGAAAGCCCAGAGGTTTTCTGAGATTAAAACAAAATCTGCTACGGGATGAATCCCTGGCATGTTACTCACTCAGCTCCTCCGTCAGTTCACTCAGTGATGCCGAATTTGAGGAACATAAAGCAAAAGCACAGCAAATGTGGTACAAAAACAGACACAATAAAACCCTCAATATGGCACAGCAAACAAAGGCTGCTACTTTGCACTGTCAGTATGAAGAGCAAAGCTCACCGAGCTCAGTGAGCATGGACTCAGAGGATGACCTCCTCCAGAAGTGCATAACATCTGCCATGCCCAAGCAGAGGCGAAAAATGGCTGCCAGGAAGAAAAAAACAGAAAATACTCATAAACAAAAGGACTGTGACAGATGGGACATGGATGAAGAAATGGATAGTGATGATACGGGATGGGATAACGATTCAGACCTCAATAGTGTTGAGTGGAGAGCCATTCAGGAAGGAGCTAATTGTGTTGTCACTGGACTGCAAGCCTCAAAATCTCAAGACCCATCATCCGAAGAGACGGAGTCAATTCTGTCTTTCATGTCCACATCTAGCTTTACACCTAAAGAAAAGAAGTTTGCAAAAGAGAAAAAAGCTAATAAACCTTTAGACTTCGCACAACGCAAGCCAGTTCCCAACTTACCAGTTGTGTTTAGAGGCAGGACAGTGATCTACACACCACAGCAAGCGACGGCTCCATCACAAAGACCTCCGCCCAGAAAAATGCCAAGCAAGACAGATGCTCCAAAGAATCCAAACCTCGCCCAGCACCGGTCAAAGAGCCTTCACAGACTCGGCCAGCCCCAGGACGTGGAACTGTCCCTTCCAAAAAGGAGCTCTACTCCACCTCCAAGGATACCAAAAAGCTCATCCTCTGGATCATCACAGAGCTCCACACCATCCAAGCAGTCACAGAAGAAAACAGTGTCCCCAACTCAGACAGGTAAACCAATCCAGAAAAAGCCTACCTCGTCAAGTAGTAGCTCACCAGCCAGTAGCCCCCCTGAAAGAAAAGGACGTTCTCCTGTTCTTAATAAAAATGAGAAATCTCCCCCACCAAAAACTCAGAAGTCACCTGTCCGGATACCTTTTATGCAGAATTCAACCCGGCAGCCCCGACCTTTGTCACCACTGGTAACTAACCAAACTTCACCCAAACAAAGTCAACATATTAACGGGAAAAGAGTGTCACCAGCCAACCGATTTGACATGGTTAGGATGACGTCTGTCCATTCGAGCAGTGGTGAATCTGATCGAAATGGATTTCTGAGGCAGCTGACTTTTATTAAGGAATCAAGGACACCATTTAGACGTGATGGCTCTCCTCACAATACACCAAGATCACAAAATGGATCCCCTCGAAGAGCAGCTCCTGGAGCTTCAGCTGTCTTCTTGTGCTCCTCACGCTGCCAGGAGCTAAAGGTAGCAGTGCAAGCCCCTAAAAGGGTGCAGGTAAAAGACCCTGGAAAAGTTCAGCAAGTCCAAAAGCCAATCCCTGGCCTTCAAAAGCAGACCACAAATTTGTCAAGAGCAACGTCGAGCGAAAGAGATCTATCTGCAAGACGGCCAGCCCGGAGAACTAGTTCGGAAAGTCCTTGCAGGGTAGCCCAGCGAAATGCTACTGGCAGAATCTCTGGGGCCAGGCACCAACAAGAGCAAGATACCTTTAAGCGCCATGCTTCATCACCAAGCATAAATATACTGAGTCGTGTTACCAGCCGTTCTTCGCTACGTTCATCGTCCTCTGATTCAAGTGGAAGAGCAAAAAGCGAGGATGACACAAAGAAGAAAGGACAGAGATCTACATCACGGCGCAATACTGGAGTTACTTGGAGGAGAATCAGGGATGAAGACGTATCTCAGATACTGAAAAGCACGCTGCCCGCCAATGCGTTACCACTGGTGCCTTCTCCTGATGGGGAAAAACCAAAACTACCCGGTCTACCAGGAAAACTGCCAACAGTTGTACTTGCATCTCGCAAGACAACAGACGCAACAGTCCAGACAGAGGATTTATCCAATGACAAGACTAACTCAAGTACTTCTCCAACAGCTGAAACAGCTTCACTGATCTCTGAGGAAGAGGCCAGACTGGCTCTCCTTAGAAAATTTACTGCTGCCTCTGGGAGTAACCATCAGGATGCAGATTCAGATGGCTCATTGAAGAGCCTCAGCACTACCGGCACATCAGACAGCCATGTTGGCGGAATTGTCACTTTCCGCCAGGGACCCCGGAGCAAGTCTGCCAGAATCACTCCATTTAACTACATCCCCAGCCCCATGGCCTGCTGCCTGGAAGACCCGCAAAGCCAGACAGCGACAATGACTGAAAAGGCTGGGGAAAAAATTGAGCTGTAGGGTATTTGGTGGATACCAATCAACATGAATGACTGCAGACTTAAGCTCAGCATCCTATATGGACACAAGTGTGCTAGTCCTATACCTCGAATATTGCCCCTTTCTCCTATCACATTCATTCCCTGCAAAGTTTTCCCTCTGAACAACTGATCAGATCTTCCATTTGTCGTTGCTAAAGAGTTGGATGTATGCATGGAGACAGAGTGGCCCTATTTGACCACCAAAAACTTTTCGTGATGCCCTTCAGAGAACATCTACCCAGGATATCGCATCTTTTTATACTTTTTTGTATTTGTAGATTATTCATTGCCTGGTAGAAATGTAGTCAAAGCATAAAAGACAATGAACTGTATCCAAGCACATAAGTCACAAACTGTCTCTTGGAAACAATCGAATTGAACAACATTATGCAACATTTTCAAGAAAATGCTCAGTTGGACTTTTGGCTAAGAAGGTTCAAATTGTGGTGGACTGGAGAGGACTACAGATTCCCATCACATACACAAACAAACACAATGACTTGTAAAATCCTTTTTACGCACTATAAATCAAAGCTTTTGATCCTTGCTTTACCACTTGACAACAAAGATGCTTCAAGATCATTAGACTTAAAGAAATCATTTGTGATGAGACATTTCTTCAAATAAATGTATCACTACTTCTATTTGTATGCAAGCTGTACACAGGTGATATTACAATGCTATTCGCGTCTTATGAATTTGTGGAATCAACCTTGTGTGCAGTCGACTTAACATTGCCATGGTTTTTAGAAACAATATAAACATTATAAAAGGAGGCATAGTGCATTGTGACAGGTTCAAATGTGATTTAAGGACAATTACAACTTCTGTTTTTGAGGTATAACAAAATCTGTTTAAAAATTAGCTTTTGCCCTAATATTTTAGAATAGACGCTCGCCTTATAAATACAAAGAGTTGGTTTAACAGTATTGGCATACATTGATCTTATGTCTTTGTATTGCACAATAGCTGTATCTACCAGTCATTTCAAAGTCACATTGTTGCTGGGATCAATAATTAACCCTGAAACTCCAAAATCTGAATTCTGATTTCAATAGTATGATGTAGAGTAGCCAATGCACATCTCTTTCTTTCTGCTTAGACTGGACTTCGATGATGACCATTTTAATTCAAAGTAGTTTCCCACCACACACGATAATACTGCAACAGCAGTATCGTTTTCTGTCGCATTCTACAATCCTGCTTCTGAATTAGTATTGTACATAACACACCAGGTATACAGAAACCCTCTGGTGAGTGTTAACCGCTGACAGCATGCTCATATATTCACTGTGTACACACAGATGTAGACAATGTTGGTACTGAATAATGCTATGATGTAATTCAAAAGGAAGGATTTTTCAGTCCAATGCCATCTGTGTTTTTGTGACGCAAAAACGTGTAACAATGCAAACTGTGAATTGATGAACAACGCAGCCACATGCATCTGTTAATGCATTGGGATGTTTGATTTTGCTGATATTCAGGTACTGTTTGCTATTGAGTGAGTGAAGAATATGTTATCTGTGGCGGTTTGGATTTTGGCACAGGAGAAGGTACAAAGTTAAGACTGAAACCTCTTAGGTTGAACAATATCAGACATTTAATTTGTCTTTTTTAGTGACCAGCCTCTGAAGTCAAGTGACTACCCCCTCTTGAAATACTGCGCTCTAGAAACTCACATAACACAAATGAAGCCATGTTTGTATATCAAATAACCATTGTGCGTATACTCTGCTGAGCTCTTTCCCTTGTGCCTGTTCTCCATCTCACTCTGCAGTGCACCAATGCAGAAGCTGAAGTTTGCTACTTCAGGTTTCTCCAACTGTCCTGCAGATTTCAGATGCAAGCCTGCTCAAACACACCTGGATGAAATGAAAGGTCTTTTACAAACTTGATGGCATGTTGAAGAGATAATTCAATTATTTGAATTCCTTGTGTTGCACCAGGGATTCAGCCTAAATCTCCCAAAGGACTAGAGTTGGAGACCTCTGAGCTAGCATATTTAGGCTAATGACTCACTTACTACACAATCCCAAGACCAAGCATTGCCACACTAATGACTTGCCTGTTTGGGCTCATATTCAACAGTGTTACACCTTCCACGGCTAAAAAATATTTCCATCAATGTTAGCATATTAATACTACAGCTAGCAAAGGATTCACTGGATGACTCTCCCTAGCCTTGAAGTTGTCTTGACCAGAATGCTAATGCTAATGCTAATGAAACGGTGAAATACACACTCCTACATTCTTTGTGTTGCGTGTGGGTAAAATTCGAAGCGAAAGTGCGAAATAATGTGACTGAAGTAATGATTTGTGTTTATGCAGACATGATTACCGTTGTTTCTAAAATGTTTCCATCGTCTAACCTATGCATTTCTGTCTTTCCAAAACGCTGTTACCATGTCAACAAAAAGCCAAAATGTAACAAAGTATTTGCGTTTTACTGTCCTGATGTTGTGTAAACCATCAACTTGCATCACAATTAGCTGCCAATTAGTATTCTGAGGCTGAAACCTACAAAATCTTCCACCATTTAGGACACATAAGCTACAAGTACATTATATAACCACTGCTGACTTTGTTATGGTCTAACTTTGTACCTGCTGCAGGTCTTTTGGTGGTCTTCACTGCAGTTCTTTTCTGCAACTCTGTACATGTTAATATCTGCTTAAATGTGTTGCTGTAAAAGTAGCGATAGGTGGTGAAGATTATAAAGACAATGAATATTCTCTGTAGTTGTACTTTTCCTCTTTCATGTGTGCTTGAAGAGGCTGATGGAGTTAATCTACATTAAGGGGCCGTTTTAATAAAACCACCATGTTGTAATTCTGTAGCATTAATTAAAAATGCCGTATATCCTCCGACTTTTATCCCCAACAGACTTTTAAAGACCTACAGGTTCTGTTATTCTTAAATCCTCTCTTATCAGTGTCAAGCGTCAGCGTTTCTAGAAGCAAAATTGTAGAAAAAAGAGGTAAGAATCTCTGCATTCCAATTATTATTCCAACACATCACAGGCAAAACAGCACACACAAGTCTAGATCTGGATGAGAATAATTTGGTGTAAAATCTGCTGCCTGCCGATCATTTGCAGGTTTATAAACAAAATGTCTTCGGCAGATTGGAAAGGCATGAAACCCAAGCCATTCAGTTGTTTTAGCATATATTTTAAACAATTATCCAATTGTAAGGTTGGTTGCCATAGCAATTTTAGCAACACAAATCTGGCTTTTGCTCTTGCTTAATTTCAGAGCAACAGAAAAATCCTCAAAATCTGAAATAATTTCCAAGCAACCAAAATTCCTGTAGCTGTAGAGTTCAGTTACATTTCTCAGCTGCAGCTCAGCAGCTAGCATGGGAAAGACAATAAAGGCTGGAGAATCAACTCTGTTTGGGTTCTGACCTTTTCTTCACCAACACCGACGGCCGTCTCACTCACAAGAGACGACCGTTGGTCTACGACCAGTTTGTAGCTGAGCTGAGTTAAAATTTCTCAGTCTTCACCTGAACTGGGTCTCAGAAGCTTCACAATGCCATGATAAACATGCAAAATAACAGAAGCGTGTTGTTATAAATGTCTTCATTCCAATAAAAAGTGATGTGATTCCTTAAACTGCTGCATTGTTTTTATTTTAAAAGTCAATGTGGCACTGCTGGCTTTCTTGTACCAAAAGATGCTGCCCAGAGAAGACCAGGAACACGCTACAAATGCTACGGTTCTGCAGATGCCCTGACCCAGTCATCTGGTCATCACATTGTCTTAATAGCTAACATATCCCATCAATTAACAATGGTCAGTGGTCATTATGTTATGCATAATCAGTGCAAAGAAATGTTTTAAAGAAGCAAGGAAGTGATCTTTTATTTGAAAAAATCAGAAAAGAACTTCAAGAAGATTTTAATAGCGTTTGGCCAAAAACAATATGGGTCAATACCGCCAACAGCCAGTAGGGGGTGCGACTCAAGATAAAAGGCTCACAAACAAACAAATAAAAGCTTTATTCTTTTAAGTTAACCGGTCAACTTCAATACAAAAATATGTTGTTGTTTTGTTTTTTTTTTGCTTCTGTTGCTTCTGTTTCTGACATGTTAGACATCCTCACCTTCTTGTTTACCGTCGTCATTGTACCAGTGACGTGGCGTGTGACGCCATGACGCACGGCTGCTTACCCTTAGCTTCCGGTGTCGTGGTTGCTAACTTATGTTGATGCATTTTTCTGCGGACTCGGCTCGTTTTTCTGCATAAGAAAGTGGGGAAAATACGCCGCAGACGGAGTGAGCCAGACCCAAAACGAGTCGAAAAGTTTTCACAAGAAATATAAACCTCGGTAAGCTCTGAAAAACACGGCTAGTTGTGGCTGTTTACAACGTAAACCAGAACCTCTATCAATTATTTCCAGAATTAAGCTATAATTTGTTGTCACCTAACGTAACGTTAATTAACGACACCCAAAATATCTCACGATACATTTTACTTCATCATAAATCATTCGGCTGAATATTTATTTTTTTAGCTTATATAGATTTTCGTGTTTTAGTTGTTTAAACATATCACCTGCAGGGGTGATATGTTTCCCTGGATAGATTTGTGTTCAGCAATTTGTGGCTTAAAAAGTTCTAGAATCTTGGTTCTATTTCATATAAATAATTACTTTTAAGACTTTCAAAATTATCCAGACTTCTTTATTCTGCAGAATAAAGAGAAAAATAGATCATTTTGGTAATCAGGTTTACTGGAGCTGCTCTGTTTTCCAACTTCTTTATTCCTTCAGTATTTCAGATGGAGAAAGTGTAGCATTGCTTGTGGAAATGAATATTGGCTCTAAAACTAAGAAACGGGTGGTTCTGCCCAGCCGACCCGAGCTCCCCACTGTGGATCAGCTGCTGGAGGACATCCACAAAGCTGCTCCGGAGGACCCGGTTTTCAGCATCCTGGAGAAAACCGAGCAGGGTGAGTCCACACCGGAGACAAGACGGTTCATATTCCCATCATATTCCATTATTCCCCTTTAAAAACATTTACATTTTTAAATTAAACTGGTCCTCTTAAGACAAATAAGAGGACATGTATCAAATTCAGAAGTACTTTTTAATATTTCTGCAACAACACAATTGTTTTGCTTTTGTTTCTGAAGAAGTCAGACAGGATAAAGAAAAGAGGATTTGACTCCACAGGAAAAGAAAACTGGATTCATCCGCCATGAAAGAAATAAAAACAAAAGGAAGACAGTTTAGAACTAATAATTCTGAGAATAAAAGTCATAAGATAGGAAAGCTATAATAACAAACTGCGCATCTTGTGATGATGACTTTAAAACTCCATTTTAATGCTCATAATTACAACTTTTATACTTTTAATTATTGCTTTAAATCTTATGGTAATGACTTATACTTAATTGTGACTTGCTCATAAGTATGTCGCATATATTTAGAACATGCAAACATGCACTTCATTAACAGAACAAGAGTTGTGTGTGTTTGGGTCCGACCCGCTGACTGGACGTTTGGACGTTCTGTGTTTAGCTTCGTCCCGGCCGGCGGACAGCGAGGCGGAACTGCGCTTCCAGCAGAGCCGCCGCTATTTGGATCTGAACGGCCGACTGGAGGAGGCGCTGGGTCGGCTGCAGAACCAGAGGGAGGCGCTGCAGACGGCCGGGGGACAGCTGGACAGGACGGTGGAGGAGGTCAAAGGTCAAGTCTGCTGACTCCGCTTATTCTTCTCTTTAACTGAACTCTGCTACTGGAAACCCAGACAGACAGTGATGGCTGACCTTCGACCTCACCTGTAATGTCGCTTCATGGTCCCCGAATGTTTCTGGTCAGGAAAAGTGTTGCGATCTAAAGTTTGACTATGAAAATAAATGAGAAAATGTGCAGAAATAAAAATCAGAGTGGAAAGGAAAAGTGAGAAAAAAATAAAAGTATTAGTTTTTCAATGTTTTTTTTTTTTATATATTTATGCAAAGCTTTATTCTTTATGTTTTTGTAAATAAATGTGAAACAAAAAGCAGTGCATGTTTCATTTTTATTTCAAAGATATCCTCTTGAGATGTTTTTTGTGGGGTCCTTACAAAAACATAAATATTAAAGCAAAACGTAATAAAATGGATGAAGAAAATAAATGATATTCAGGTACCCTACCCTTTTCTCATGTGTAGATGTTCACCCTCATTTATTTAAAGCATTAATCACAAATTAATATTTTACTTCAAAGTGAAACTGACCTTTTTTTCCTCTAAATTGAGAAAAAGGAAACAAGACAAGCTTCAATTCTGACATTTGGTTAAGAGAGGATTATTAAGGTTTCCAGTTCACAACATGTTCACATTTTCAACTGCAGAAACTGATCCGATTAAACTGAATCATTCCTGTTTGTAAATGTTCAATGTTTCCCGGCCGCCATTTTTCCTGCTGCACCTCAACAACAAACGTGTCCATAAATATTTCTGTATTTCTGTGTCGTGTTGGCAAAAGTTACCATCTATATTTTCTATCCATGGAGTGAAATCATCAGTGCCGATGTGACCAGGTTGCTCTTCTTCTACCCACCAGTAGATGGTAAATGTTCTTTTCTGTTGTGTTTAAAATGTTCACATTGCAGACCAAAATCTCCCAGTGGGAAAAAAACAAAAGAAATGTACTTGCTCAGCAATAAATTAAATATGCATAATTTAGCTCCTAACTTTTTGGGTCGATGTTTGTTAATTTGTTTTTCTAGAACAGAGATCTGAAACATGTGACTCTTTCACTTTGGAACCAAAATACTTTTTAAAAATATAGATTTTTATGAAACACTGAGCATTCAGTTCCCACAACAGAAAGACACTAAAGTCACCAGAAATTTTCTTTTTAAAACTATTTTTCTTATCAAATTGTTTTACATTTTTCTTTGTATTCATTTTTAAAATAAAATTATCAATGAATTAGTTGATCAAAGAAATTCTATTCCATATTACCAACCCTTGGGGGAAAACTGGATCCTCATTTCGCTAATTTGTTTTCCATTCTCAAATTCTTTAAATATGAATAAATTGTATTTATTTAAAAACAACAAATTAGTAAAAATTTAACAAAAAATTACTTTCTGAAAGAAAAGTAATTTCACTTTAGCAACTAAGCAAGTTTTATTTTGTAAAAGCTTGCTTAGAAAACTGTAAAACAGCAGAAACCCTGACTTCCTTTAAATCTCAACTAAAAACGCGCCTGTTTAGAATTGTATTTGAAATGTAATATGTAACAATGTACTTTTTTTTATTCTATGTTGCATGACTTTGTGTTTTGTGTTTATGATGTAAAGCACTTTGAGATGCCTTGTTGCTGAAATGTGCTATACAAATAATGATTGATTGATTGATTGATTGATTGATTGATTGATTGATTGATTGATTGATTGATTGATTGATTGATTGATTGTGGGACTAAATGGAAAAAATGTGTCTTTGGACTAGAAAAAGTATTCAGTTTAAAAAAAAAACGATTTTTTTTTTTTTACTTTCTTCAAAAGTAATTAGTTCAATGAATGGATGAACCAAAGTTTGTTTTTCAGAAAAAAGTTCCTGGATGCTTGTGGTCTGACTTATAGTAAAATAAAAGCAGAAAAAGTGTCGGATGAATTGACAGCATTTCAGAGAGGCAAATAAGAAAACAGAAATTCAAAGTGAACTGGTTCATTTTTAGTAGATTCAGTTACTGTCGATAAAGTAGAAGCTCCAGTCACAAGATTTTATTATTTATTATTTTTTTCTGAACTTGTTTTTGACATTTAGCTCATAGATCAGACAGCAGCTTCCAGTATCTGTCTGATTTTCTAAAGACAATAAATGATCCCCAAATAATAAATTCAGATTAAATACAACACCATTCTACAAAAATATGGCCTTATAACCGAGTTTCTGTGACATAAGGAGCACTTTCTGTTTGGGTCATTCATGTCTGGTCCTCTTCCTCGCGGAGCATCTTCCTCTTCTGCTATCTGAACAACTGTTAAACACAAACAAGAAATTTTGAGTTATTTTTTGGATTGTTAAAAATGTTTCCCATCTTGAGGGGAAAACAGCCGATGCAAGCGTATTGCTGTTTTCTAAACTACTGTTACCTAAAGGAGGTTTTTCTACTTTACTAGCATGAAAGTCAGATTTTAAAATACATTAGAACAGGGATTTTCAAAAATGTAAACTAATACAGGAAAGGAAGTGGGAACATTCAATAAGCATCTATAACCTGTTCATCCATCCAGCCTGCAGGGGGCGCTCATTTAAAAGTGCGTGGATCCCAAACAGTGCTAGCTGCGCTTAGCACAGAACCATCTGCGGTCGGTTTACAAGTTAAAACTTGATGAAAACTTGATATGAAGTTATCAAAATCAAAGGTGAGTTGCTTGACATTCGGGTTTCTTGGCTCCTCTTTTGAAAATAGTTAATTTTACCGCTAGGATTTGTTTTTAGGTCCCGTTTCGTCAATTTTATAACTCTCGTTCGCCGGATGGAACTCCATAGCGGAGTGTGGACATTTTGAATACATTTGTCTGTAAAATTATGAAACTTTTTGAAATAGGAATAGTATTTATTTCAGTTGATATTAATTTAATGTTTTATGTTGAGTAATTCGGCTAAACTTCCATTGATTAGTTTATTTATTTTTTAGAGTGTTTTTTGCCATATTTTTAAATGCTAATGCTAATCAATGAAATGTCTATGATGCCTGCCCTTGTTTTCGGAGCATTTAATGTGTTTTTATGAATGATGTTTGTTGTGCAACATTTGATTAATTGATTAATGAATTAGTAAACAATTTGTGATTGATGTAAAACTTAGTTATGAATTTAATCCAAGGATGATTGGATTCAATTTTGAAACCAAACTATGATAATAATAGTTAAACAATAAAATAATTTGCTAATACAATTTAAAGTCTTTCTTTGTTGTTTCAAAAGTCAGGTCAGTCATCAATTAAAGAGTTTGGACCATGTTGAGGAAGTATTCATCCCTTACAGATTTAGTTTGATTTTATTTTTGTCACATCTTAATATTTCATTGCATCACCAGATTAAACTGATTTTTTTTTTTTTTTTTTGAGTTAAAGAAAGTTTCACATATCTGCCAGATGGTTTTAATGTTTTTTCTTTCAGTAAATAAAATATATTTTTTCTAAATGCTTTTGTTTTTACTCATGTCAGATTAAATTTGTCTGTTTCATTAAATACATTTAAATTCAACCATTTAATTAGGTTTTGATGAACAAAAACTTAAAATTCAAGAAGAATAGCCACAATTGTACAAATTCCAAATTGAGCTTTTAATCTGAGACTTTCTGTTGATTTTTTTTTTTTTTTAATTTAAAGCGCTGCGTGTCTGAAATGGGTTGAGTGATAACTTACCCTCAGTCTACACCAAGTTCTTCCTGAAGTGAATGCAAACAGCAAAACACATGAACACAAATTAAAAATAAGTGATAAAAATATTTGCTTAGGAAGAACCAGAACCATTTGTGCTCACAAATATGTTCAGGTTGAAAGATTCTGGCTCTAAAAGGTTCGTCTCAGTTTAACCACAATGTTTTGGTTTCATTTAGTTTTCTGGCTAAACTGTAAGTTTTTCCATGTACTGGATAAGATCTTTTTTTTTTTAATTGAAAAACGGATCTGGTCTAAGAAAAAGTAGTTAAATCTAAGATTTAACTATTTGAGCTGTAAACTGCGTCAAATAAAAAATGCCTTATCTTCTGCTGCAGGCCGTAAAAAATGTCTTTTTGATTAGATTTTTAACTTAAAGAATAAAAAGCAGATACATTATGCATGTTGATAGTGATTTGTAGTTTTTAAAGTTATATTAATGTCTCTGTGATTAGGAGATGCCTCATTATTTGTTTTATAAGACCTCATTAATAACAATGTCATGTGGTTTTTGGTTTTTTTGCTTATATTTTTATGTATTTTCATTAAACCACATCCTTTTTTTTAAGGTGTCCCCCAAGGATAATTATGTGAGCCACTTCTTTTTAAAGATTTTAATCCCAATTAAACAATTTCATCATTAAAAACAGCAACACGACCAGTTGGGTGGATTTGGAGTTACGATCTACAGAGGAGAAATGAATGTTTTCAGGAGGAGGAAGGAAATCTGCAGCTCAACATCAATAGAGAAGAAACTACTCTGTTATTGAACCAGTTCTTTTTTTATCACAACACAGGATCTTTACCAACAACCAGCTCACTTACCAACCTGGTCACCCAAGAAAAGGCTGGAATAGGCGACAAACACGTTGGCATTAGAAGATTCACGGAAAGCAAGGTCTGACAGGTTGGTTGAGCAGTTCTACAGTCGGTACCAAACCCTGCAGAAGTAGAATCTACCAACCCAAACCACAGACATGGACCACAACGCCGCAGGCCCATTGGAAAGAAAGCTTTGAAATTTGCTAGAAAAAAACCCTCTAAAACTTTTAGATTAATGTCTAAAATAAAAATAAAAAATATAGAAATTTCTAAGTTTCAAAAGTTGAATATTTTTCTTGAAACTCAATTTTTTCAGGAAAAACTTGTTCAGTTTTAAATTTCAAAAGTTGAGCATTTTTGTCTTTTGAACTCAGAAATTTCCAATAATTTCTTTTTAAAAAATCTCTGAGATTAACGTAAAAACCTCTGAGGATTTTCAAGCAAATTGAACATTTTTCACGTCTTTTCTAGAAAATTTCTCAGATTAACTCAAATTTTTTGTTTTCTTCGGAATGTGATTTTTTTTTTCCATCTACAGCAGCCCTATAACGCCGTAGTGAACTCGTTCCCCTGCTCTGAATCAGCTGTCCTCTGTTTTTCCACCATATGTTTAAATCTGAGGAAGGAAGTGAGGAAACTTTTCTTACCCTTCGTTCTTCTTCGCTCGGCTCACTTGGAGCAACTTTAGCGTTTGACGTTTCTCCGGTTGAACTTGGTAAACTCCTCGGTTCAGGCGGGGCGACCGGCGGCATTGGTGTCACCAGAGTTTTGTTCTTCACCAGAGTGGAGAGAACTCAAGAAGAAGAAGAAGAAGAGGAAGTGTTAGCTTCCTGAAACAGGAGCGCCTGGGTCTCTACTGGAGCTGGGTTACCTTCTCTGGTGAGGTTCTCGGCGGCGCTCATGGCCTTCCCGCTCAGGTCGCTCACCATGTTGTCCACCGTGGCCTCATGGCGGAGGAAGACGGGCCGAACCACTTTGTTGTAAATGATCTGGGAGCCATTCCACGACATGGGAGCCATGCACCACAACAGGAACAAACACTGGAAACAGACACCAGGAAAACATCCAGCACCATTTCCCACACATTGTTGAATTTTACATTTATTCCCAAAAAGATGCAAATGACACGACACCATCTGCCAATCATTCCAGTGGGTTTGTCAGAAACTGACCAGTTGGTGTCGCTATTCAAGTATTTGCCACCAGGAAGTGAACCTCTGGTAACGGTGCCAGAGTTTGTTATTGCTAAAACTGTGGTTAGAGACTCAAAGGGGAAACTAATAGGAAAGAAAAACTGAGAAAAACTTGGATTTTAATGTTGATTTCTGCTTTGTTTCCTGCCTGTAGCCTCGCAGACCTGACATGCGGCTCAGAAACGTTTTGCCTCAGTGTTGGCTGATAAGGCAAAAATAACTCAGAAATCTTCTGGTATCGCGTGGAGCTCCTCTACCTCTGCCAGTACAACCGTCTGTTTGTCGGAGGTTTGGGGGCCGGCGTCATGTCGATTTCATAACATATTTTGTTTTTTAAAACTCTGGGTGTGTCCTCACCTTAAATGCATAATAAAACGGGAA
Source organism: Poeciliopsis gracilis (assembly GCA_911649635.1). NCBI lineage: Eukaryota > Metazoa > Chordata > Actinopteri > Cyprinodontiformes > Poeciliidae > Poeciliopsis > Poeciliopsis gracilis. Next base: position 1,351,590 of record CAJVRI010001168.1, on the reverse strand, counting down.
CCAGTAAAGGAAAATGTCGGAGAAGAACTCGCCCAGGCTGAAGACGCCGTACACCACCCAGTAGGTCAGCCATTTTGTGTCGTCGTCTTTGCAGGGACTTTCGATGGCTTTGATTCTGCAGAAAACCAGAACTTGAGCTCCAACCGAGACACGAGAAACGGGACCGGAAACAACAGGCAGAAAATGAAGGAAACTTTCCACATCCGTTTCTCATTGATAAAAAAAAATGATGTTTGAGGTTTTCTATCAAATCCTGCAGGTTTTATCTGATAAAATACAGATTTACCAAAACGCGTTCAGTGAATAAAACCAACTGCAGTGAATGAATTGGATCGGAGCAAAGATAACGTTTAATCACAGACACATTAACGGTACAGTCATCCTGTGAAATGAAGTTTATTTTTCTTATATCATCTGACGGATTATTAGAGCCTGATGAAGAAAAAGATTTTCACTACAAGAATAAAGTTTTACATCAATGAAGTTTAAATTGCATGAGAATAAAGTTGCAATAATACATAAATAAAGCAAAATGACCAGATTAGTTGTAATAATATGAGAATAACATAAGATTACAATATTAGTCAATGATATGAGAATAGTTGGACAGACTTTGATTTTATATCATTCAACTTTGTTCTCATCACTTTATTCTGGTAATATTATATTATTCTGCATATTGCTTCTCATTTACAACTTTATTCAAACTTTTTGGTCATACATGTTTATTGTCGTATTACGACTTTATTCTCATTATTTCAGCTGTTTTATGAGTCTGAATGTTTAACACTGGAACTGGACCACATTTTAAATATCAGAAGCAACAAACTAATGAATTAATCAAACTGCCCTTCAGAAAAAGTTGAGACCATCTAGGAATCAAACTCACGAATAATAAGCTGGATAGACGAAGCCGATCAGGTTGCAGAGCAGCGAAGCTCCATATCCATAAACCAGGTAAAGTCCAGTCAGCGAGACGGCACCTGGACAGACACGTTCAGTTTATATGAGTTCACCGCAAATTACGTCTGGAGACGCAAAAAACTTTTCAGAGAATAAAACCAAACAGCACTAAGTCAAAATAAGAATAAAATCATAGTAGTACTAGAATAAAGTTGTTGGCAAGTCATAATTTTATAATAAAGTCATAATAACATGAAAAAAAAAACTGCAGGAGTGTGTCTGTGTTTGGTGAATTTCTGGTTAAAATATGTTTGTTTTTCAATCAGTGGGCAGAAAATCCACTTTAAGTAAAAGTAGAAATACTTCATAATAAAAGTACAGAGTAGTGAAAGGTACTTTTTTTTCCTTAAAGTTACCCTTGTGAATAAGTAGTTTCTACCCAGCTGCACATTTATGAAACAACAGCACAGAACATGAAGTGACAGATTAGTAATTTAATCTCAGGTTGTGTTATTGCGGGATGACGTCATGTTAGCTATGGAGCGGTGTGAGGCTCCGTCCCATTAATCCTCCTACCTCTGATCAGCTTATGCTGCTGTTCAGTCATTGGGCCCGTCCTGCTCTGCTGCCGGGATCATCTGCCTCCGCCAGGCACGGGCGGTGACGTCATCGCCGCGTCACCGCCCCGCTGCCGCCTGGTGTTTCCCTCCACGGCATTAAAGGCTTTTTATTTCAATTATCTTAGTCATCGAAAATTTGATTTTTCAGTTGACCACCAAAGCCTGTATTTTTTTTTAAATTAAACATTAGAAATTTATTAAAAGATGCAAATAAACGGTTGAACTTTTAAATAAGAAAGATTTTAATCCCTAGAATGAAACAATATTTCTTTAATCCAATGTTTAAGTTTAACTAAACTAACTTTAAATTACCCCGCAATAACACAACATCTTAATCCAACCAGAAGTGGAAATATTAGCCTTTTAACTCACTTATTGTCATAAACTCTGAACTGATTTACACATTCTGAAAGTTTGGATTCTAAACTTTCCATTAATGTCAAACACATAGAAATAAAAATAATCTATTTACTCCCAACTGTTGTGTGCGTTAGTACTGTTCATAAGAAATCTGAGTAAGCGGTATGTGACGTAGCATCGATGTGCGCATGCGCATTACCACAAGGTAGAACAGGTTTAAGGGTGGCACAGACGGACAGAACACCGGTCGTTTACATGCAGTACCCTGCTGGCCACCAGGGGGCGCCTTTGCACCGCAGTGTCAGAAAGGCTTCACTTTAATTTCAATTAGGATTATTACGATCAGGGTTTTTTAAAAGTATATTAAATAAATTTTTCAATTAACCACTTCAGCCTTTTTTATACAATGTTAGAAATTCATAAAAGATGCAAATAAACAATTCAACTCTTTAAAATAAACATTGGGACAACAATGAGGCTCCCCTTGTAGGTAGCTAATACTTCATAGTTATGTTATTAATTAAGCTCTTAATACTTTATAAATAGTTAAGAAGTGTTTATTATGCATTAATTAAAGGCGAGAAGGAGACCGAATCTACTGTCAAATAATGAGCCAGATCTACATATTTAATCTAGATTTATTTATATACTAAAAGTTTCAGACACATTGAAAACACATTAAGCAATTTGATTATTTTTTTTACCAAACTGTCTCCTTCTCACTCTTACTTAATGCATAATAAATAGTTATTAATGCTTTATAAAGTGTACCATAGCATGCTAATATGGTATTAAAGTGTTTATAAACTGTCCAAATTTCATCCTGCACAAAACTATGAAAACTTTTAGAGCTCAGAAGTTTGACGATGCAGAAAACTAAGTAAAAAGTGTTGGTATCGCCAATACTTGGTATCGGATCAATACCAAAATAAGCATCCACCTCGCATGCTTATTTAGCACAATAGCCCAAATAGCAAGCATCTCCCTGAACCGGTTCAGAAACACCGGATGTCATGTTCGATGTGTTCAGGTTCCGGTTTTCCTGCGTCTAACGAACCGTAATACTGAACCGTCAGCTGAACAGAGCAGATTACTGAACCGTTTCTGGTTTACCGAGGGCGATGACCTTCTTCTTGATTCCCGTCCTCTCCTCCAGCTTCCCCAGAACATCCGTCACCACGTTCTTCTCATTCAGAAACTTTTCTGCGCGGTCCTTGATGGAAGTGAAGACGCTCCACAGCCCCATTATTCCTCAGTGACCTGGAGGCGGCCGAAAGCGGAGAGATAATCCTCTGACAGACACAATCTGATTTAATGAAGAGCTAAAGCTCTGCTGCAGGGAGGTGGAGCGCATGGCGTTGGCCAATAAACACAGAGGAGAGGCTCATTTCTTTAATCAGACTTTTTAATTTGGAACCAATTAAAACCAGTTTCCGATTAGTTTGTGCAACAGGATAAGTCTGAAAGTGGCTCTTTGGGCTTTCCACAGTAAAAATCAATAACTATGATTAAAAATGAAAGAGAACCTGATAATAAATAATTTGGCTAGTCACTATGTGCTAAAGTTAGCTTGCTTAATTAGCATTTAGCACAGATGGCATTCTTCTTTGTGACTGAATGAGGTCACCATGCCTACTTTGCATGTGTTATGGAGTACAGTGCTGAGTTAGCATGTCAGTTATGTTAGCATAAAAATCATGATTAATTAGCATGTAGTAGATTTATAATACTTAGTAAGCATTTAGCTAGGTTAGCACAGTTAGTCAACAGAGCTGGCTGGAAAACTGCCTGTACAGAACCAACCTTGAATTATCTGAACACAGTGGATCCGTTTATTTAGGAAAATCAAATTATTTCTGTTGAATTTGGTTTTATAGTGTATGTTTTCTTGTTGGACTAAAATAACACCTTTTTGCTCTGATTCATATTTCTATGAAATGTTAAAGTGAACTCTGGTGATGTCATTTAGAGCTGCTGACACACAGACAAGACTTTGACCCGAGCGTTTACAGCTCTGCTTGAACTTTGACCTTTCAGGTCAGAATGACTCGATACGTCCGACTTCGTTCCAGGATAAAAACTGTTCAGTCAGATTTCATTCTTCGTTAAACACGGCATCGGATCAGTGCTGAGTTAGTTTCTGATTCATGAGAAAAGAGAAAAGTTTCGTCCAGTGAAACTTTATTTACAGGAAATTCAACAGTACTGGTTTTTATGGTTCTGCGCCTGAAGAGCAGAACAGAAAGATCCAGAAAGCCACAGAATCCAGACAACGGCTGCAGGATGAGGTCCGTTCCCTGAAACTCAGATTTATGTTTTTCCTCTTTTTCTCGTCTCTTCTTAAGAATTTCTCCTTCCCTCTTCACTCGTCTCTACTTCCTCATATCAGGGCCATTTTATATTGAACAAAACGAGAATGTTTCTGCCGCACAGCTCAGAATTTTTAAGATTAATCTCAGGAATTTTCTAGAAATAAAACTTCTGAGCTTTGTGCACTTTTTGAGCTAAAAAATGTTGATTTTTCTAGAAAACATGACATTTTTCCCAGTAGATTTCTTGGATTACTCTCAAATTTTGAGTTTCAAAAATTTGATATTTTTAACTTACTAACATTACTAACTCAGAAATGTTCTGTTTTTTATAGAAATTTCTGAGATTAATCTCATAATTTCAGATTTTTTTGTCACAACTTTCAACGTTTTGAAAGTTTTTTTTTTCTGAGAGTAACGTCAAAGTTTCTGAGATTTTTCTAGCTGTCAAATTTTTGATTTTGAAATATTGTACTTTATTTGAGAAAGTTAGAGTTTTGGCAGAAATGTCCCTTTTTTTTCTTCAGATAGGCCGTTAATCATTCATCCCTCTGCTGCTCCTCATCCTCCTTTTTCTTCCTCTTCTCTGACTTCGTTGTTCCCAGTTCTGTAGTTTAAACTTTTATTCCATCTTCCAGCGCCTTTCGGACTCCGTCACAGCTGGAATCTCACCTGGAATCTCACCTGGAGTCTCACCTGGAGTCCCTGGAGTGCCACTTCACGTGGGACCTGGACCTCAGCAGGTCCAAGCTGCTGTGTCTCCGGGACGCGCTGGAGGACATCGGTCCGGAGTCGGGCTACTGCTGGCTGGGCCACATCTACAACCTGCAGGGCTTCATCCACCACCAGCTGGGCCTCCTGGAAGACGCGCGGCGTTTCCTCTGCAGAGCGGCCGAGGCGTTCCGCCAGCTGAGGAACACCGTCTCAGACGAAGGCCCCTGGTTGGTGGTGAACTACGGGAACATGGCGTGGCTGCACCACCGGCTCGGGGAGAGGGCGCGTAGCGGAGAGTATTTATCGAAGGTTGGCGCTCTGATGACAGAGTACCCGTCTCCGTCTGCGGACGACCCGCACCCCGAGATCTGCGCCGAGAAAGCCTGGACTCTGATGAAGTTCAGTCAGAAGCTGCTGGCTGTGGATTATTTCCAGAAAGCCATCAGGATGCAACCAGACATGGTGGAGTGGCACACCAGCCGGGTGCTAGCGCTGGTCAAAGCCTCTAAAAAACAAAACCTGGACCCTGACATCCTGGAGAAGGTGAAGATCGCCAAACAGCACGACCCGGAGAACTTGTACCTTGTTGCTCTCTACCTGGAAGTCCAAGCTCAGAAAGGAGCGCGGATTCACAATGAAGCACAAAAACTGGCGAGGAGAGTGCTAGCAAAGCCGGTGAGCAGCTACAGCGGCGTGAAACCGTTGCTAAGGCTCTACAGGATCCACGTCTCCATGGACGAAGCTGTTGATTTAGCAGAGGAGGCTCTGGAGAGACACCCCAACGCGCGATACATCAAGAAATGCGCCGCAATCTGCTACAAAAGGAAAGTCTTTTCCCAAAGCAACAAACACCTGGATCGCAGCCTGATGGACAGAGCAATCAGTCTTCACAAACAAACCATCGCCCTCTACCCTCACTCCTCCCTGAAGATGCAGATATCTTTGGCAAACATGTATGTGAAATCAAACCAGCGAGTTGAAGCCGAAGATGCGTTTGAGGAGCTGCTGAGAAGAGACTTGGATCCCGAAGAGGAGCAGATGGTTTGCAGCTTCTATGCTAAATATCTGCAGTTCAGCCAGAAGGAGAGGAAGAAGTCTGTCCAGTTCTTCATGAGGGCAGCAGCGATTCCTCACCACGGCTTCTACCGGGACGACAGCATCAGGCGGCTGGAGAGGATGAGCGAAGAGAAACGGCAGCCGATGAGCGGAGACATAGAAGACTTCCTGCTTCATTTGTCCATCTGAAAGCCCAAAGTAGTGAGAGATTCTGCCATTGTATAGCATCGTCAAGTAACGTTACCTTCAGTTGCCATAAAAATGTTACACATATAAAAGATAAAAGAAATCTTACTTCATAATGTAACGCCTTAAAATTGGTCCTCTGTCTCTTTAAGAAGCTCCTGCTCTTTGAGCTGTGCCTTGAAGGCGGGGCTAGGTCCACCCAGGCGTTTTACACAGTTGAATGGTTGCCATGGAGATTAAAGGATTTCTCAAACATGAATGAAGGAATCAAAGCAAAACTCCAGGTGTTTTTTTGATGATGGAAAAACATCCAAACATGATGGAAAGTTTAAAACCGTCAATTTTACGTCATTCTCCCCTTAATAAAATGGTCCATTACATGAGACTTTGTGCATTTTTATTCTTCTGTTTGGATCTCAATTGTTTAAGAAGCAAGTACTGAAAAAAAAATACCCAGACTGTTTTTGGAAATAAATTTGTTTTTCTTTAAAGGAGCCATTTCAAAAACCTCATTTGTTGAGAAACAATTGGTAGCACCGTTACCTAGCAACCTCCTGCAGAATTCCACCCGTTGCCTAGCAACCCAGGCTGAGCTCCAGCACCTTTGGTCAGCTACACCCGCAAATCTGACGCTGAATAAAAGAACTTTGCTCTAATTTGATGGTTAAATAGCAGAATAAAAACAGTAAATATTTGTTATTGAGCTCATTTATTTTTTTATTTATTTAGCAGAAAAAAGGGGTTTCTGAACTGAAAGTCCTGCTTTTTTGTCAATATAGTTTTCAATTAAATTGCGATTAGTTAAAGACTCTGCTATCGAGTCCCATCGACCAGTGATGATGCAGAGCACAAAACAAACTTAGAGTCACAGTGAAAGTTTATTAAAAACAAGCTCTTTGGTTCAAAACTGTTCCTAGAAACATCAGATTTATTATTTTAAAGAGTGAGTGGTGTTGGATCAGTGCGCTCAGAAAGTAGCCGGAGTTGCTGCAGATAAATCTGGAAACGTAAAACTTGTGTTGAGTTCATGGAGGAAACGGAGAGTTAAAGCTCTTCCTTCTTCTTCAGGATTATCTGCCGCACCATGCCGGCGATCTTCGGCCGGATCTCCGTGACGGGAACCTTGGGGCCCCAGGCGTCCACCACTCTGCCATCGACGTCGATGAGGAACTTCCAGAAGTTCCAGTCAGGCTCTTTTCCGGACACCTCTGCACAGAATGAGACTTTTTAAACATTTCCTGCTTTTCTTTGCAACGAGAAAAAACACAGAAAATATTTAGATTCTAAAGAAACGAGACGTCAGTCGCTCCACATCGGACCAGAACTTTAAACAATTATTTTAGTGATATATTGATTATTCTGGCAATTAAGCAAATAGAAAAGTATCCCATTTGTTAGTAAATATAGTTAGCATTGTCAGCATTAGCGGGTCAAAGCGTTGCGCCACAGAAAATACAAATCCTCCACCTGGAACTGATGGCGCTAATTCACCGAAGCTTTGATTAAAAATCGATGTCCTGGAATCGATACTCACCTGCCAGGTGTTTGTAGACGTTGTTGGCTCCTGTTCCAACCACCGCGATTTTGCTGAAGAGCGGGAAGGAAACCCCGTACACGGTCCGCACGAAGCTGTCGATCTCCTTGTCGCTTCCGGGCTCCTGCTGGCCGAACTGGTTGCAGGGGAAAGCCAGGACGTTGAAGTGAAACGGACCGAAGTCCCGCTGCAGCTGCTGCAGGTCTCGGTAGTGCTGGTCCGTGAATCCGCACTGACTGGCGACGTTCACCACCAGGGACACCTGCGTCCGCAGAAACGCCAAATCAGCAACTACGCTTAAAGAACCTTACGGAAACTCATTGGTGCCAAAGTTGTTGATTGAAATTTGAGTGAAATGTGCAGCTCAATGGTTTCTGGACAAAGTTTTTAATGGTCAGAAGTTTTCAGATCTAAGAAAACAAACTGTGATCAGAGGTAGGCATATTTCTGCTATTAGCGGAGCTACATTTTTGATTAGTGCCAAAGTGATTTTGCTAACGTTGCTAATGTTTAGCACACATAGCTTCCACTAAAAATAAATTTTTCCAGATGAATTCTGAAGCGATAATTTACTCGGCTGTTTTGTAAACTGTCAGTTGAGTAAAATTTGACATCTGTGTTGAGGTTCTATTAACGACTTAAGTATTTTGTGAGCAAGCTACATATTTAGCTAGAAAAGTGTAGACAGCTTCATATTTAACTAAATTTTTAGCTTGCCACATATTTTTTAAAATTGATTAAACTAAATATTTACCTATCAAGCTAAATATTCCAAATGTTATAACCAAAATGGTTTAGCTAGCTAGCTAATTACTTAGCTTGGAGCAAAAATATTTAGTTTGAATAGTTTACTAGTTAAATTAAATATTTATTAACAAAATAGTTTTTCTTGAAGCAGAAATACTTAATGCAGAACTACATACTCACATTGTAAGCTACATATTTAGCTTGCTAATTACATATTCAGTTTGAAATTGTGACGTTTATAAATAAATTAATATATTGGTTAAAATATGACTGAAAAAGTAACCTAATTTTTTCATGTTAGGCTAAATAATTCAAATTATCACTCTTAATGTTTGACTGTGTAGCTTTACAAACTGCATCCCATATTAGACAAGATTATAGTGAAGATGATCCATGGGGCAAGAAAGCTACTGAGGTCTGAACATGCTGGCTGCTAAAACTACTCCATACAACCCCGGACTGAACAAAATATGTTTTCAGATTATGAACAAATTAGTTCAAGCAGCAGTAAAAACAACCGAACTGCAGGAAAACAAATCAGACTCCAGTTATCAAATGTTATAAGACAAAGTCATTTAAGCTTATAACAATTTTTGTTCAAAAGTCTTAACATTTTTAACTTTTTAGTTATATCCGTTAATAAAATATTTAGCCTTGTATTCCTGAAGTTTCACTCATCATATACTCCAGATGGCACTAAAAGCATTTTTTCACGAAAATCTTTAAGTTTAATAAATAAAAAGTGGAAAACTTCGCCATGCAAAGTGAAATATTCCTAACTGGTCAGAGGAATGTTAGTTTAGTATTTTTCAGCAGAAAGTGATGCTCCATACCTGGTTAGAGTGAAATCTACGGAGCTGCTGCAGCTGCAGGCCTCCTGCCACGTAGGCTGCAGCCGAACATCCCGACAGAGCCGCAGTTAGTCACATCTACAGATATTAGGAGGAAAATTCACATGCAAGCATTCAGGCATGCAGCCAAATGAACCGGACTCACCGAATCGCGGTACTTCTCCAAAGAAACCAGCTTCCCTCTGCTGTTTACCACCTTAAAGGTGTAAAAGTCTTTCTGTTTGCTCTCTGTCAGGCCGGTTAATGACATGAGGAACAATAATAATGTTGCCGATGTGACGGAGACCGCAGCGGGAAGCATCTTAGAAAACAAACTGCCAACTCAACAGAGGAGAGAAAAGAGTCAAAACCCGGAGCCGCTGTCAGGGTAAAGCAGCGAGACTTCCGGTGCCCGTTAGTCTATGGAGCTAGATTAGGGCTTTGTTTGTCCCAAAAGAAAAAAACAAAAAAATTATTAAAATGGGAAAAAAAAAGTTTTGAACCTGCGAAATTATTTCAAAACTCAAAAATTATATGAAACTTTAAAAAAAATCTATAACAAACAAGATGTGAAACTGAAAAAATAATTTAGAAAATTTGAAAACGGAAAAAGTTTAAAACTGAAAAAGATTTGAAACTGAGAAAAACTGAAACTAAGAAAAAGTTTGAACTTGAAAAAAAGGGTTGAAACTGAACAGTTATTTTGAAAGAAAAACAAAGTTTGAAACTGAAAATTAAAACTGATATTTAAACTGGGGGAAAAAGTTCAAAACTACTTTTGGGATCCAAGTTTTTTATTCTTTGAACAAATCTTATGGCCCTAATTTAGCTCCATACAATCCCTTCAAAGTAAAAGTGCATTTAGGATAAAGCTTCCCATAACAGTCATTTCTGTTTTTCATTTGGAAGTACCCAACTTCTCAGTAAAATAACATAACCGTCACTTTCTTCAAAAGTAATTATGCTGAGTTATTCATAAACTGATCAGTTTATAAGACGCCTTAAACAAAGGTGTGATGAACGTGTTCCTGTTTATTATTTCCTCTTTATTGTGACACAGTTCTATTTTGGCTTGAATCCATCTGTTTTTGTAATTCTGAACTAACCGGGTCATACTGTGACAGAAACAAATTGCAGATGTTGGCATAAACAAAACCACTCCATTATTGTATTTTAAAGTGCTGCTTATCATTTTGTTTTATGATTGAAAGTAGGAGTTGTTGCAGTATTTTGTTTTCCGAGCGGTACCCAAACGTAGCGCAACACACGCCCCCTATTCGTCATCACCGGTACGCCCTCTATTGATGGGAATTTCGCTGCTTTCTTGGGATTCGATTCATTCAGCTATGCTAATCAAAATGTTTCGCTTATTTATTCCACGTTTAATTATATTGATCTTTGAGTCCAAAATACTTGTCAAATGCCCTTATTTAACAGCCTTTGACTAGATTTTTTTTATTCTATTGGTAAAAGTCCAATGAGAAGCAAACATCTTGATATCTACTTCTGAAATTAGACTAATTTATTTCTCCATAGATGCAGAGCAGAGAGAGAAGGATCAAGTTCAAACATTTCTTCCATCGATTGTATCCCCTATTCCAACGTCTCTCCCCCAGACGTTCCAGAAAGGAGCGGCAAAAGCAAACGAGGTGGATAAGCGGTGATGACATGTATTTGCACAGATATTTACAGTTTTTCCTCATCTAAAATCAAATTTTTATGTGTATTTGCAGTTTTACTTTAATATTTAATAGTTTGTTTATTGGTTTAAAAAAATGTCATTCATTTGCACATTCCTCTGCATCAGAGTATTATTTTTTACTATTTTTATACTATGTTATTTTTTTTTTTCTTATTTTTTGTATGCTCGCTCTCTCTCATTCTCTTTCTCTCTCTCTCTCTCTCTCTAATATATATATATATATATATATATATATATATATATATATATATATATATATATATATATATATATATATATATATATATATATATATATATATATATATATATATATATTAATCCCCAACCCTTTAATATAGATATTATAGATATTAAAGAGTATCTCTATTCTGTTGAAATACTTTATTAATGTGATTTTACTTATTTACTTACATATTTTTCAATACTGTTGTTGTTCTTTTAATATCTGTATTTTAATTTTGCAACATTAACTAAACTACATTTTAAAAAAACCTATTACATTTTCTTATATAGACCCTAAGTTCAGCTATTAGCATGTCATGCTAGTTATAAGACTGTCATACAGCAATAGTCTTCAGTCAACAACTCTTTGAAGATAGTTGGGTGAAATGAGCAACGAAAACATTAAATTTTCTTTTGGATTAATAAAGTATTTTTGAACTGAATTGGAAAAAAAGGAATCGGCTCCTTGAGCGAGTGGGCCCATCGAGCCGGCTCGGTCACCAATAGCACAATGCTAACTCCCACAGTGCAGCGGGGTAATGTATTAACATGGCGTCAGTGGTCGCTGTTCGGATGAGGGCCGTGGGATTGGAACAACATCATGTAAAACAGAACTATGGAGCCAACTAAACAATAATCCCGGATCATCTTCAGCGCCCACAGTGAGTTATTTTCCCGCTCTTCGTGCCGTAGCGCTGAGAGGCTTCCGGTTCTCAGGTGACCTGATGCTCTGTGGCATTTGGGTGCCAGTGTTATTTACGACCCGGGCATAGCAGTTAGCATTGGCTAGCCTTCAGCTAACTCGGCTACGCAAAGAGTCTCTAAGAAAGTCAGTGGGAAGTTGGAACCCGTCCAGAGGAGCAGGGAAGCTTCCCTCGGTTTAACTCCGCTTTTCAGTGAAACTTGTTCCCGCTGCGGGTCAGGCGCTGTGTGGGCTCCACCATCGCAATCCTCCCTTCCCCCCGTCTGGAAGTTCTTAGTTTCTGTCCTAAACACTGAACATGAAACCAGGTGCTGCAAAAATTCAGCTTAGCTTCACATTAAGGCTTTCTGCTGATCCGGTCTGACATTAGTTGCTGCCAGTTTCGTTTTCGTTTCCAGTGAAGGACCAGTTTCATCCTCACATGAAACCAACATCCCTTACAGACAGGAAGTTTATTTTTATTAACAATAATCATGACTGTTATTGTAGTTGTTTGTCATATACAATTGAAGTGCATAACTGGGGATTTACTTCCTGTTTTCTTTGACTTCTGTGCTGCTTTTTACACTTTTATTTTTGAGGAATTTACAGTCTAACTGGTGTGAAACCAGTTCACTGTCTGCTGCACACAAAACCTGAGAGAAAATAAAGAGATCAAATTAAAGTAGCAGACACCAGGTTTACAGAATGTTTATGCAAATTTCCAAAACAAAAGTTGATCACAAATTAAAAACATTTTTATTTGAACAGTTTGACATCAAAACTTTTATGTTTTCCACGTCATAATGTAACGTTTGATTCTTCCTGTAATCTTCTTTTAATTGTCTTTAAGCAATACATTTGGCTTTAAAATATATATTTCTATATATTTTTTGCTAGGCTATAAAAATATTTTATTAACAAAACCTGATGGGATTGTTTGAAAAATTTTAATTGAACAAAAAAAACATATTATTCACTTTAACTATGAAGAAAAAAACACATTTTGATCAGATTAAATTTTAATAGGTTAATTTTTTCATGCATATTTGATGCGGAGCCCCTAAAGTGACATGGGGAAAATGTTTCTTTTGCTTTACCTCACAATGTAAATGCTGAAATATTTGCTGGTTTATTATTTATGCAGTGACAAATGTAGATTTAAAATTTCCAATATATATATTTAAAGAGCCTCAGTGTTTATTATTACTAACTCTTTGGCACAAAACATTGTAATATGAAGCTTATTGAATCATCATCCATCCATTCTGCATACAAACGTCATAAATGTTTGTTTTAGATTCACATAAATACAGTTTGATACTTGATGATCCATTTTAATTATTGTTGTTTTGTTTGTTTAATTTGCATATTTAAAGTGTCTCCCAGTTCCAGTGTTAAATCTTCTTTAGAATTTAAAGTGTGTTGATTTTTGAGAAACTGTTCTTGCATTATTATCTCATTATTATATTACTTGAAAATTATTATTAAGAATATTATTATTCATTGCAATAACTTCTGTATCAATTTATCGTCCAGAAAAACTCATTAAATAAACTGTGAAACAAAATGGCCGCCGTCGCTCTGAACTATGGAAACACAAAGAGTTTCCTGACTTTCTAAAAATGATGTTTTCAAAACCAAAAATGTGATTATTTAATAAAATTGATTTATGGCCCAGCCCTCGTTTGGGATCATTTTAGTAATCGATGCTCCGATCAGGACGATTCTGACGTTTTTCCTGGTTCTGATGTTCAGGTCCGACTTGGTGGAGAGCAGCAGGACCGGAGCGATGGACGAGTCCGTCAGTTCAGTGAAAACCGTCAAACCGTCCCAGTCCAGAGGAGCCAAGGTGTCGTCCGCCCAGAAGCCAAACAAAGATGGCGTCAAGTCGGCGCTGCGCAGCAAGGAGAACCTCACCGCCGCCAAAGACGAGCGGAGCGGCGGCGGCGGCGTGGCGAGCCGCACGGCGGCCGGCGCGTTCCCAGAAAACTCCCTGGAGAAGAAGAAAAGTCGTCCGTCCAGGCTGAGCGGCCGGACCGGCTCTGGGGACAGAGGCAAAGCAAAGGCGGCCGAGTCCAAAGCAGCCCAGCCAGCAGAGGGCGCTCCGGTTCCGCCCGTCACTCCTGAACGGGCGAAAGGCTCCACAGGGGCCACAGCGAGAGAGAAGTCCCACGGTGGGTCCCTCGGTTTCCTGCACAACGTTTAATAAATGAATATGAGTTCAGCTGCAGCCGGGCGACACAATAACTCCTGTTTCATCTGAGCAACAGGCAAAATACTGACTGATATTGATCCTTACTGTTTATTTTTTTAATCTCCGATCAAAATCTTAAGATTATGAAATAGAATTAGAGCCACATAAATCTGACTTTTTCTCAGAGTTCAGACTTTAGATCTGAGAAGATTCAAGTTCTGAAAAAAATTTAAATTCTGAGGGAAAAAAATCTAAATTCTCAGAAAATTTTAAATTCTGAGAAGAAATAGTCAAAATTATAAGAAGTAAAATTCTTTTCTAGTCCAGTGGGCCTAATCTTCGGTTAGCCAGTGCTAGCCGCCGCTAGCCGCTGCTAGCCGCCGCTAGCCTCCGGCAGCAGGAATCAGGATGTGTGTGTGTGTGTGTGATGTCACGCTGCGGCGCGTTTACGTCTGATGTGTGTTCGTTCTGTGTGTTCATGCTGTGTGTTCGTTCTGTGTGTTCGTTCTGTGTGTTCATTCTGTGTGTTCATTCTGTGTGTTCATGCTGTGTGTTCATTCTGTGTGTTCATGCTGTGTGTTCGTTCTGTGTGTTCGTTCTGTGTGTTCATGCTGTGTGTTCATTCTGTGTGTTTCTGCAGCGCTGAAAGCTGCGGCTGCGGCGCGCCCGGCTGCGCAGGCGGGGGAGGAGGCGCGGCTGGCGGCGGAGGAGGCGGAGCAGCAGCTGGGTCTGCGGCAGGTGGAGGAGCGGCTCCACAGAGATCACATCCACCGGGTCGCCAAGGTAACGCGCTCAGATAATCTGTCAGATTACTGATCCATCTTTAATCAATAACGCAAAACTAAAACACGACATGCACCCTTCCTCATCATTAAAAACTGATCCGGTTACTATAGAAACGGTTCTGATGGGTTTGAAGCCGACGTCGGCGGTGAACTCAGACAGGGAGGAAATCGATATCGATCGCATCCTTTTTTCTTATATTCTGATCAACTAAACATCACCATTTGCAGAGGGTGTACTTTCTTTTGTTCTGTATGAGAAGCAAACTTCTGACATTAACTCGCCTAGAAATGTGTTTCTAGATCAGTAACTCTTTATCAGACTGTCTTTTAGACAACATATTGATTATCTCCTTCAAGCTGGAAGCGGGTTTGTTTGCTAACGACGCCTCCCTGCTCCCCAGCCGTCCCCTGAGTACCCAAACTACCAGTACTTATGCAAAGTTTGCTCTGTGCACATCGAGAACGTCCACGGAGCCTACAAGCACATCAAGGAGAAACGGCACAAGAAGAACATGACGGTTCGTAGCACCGCTTCGCTTCATCCCAAATGTCCTGATACATTAACTTTGTTTTCATTTGTTTTTGGAGAGGAACAATGTAAACATGCAGGAACTGATTTACCAACATTTTTGGATTTTTTGGAACAAAAACGTCCAAAAATGGAGAATTAGTTTCTGGAAACACAAAAAACAGATTTTATTTTAGTTTTTGTTTCATTTGGTATTTATTGTATCATAATAAAACTAAATAAAATTAGTTTTATTGTTCATTAAAACTAATGAAAACAGAAACAAAGATTTTTATTAACTGAAATAAAACAAAAGAATGAAGCTACATCAAAATGATACTAAATGCTAAAATGATTGATATCCTTTGTTTTCGTGTTTATTAATTTAATCCTTTCAATCTGATGTGAGATTGATTTTATTTTTCCACACAACCAGCTAACATCAGATTACTGTAATCCATAAACCTCTAAATAATAAAAACAATCAAACACACTTTAAAAATTAATTAGAACTAACTGTATTAAAAAAAAGTCACAATGAAATAAAACTGAACTATAAGTAACTTATAGGCTAAATATGTTGATGATCTTTGATGTGGCGTTAACTTCGCCCTGCCTTCCTGTCTGTCTGTCGGTTGGTGGTGGCGCCCCCTGCAGGAGAAGCAGGAGGAGACGGAGCTGCGGGCGCTGCCGGCGCCCTCTGCTGGCCAGCTGCGGGCGGTGGACGCCGCCGTCATGGAGACGGCCAGGCAGCAGGGGATCTCAGAGCGGGACTTCGAGGTGCGGGTGTCCGTCGTGGCGCGGATGGAGGAGGTCATAAAGACGCACCTGTCAGGTCGGGCTCCTGGTTGTGACATCATCAGCTGATTGTGACATCATCAGCTGGTTGTGACATCATCAGCTGGTTGTGACATCTTCAGCTGACGCTGCAGCTCAGACTGAGATCTGATGTTTCTCTGCAGCCTGTTCCCTCCGGCTCTACGGTTCGTGTCTCACGCGATTCGCCTTCAAGACAAGCGACATCAACGTCGACGTCACCTACCCCTCCACCGTCAGTCCGAGTTTGATTCTCATCATGTTTTTATTTATCTTCTGTTTGTGTTTTTATTTATCTTCTGTTTATTTTTGTTTTTGTAGGTATTTCTCATCTTCTGTTTACGTCTTTTTTTATCTTGTGTTCATGTTTTTAACTGTCTTCTTTTTATGTTCTTATTTATCTTTATCTTCTGTTCATGTTTTTATTTTTCTTGCTGTCATGAATCTCATTGTTTGCTATTTTGGCCTCAGTTGACGCAGCCTGAGGTTCTCATTCAGGTTCTGGAAATCCTCAAAAAAAGACGTAAGTTTAATTTTTTCTACTTCATCTTATTGTTTGTTTGTTTGTGTGAAATTTTGACAAATAAAATTTCACACAGGAACAGAGTCACACTAATGTTTTTCAATTTTGAGAATAAAAACATTATCAGAACAAACTTAAGAGTTAAATTGTTTCTTAGTTTGTAACAAAAACTCCATTATCATAGTTTTTGTGACTCCTGTTTCTTTTGAACTTCATTCTGATCTTTTCTTCTTTCCTGTTAGCTGAATATTCAGAAGTCGAGTCGGATTTTCACGCCAAAGTTCCTGCTGTGTTTTGTCGGGATCGCAGCAGGTCAGAAAATCTTCATTGTTATGATCCTGAGCTTCCAGACTCACTGCTTCAGGTTTTCTGCTTTCTGTTTTTACTCAGCGGCCTGATCTGTAAAGTCAGCGCAGGAAATGATGTCGCCTGTCTCACCACCAATCACCTGGCTGCTCTGGCTAAACTGGAGCCCAGACTGGTTCCACTGGTCCTGGCCTTCCGCTACTGGGCGAGGGTAAGGATGGCGCCCCCTGCTGGTGCATCTGAGGCAGAGGAGGCTAGAGATGGTGGATGTAGCTGGAGCAGCTACTGGCTGTTAGCCTTTAGCTGTTAGCCTTTAGCTTCTATCTGCTAGCTATTAGCCTTTAGCTTCTATCTGCTAGCTATTAGCCTTTAGCTGCTGAGTGAGAAAGAAGCGGAACATTTACTTCATTTCTTTTTTTGTTCATTTCCTTTTTCTTCCTATTTTCTTTCCTTCAGGACTAAAAACAAACAGATTTGAATGTTTTTGTGTAGAAAATGTCTGTAATGCTCTAATTGGACATTAAACTGAAGTTCCAACTATTTTCTTTTCCTTTGGTGAAAATATTTTAACCAAAACTGTTTAGTTTACTGATTTATATGTAACAAAATGAGCCACTGACTCTAAATCCTTATAACTAAGTTACTAAAAGCGGCACTCTGGTTTAATTCAAAGAATCAGTTTAAAACCAGACGATGACAAAACGGTTCAATGAAAATTTGCTGTTTTTGTCTGTTTTCCTCCCAGCTGTGTCACATCGACTGCCAGGCTGAAGGCGGCATCCCGTCGTATTCCTTCGCCCTCATGGTCATCTTCTTCCTGCAGCAGAGGAGCGATCCCGTCCTCCCCGTCTACCTGGGATCCTGGGTGGGACAGTCACAAAAATACTGGATCTTAGTCAACATTACAGACAGAAAAAAGAATAACTGTTAAAGAGTAATTTTCTCTGACAGACGAGTTCAGCAAGAAGGTTGATTTAATTTATTCTCAGGCTTTAGCCTCACAATTAAAACATTTTTTCCTCAGTTTGACCTCTACACTCCGTTGTGTTTCGCGTTGCGTTTAGTGTTTTCATGCTGAATTCAGCAAACCTGCAGAGTAAATCTGGATTTTTCTGAAAAGCCTCTCTATCGCCCCTGATTGGTCGGTTTCAGATCGACGGCTTCGACGTGAAGCGAGTGGACGAGTATCATCTGACTGGAATAGTTCTGGACATGTTCATCAAGTGGGAGCAGCGACCTCCGACCTCCACAGAGGGACGAGGGGAGAACCGGAACGAATCCAAAGCAGACGGAGCATCAAAACCGGAGCAGAAGAAGTCTGACGAGGCTCGCCACACAGAGGGCCTGGTGAGTTTTCACTCCTGATAGTTCGGTAGATTCAGCTCCGTTTGGGACCAAAGCTGCTCTGGTTCTTCTGCTCTGAGTCAAACCAACCAAACCTTTTGAGCAGCCCGTTCCCCTCCTGGCCTGTGGGGGCGCTGCATCGAGAACCACTGAAGGAGACGACAGAACACAATTTCTTTCTTCAGAAAATTGAAACAAAAATGGCGTAGTGTCAGATTTATGTGGTTATTTGAATTTGCCAAAAGATCACAGGTCATTTCTCCTGCTAGCACTAAGCTAGCACGGTTTTTTGGTTGTAATCACCCAGAATGCCAGGCACTATAGTCCACTTCCTGCTTTTGGAGCGGTCTCCAGTCCGCTTGGCGTTCACATATGCTTTCAAACTGCTCCAGAGTTCACTTCAACTGAACCCAGACCAACCCAGCTTAGCGTTAGCGTTGCAGGTTGATTAGCATTCACAAACGAACCGGACTTTCTAGACAGACGGACTGGAGTCTGATAAATCCGGCTTAACTAGTAGCACATTTCAAAGTCCATTTGCTGCCGTTGTAGTAAGATGAAGGGGTTTTATTGATTTATTGCCCAGTTCTACCGCAGGGCATTCTGGGTAAAAACTAGCTAGCCTTGCGTTAAAAGGAAAAATGGGCCGAGGTTTTTTACAACAACAAAATTCTTGAACCAAATTCATGAAGAAGGAAGTTGCCTCAGTGTCTTCAGAGGCTTTTGTGTCGTTTCCTTCAGTGGTTCTTGTTGCAGCGCCCCCACAGGCCAGGAGGGGAACGGGCTGCTCAAAAGGTTTGGTTGGTTTGAAGTGGAAAATGTAAAAAATGTTGCAGAATGTTTTGGTCTCCAATCGGACCGATTCTACTGAGTGTGAGGTGTGAACTCTCCCTCAGTCTGACTCTGGCTGCTTCCTCTCAGAGCCGCCTGATGCTGGGCGAAGGGAAAGGCGCGTCGCTGGGCCAGCTGTGGCTGGAGCTGCTCCGTTTCTACACGCTCGAGTTTCCTCTGGAGGAGAACATCATCAGCATCCGCCTGAAGGAGCTCCTCTCCAGGGACGCCAAGAACTGGCCCCGCCGCCGCCTCGCCATCGAAGGTGAGAACGACCCGAGTCAGAACCGGTCGGGAAGAAACGCAGGAACTCACGTTTTGTTTCCTGGTTCCAGATCCGTTTGCCTTGAAGAGAAACGTTGCGCGGAGCCTGAACAGCCAGATGGTGTTCGAGTACATCCAGGAGCGTTTCCGCAGCGCCTACAAATACTTCGCCTGTCCTCAGAGGAGAGGCGCCAAGAGGACGGGAGGAGACGAGGCTGGACGGAGAGCGGCGGGACGGGAGGACAACGAGAAACCTGAAGGACGTCGGAGGGAGGACGACAGCGGGGAGGATGAGGACGGTTCAGATCTGGAGAAGAGTCTGGATGAGTTGGTTCTGAGCGACGGGAGCAAACCGTCGCTGTCGCCCAAAGGACTTCTGGACAGCGAGGAAGAGGAGGAGGAGGAGGAGGAAGAGGAGGGGGCTGCTGACCTGCACTACGTGTTCGATAAGATGATTTTCACCGGTGGGAAGGTAAATCACACATTCAAAACCACCAGGATGAAGAGCTGGACGAGATGCAAGATGATTTTCAGTCCCAGTTTTAAAACTATCAAAATGACGACATTATTGTTTATCGCAATAATTTAATCATTTAATCATTTAATCATCCAGCAAAGTTAATTATGACAAACAACAATAAAGTCAGATTAGGAGAGTCTGAAAAATATAAATGTTCAACATCTTATGAAGTTTTACAACTAATATTTAAAACTTTTAACACATCAGCATCAAATTATTATCATTAGTAACAACAATGAAACAATCTTGCAAACAACTATTGTGAAGAAACTGAGCTAAAAGATTTTACTTATTGAAACTGTTTTTTCTAATAATTTTTGATAATTCTGGTAAAATTGTGTTTCTGAATATTATGACTATGTTCTCACAATTAAACAATTTTGCTCGTATCTTGATGCTCCGTTGTACAACTAGCAGAAGGGATGATTTAAATAAAATTACACAAAGCCAAAAATCATTTGAATAAAATCAGATTTTATATGTGAATTCTGTCGGGTTTTTGTGTCTCCAGCCTCCGACCGTCGTCTGCAGCATCTGCAAGCGGGACGGCCACCTGAAGGACGAATGTCCCGAAGACTTTAAGAAGATCGAGCTGAAGCCGCTGCCGCCCATGAACGAGCGCTTCAGGAACATTCTGGACGGACTCTGCAGATTCTGCTACTGTACGTACAGCCAGCTAATGCTAACAGCCAGCTAACGCTAACAGCCAGCTAACAGCCAGCTAACGCTAACAGCAGCGACGCGCGAATGCCTCATCTCTCCGTGTGACTGAATCGTTGCAGATAAACTGTCGCCGTCGCACATCGAGCAGCAGAACCGGGAGCAGATCCTGGCTAGTCTGGAGCGCTTCATAAGGAAGGAGTACAACGGTGAGGAAACGGCTAAATCCACAAGATACGCCACAAGATAAGAAAACTAGACTGTCCTTAATTAAATTAAATTAATAAAATATATAAATGAAATGAAAGTAAAGTGAATGAAGTAAAATGCTTCCTTTTTCTGATGTTTTCTGGCGTCTCTCTGCTGCAGATAAAGCCCAGCTCTGCTTATTCGGCTCTTCCAAGAACGGCTTTGGTTTCCGTGACAGCGACCTGGACATCTGCATGACCCTGGAGGGTCACGAGACGGCGGAGGTGGGCGGGTTCAGAGCAGACGTTTTATAAAACGAGCCGACCGCGCGTCGTAACCTCGTTCTAACTCTCATTTCTGAACAGAAGCTGAACTGTAAGGAGATCATCGAAGGCCTTGCCAAGGTGCTGAAGAAGCACGCAGGTGAGTTCAGCTGATTGGACGGTTGGTTTTCAATACGTTTTCCACTGATGCTGTTCCGTACTTCCCCTTCTGCTCAGGTCTGAGGAACATCCTGCCCATCACCACAGCCAAAGTGCCTATAGTGAAGTTTGAACACAGACAGAGCGGCTTGGAGGGAGACATCAGCCTCTACAACACGCTGGTCAGTGACGGGCGCTTTCCCAGCATCCTCTGCAGGAACTTCCTTCCTGTTCAAACGTCTCCATTTTGAACTGTTTGTTTAGGCTCAACACAACACCAGGATGCTGGCGACGTACGCAGCGCTGGATCCCCGGGTTCAGTTCCTGGGATACACCATCAAGGTGTTCGCAAAGGTTTGTTAAGAGATGCTTCACTGGTTAAATTCAGAAAAACAATTTATATCTGTCACTAAATAATGTCACGTTTAATGCAACTTGGCTTTAAAAGTGTCATTAATTACCAAATAATTCAAAGTATTCTCTATATAATGACACTTCATGTAAGTTTTAATGCAACTTTGCTTAGTAGTGCCATTATTTAGTGAATATTTTTGCATTATTGGTAAATAATTAAACTTTTAATGTAAAGTTGCATTAAAAAAACAAACATTTTAATTCGGTTCAGCTGTTTATGTTGCATTATATCAGCTGATCCTGGACCTCAGGTGTCTGTATGTGTCGTTTATTTCTGTAAAATTGGATCAGGGCAGATCAGTGCAGACAGCCGCTCTCTTTAGGACGTGAAATTCAGACGTTCCTCCGGTTTTTCTGCTTAACTTTAGTCGTTTCTCAGAGTTTTTGGGTTTTGCGTCCTCAGCGCTGCGACATCGGCGACGCCTCCAGAGGAAGCCTCTCGTCTTACGCCTACATCCTGATGGTTCTCTACTTCCTGCAGCAGAGGCAGCCGCCCGTCATCCCCGTCCTGCAGGAGGTAAAACCCTCTGATCACTGGCTGTGGGCCTGAAACGTGGGCTGACCTTTGACCTCCAACCATCCTTTTCCAGATCTTCGACGGCCAGACGGTTCCCCAGCGGATGGTGGACGGCTGGAACGCTTTCTTCTTTGACGACCTGGACAAACTGGTGAGGATTGTCTGACATCCGGTCTGATGTAGGACTGGGCAATAAATCAGTAACGACATCGGACAGAAGATTCACTGAGCTTCCAGCCGGAGCCGCACTGCATTCTGGGAGATGGAGGCAGAGGACACACTTTAGCTGCTCAGCCTCTGGCAGCTAGCTAAGCTGGGTTGGTGGAGTCCACTAACTCACTCGCTCACTCTTTGGTTGCCTAGCAACAATCTGCAGGCTAAAACGCAGTTTCAAGTTCCCCTCCAACTCCAGTTGCCTAGCAACGGCCTGCTGGGTAACTTGTGCAGCAGCAGTTTCAGGTTTCCTCTGTGTCGCCTGGAGCTGCTTAAAAATAAAAAACAGCAGCATAAAGTGAGAACTGGATAAAAGAGGAAAGACATTTCACCAGTTTGACTGCTTTTCAGATATTTAACTCAAAAACACTCATCAATAATTGTCGATGTCGGCTGATGTGAAACGCTGACATGGCGGCAGGTTTCCAGCCCAGCGTTGTTGCTGTGATGCTAACTTGTTGTTGTTGCGCAGCGTCAGCGGCTGGCCGACCGGCAGCCCAACACCGAGTCGGTGGGGGAGCTGTGGCTCGGCCTGCTTCGCTTCTACACCGAAGAGTTCGACTTCAAGGAGCACGTCATCAGCATCCGGCAGCACAAACGCCTCACCACGTTTGAAAAACAGTGGACTAGCAAATGCATCGCTATCGAAGGTGATCAGGCGGCTTTACTTTCACCTGCTGCTGATCTGCCAGCGGTTTACCTTCCCATGTTTTCTGTCCCCAGATCCCTTTGACTTGAATCATAATCTTGGTGCTGGAGTGTCGCGTAAAAGTAAGTCTGAAAAACAAAAATACGGGTCTCAAGTTTATTAAACTGCACTTATGAAAAACCATATATCTACTGTCGTCAGTGGCTATGCTAACTAGCCTTAGCATTCATGACAGGAGGATGATTGACAGCGCTAGCCCCGTCTCCTGGCTCTGATTAGTTGTTTCTAGTTAGCGCTGGGAGATTATCTGTCTCATATCAAGCTGTCGCCACATGGAGCAAATACTTAAAACCATATTTTTATAAAAGTTAAACTTCGCAGCTTTAATGATTCCAATTTGTTCTCTTGGATTTTTAGCAGCACATTTTTCTTTTTTATTGTTTTTGAGTGAATATATGGTTCATATTTAACAATTTTTATATTTTATTTCTTTATATTTTCCAGTATTTCATCTTCATTACAGTGGAGAAAAGCAAAGTTTATCACCATGTACAAGATGATCCTAGAAAAGCTTTAAACAAAAAGAAAAACTTTATTTTGACTCTATCAGCATAGAATTGATTCTAGTTATCAAAGAGTGTCATAAAGTTCAGTGTTTTATTCAACGTTTCTGCATTTGGAGTTTGGTAATCTGGGTTTAATCTGCGCTGGATTGTAAGAAACAGATTTTATTTGTTGTTCCTCAGTGGACTGAGGACTGAGCCCTGAGGAACCCCACATTCATTTCCAAACACATGAAATTTTAACCAGTTCATCAGATGTGTTTTATTAATACCGTACTTCTGCACAGATTTATTACAAAAATGTTTTGCTCAGCATCTTCAGATTTTAAGCAGATTTTTTTCCGCTCCTCAGTGACGAACTTCATCATGAAGGCGTTCATCAACGGGCGGAAGCTGTTTGGAACGCCGTTCATTCCCATCCCCGGCACTGAAGTGGTACGTTCCTCCAGGCTTTTCCTCCAGGCTTTTCCTCCAGGCTTTTCCTCCAGGCGTCCCGATGAACCGCTGGGTTAAACCTGCGCCGCCTTCCTCTGCAGGAATACTTCTTCGACTCCAAGGTGCTGACCGACGGCGAGCTGGCGCCCAACGACCGCTGCTGCCGGATCTGCGGGAAGATCGGACATTACATGAAGGACTGTCCAAAGAGACGCAGGTCAGCTTGTCCAGAAGGAGGTCCAGAGTGTGGTCGGGGGCCTTGCACCTTAATGTTGTGTGATTGCATTTTACCCAATTCTGGGTAGGAAATAAAATAAAGAGAAGACATTTCTGCCAAAAACTCTCTGAAAATTTTCTTGGAAATTTGTGAAATTGAAACGTTGAAATTTATGAAAATTTACCAAATTCAAAAATATTAAATTTTACAAGCTCCAGTAATGAAAAATGTTTTTTTTGTCTTGAATTTCTGACATTTCAAACTCAGACATTTTCTATTCCTTTTTGACTTTGATGCAGCAAAATCAGCTTTTTCTAATTAAATAGCTTTTCAAGCAAACGCTTTGAAAGACAGTGACCCAAACCCTGTTGTTACTCTGAGAATAAATTGGTTCAGTTGAGCCAAAATGTGTAATGTGACACATGTGTAATGTGAGAACTCGACGTCCCTCTGCAGTAAAGCAGCGTTTGGCCCCAGGATGAAGAGTTTTGGACGCCGTCCTTCACGCTGCAGGTTTTTATTTGTGTTCTTGTTTTCCCATTTTTGTCCTTCAGGGTGAAGAAGAAGGAAAACGAGAAGGACGAGGACGCCAAGGAGGACGAGCGGGAGCCGAAGGACAGACGGTGCTTCCAGTGCGGGGACATGGGACACGTACGGCGGGACTGTCCCGAGAACCGCCACCTCAAACAGAGGAACGCCGCCGCGCCCAGTAAGCACAGCAACACTCCAGGTCAAGCTGTTCCCGTTGTGCTGCTGTGTTTAGGAGCTGTTTGTGAAAGCTAAAGGTCAAAGGGTCACTCAGACCAATTTGGTGTCAATCAACTATTAATGAAATGGATTCCAAATCCTTCCATCCTGGCTAAAAACAAACGCGCTAGTGGGAGAAATGACTGATGGTTTTCAGCCAAAGACAAACGCTAAAATCAGACGTCTCCATTTTTGTTGACATTTTCTGAAGAAGGAAGTTGCTCTCAGTGTCTTCAGAGGTTTCTGTGTCGTTTCCTTCTGTTGTGCTTGTAGCAGCGCCCCCACAGGCCAGGAGGGGAACACCAGACAACCACAGCAGCTGAAAATGAAACATGTTACACCTTTGGTCCAAAATCAAACTGAGTTTATCAAATTATCAGGTGCAAAAGCAATCTGCGATAAAAGCAGAATATCTGGAAAGGTTCCTCATCCTAACTGGTTGATGAGGTGTAGGAGCTGTGATGCTGCGGGCCTCTGTCTGTATCTGAAAGCTTTTATTTCTGCTTTTCTTCATCTTGCTGCAGCTCCTCTGATGGTGCGGAGCGTGGCGAACTCCCAGTCCATCCCGATCCCTCAGACGGCGGCCGGCTCTCCGGGAAGAACCAGGCAACCTTCTGAATGTGTGAGTGTTTCAGTTCGTCTGCTTCACATCCTGCAAACGGCTTCATGCAGTGCCTCGGGTTGATGTTTTGGTTTCCAAGTTCTGGAGAGTTTTGTAATAAAATGCAATTTAATTAAAACCTAAAATTGGAAAACTGTATTTAAAGTTGAAACCAGATATTTACATACACCTAATAAAAATATTCTTGCTGTCTGAAATTAAATCAGTCTAAACTTTTCTTGTTTAGACTGTTATATAAAAAAGAAACTTAAACTTTTAGATTAATCTCAGAAATTTTATAGAAAAACTTGAAATTTATGCTCTTAAAAAGTTGAAAACTTGCTAGAAAGATTTTGAAATTAATCACAAATTTTGTAGAAAAATTTTTGGACATTTTCTGAGTTTGAAAAGTTAAAAATTTTGAACAGTTGAAACTCAGAAAAATTCAACTTTTTTAGCAAAATTTTGACTTTTCAATCTCAGAAATGCCCATGATTTTTCTTGATAGTTTTGAGTTTTTTTGTCAGAAATCGGCTCCGTTTTCCTTCCTGCCTCCTTCACATCAGTGTTTATTTGATCGTTTATTCATCACGCCTCTCTGTTTCGGTTCTTTCAGTCGGACAGTCGTCAGACTCCGCCCTACTCCCCGCAGCCCGCCGCCGTCCCTCACGGCTCCCCGCTGTCCTCCGGCTCGCCCCAGACGTCCCACAGTAAACCCCGCTGCGTCCCGCTGTCCCTTCAGCTTCCCCTCCTCCCACCCGGGTCAGTTCCACCCCGCCGCGCTCGGCGCCCTGGGTCTGCTGCCCTCCCATCAGTCCCACATCGCCTCCTCCTCCTGGCCCATCCACGGCCCCGTCCTCGCCTCGTCCTCCGCCGGCGGCCCGTCGCCGCCCGGCCTGACCTTTGCCCTGCGCTCCGTGTCGGGGAACGGCAGCCCCACGGGAACGGCCGGCGGCTCCGTGAACCTGAACGACCCGAGCATCATCTTCGCCCAGCCGGCGGCGGGGCGGCAGATGGGCATGGCGGCGGCGGCGGGTCGGGACGGGCAGTGGCACAACCACATGGCGCAGCCGGGGTCGCTGATGGGAAACGGCACGGTGGTGAAGTCAGGTACTTCCTGTTTGCTGACTCAGCAGCAGCTTCATACTAATCTGCTATGCTAACGGTGCGTTCACACAAGCCCGGTTTAATCCGGTTTAATCCTGGAAAGTCTGGTTTGTTTGGGGAGTTTGAATCAGTTTTATCAGTTCATCAGATTTTTAGTATTTGAAGGCTTAAGTTTAGTAAAATCAGGATTTTCACTCCTGGAGTTTCTGTAGACGTTGCTGCTGCTACATGTTGTTGTTTGCACACAACGCTGGAGGGCGAAGAGACGATTTCTGTAACGGCGCCGCCGCAGGAGAACGACCTGGAGATGAAGGAGTTATTCAGTGCAGCGAAGGGAAAATTAAAGCTCCAAACCTTCTCTACTGATCATCAGCTTTGTATGACGTCACGCTGCATCGCCGAGGGCGGCCATCTTGTTTGAGGATCACGTTTTACAGCTTCTTTAAGAAAACGTTTTCCCATAAGTGAAATAATTTGACGGTGAAATAAGAACATTTTTATCAATATTAATGAATTATTTACTGAAAACAAGTTCCTACATCTTCCTAAAAAAAATTTATTTACACCAGAAACTCAATAAAAATACCGGGTAAGATTTTAATTTTTTGCAGTGTAGTAATTAAAGCAAGCATCAAGAAAACATAAAACTGTTCCTTTCATTCCTGAATTATCCAGATGTTCACTGCAGAAGATTGCAGGAATGTCTGAGAAATAAAAAGTCAACATATTTTAAATGTTTTTCTTCACAGAACCAGGCCACCAAGTCCAGTTCGAAGGTGTGAGCCCAGGCTCGCGGCTGTGGGAGCACAACAAACCCCCCCAGTTCAGCCTGTCCCCATCCTGGCCCTACAGGATGCCGCAGAACTTCATCCAGCAGGGCAACGGCGACTTCCAGCCCGGGAAAACCTTCATGGCTCCAGGTCGGACCTCGGGATCGGGCTCACATCAATGGTCTGGAGGGGAAACGAACTGTTTCACTGATTCTGTTCTCCTATTTTCAAGGTTCTGTGGTGCATCCCAATCCGAACTTCCCACTGGTTCCTCATGTTCGGCATCCAGTCAACATGAATTACATCCAGCAGAAGAAATGATTTTAATTAGATTTCTTGGTCAGTAATAGAGCAAAATAATGTACTCTTTGCATCAATTGATCACATGGACAATTTTAAGAAGAAAAAAAAATGAATTTTATCATTTTTGTACAGTTTTTATGGTTTAGTTTTTGGGTCTCATTACATTGATTTGTGATACAAATGTTAAATATTTTAATGCCCCCGTTTTTGAGGGGGTCTGAAAAAAAGTGTTTTTATTTTACGTGTAAAGTAAGGAGGATAAATTGTAAACCTTTATTTTTATTAGCTGTATTCATACTTTGCTTGCTGAAAGATGAAGGCTTCGAATAGATGTTTGTTTTTAAAACAACCTAACGTGTCAGTATGTAGTGCCAAAAGCAAGAAAAAGGGGGAAAAAAAGGAAAATACAAAGAAAAAGCTGCAAAAAAATAAAGAAAAAACCAAACAACTCTGGTGTTGCTCTTCATTACTTATAATCAGTCAAGAAAAGCTGAAACAGTTTTAAAAAATGAGGTAATAATTAGAAATGGTGTTTAGTTAAGGATCTGAAATGCTAAGTGGATGCTAACCTTTAGCAAAAACAGCATTAGCACACAGTTTCCCCTAAATTAATATTTCGGGGTGAATTCTAACCTCTAATATTTCAGACTGCTTTGTAAACTTTTATTTGAATAAGGTTCAAATGAACGTCCTGAGTTTTGATGTTAATAAATCTGCCAGTAGCTACATGGTTATATTCATGCTCTTACTTTGAAGTGGGTGAAATCTGTTGGTGCATCACTTCCGTTTCCGGTCTTTGCGTTTTCCCTCTTTTTTCCTTCAAAACGAGAAACATAGAAACTAAATGTAACTCGGGCAGTTGAAAATAAGATGAAAACATAAATACATTAGCTAAGTTTGTAGAACATGAAGTAGTTGTAGACACTTGAATGGAAGCTAGCTAACGCGTTAGTTAGCTAGCCGCCGTTAGCGTTAGCTAGCCGCCGTTAGCGAACCCGTTAGCGTTAGCTAGCTGCCATTAATTATTGTCTGCTGGTGTGGCTCTTCAGCATTGTTGCTCATCACTGGTTTTCATGTGACCTTTGTCTTGATGCTCCCGGTAAATCGGTACCAGGAGGATCCAAACTGTTCCTCTAAATGACTCTGTGTTGCTGCTCAGATTAGCCAATGATAATTGGCTCAACAATGTGAAAAAATGCATAATTTTCCTTTAAAAAGGCCAAAGTTTAAGACCTTTTTTATATTTCACATCCAAAGTGAATTAAAATCATTTTTCCACCTTAAATGGATCCTGTAGTAATAATGAAATTTAAAAAAAATATAAGATTTGTGCTAATAGTTAGTCTGACAAGCTTCAGCTCAGGGAATTTCAGTCTATAAAAACTTCAGTTTTTATTTCTACATGGTGAGAAACTTTAATTTTTGAGAGGAAAACACAAAGTCTGGGTGAATGACCTCAGAGTGGCTTAATATCCGCAGGATGAATGATCGGCTTCGACCTGCGGTGACCTCTGGGTGACCTCTGGTAGGTGAGCTGCCAGACAGGATCAGACAGGATCAGATTTCTGCCTCAGGACGACTTTCCTGGAAAAACGGAGAAACAGAAGACAAGGTTGAAATCCACCATGTCCAGCTAACTGTATAAATCTGTATCACATATGAAACAATGCAGCATAGATAAAGACAGGTAAAAAATGAACAGCAGGAATGTGGTTTATTTAGCCTACAATTACAGATTGTTATTCAATTATAAATGTCACAGTTTCAAACTAAATATTTAATTAGACCTAAAGGTTTAGCTCCAAATTACATTAGAAAACTAAATATAGTTTAGAAATAAAATACTTAGCTACAAATTAATGTAGTTATTTAGCTTAAATACTAAATTTCAGTAATATTTAGTGATCAAATTGAATATTTAGCTAAATAATTACCAAATGTTGATGACATTTCCAATGTGGCCTCAGTAAATACTATCGTTCTCTGTTTTTATGCGTTTATGTTCAGTAACCATTTTGATGACAATTATCAGTTATGAACTAATTAAACATGTATTGAATGAATATCCTGTCATACCGCTGTCCACCACCAGAGGGAGCCCCAGCAGTGAATGCCCTCCATCTTCATATCCAACATTCTCAAAGGGAAATTGGTCACTTTTTAAATATTTTCTGTATTATTTGACTCAATCAATGTGCTGATAGTAAAACTATCAGACAAAAAGAGGTGATATTTGTGTAACGAAGTTTAAGAAGAATATCTGAAACCATTTATAACAGGATTAACGTGGGTTTAAAATCACTGGTTCAGGAGAAAACCTGGAACATATCTGTGTTTTTAGGAGATACGGAGTGTTCATGAAAATATTGAGTTGAAAATCTCGTGCATCAGACGAGCATTACCTCATCGGAAACCTAAAACAGCACTGGAGATTTATGAAACCTGATTATCCAACGACAAGCAGATAAATCAGAAAAAATGAAACAATTCCTGCTGCTACAGCCGAACTACTGAGCTTTAAAACACCTTATCTTCTGAGAATGTTGTTGAGCTGATATATAATTAATAATAAGCATAATTTTCACGGCACACTTACATACTTTAGCTGCTTAAACCTCATTATGTTCTCAACTCAAACAGCGTCTCAGAGAATCATCTGTTGCTTTAATTAGAAAGAATCTCCTAATTAAATCTGCAGCAGTGATAAGGAGCAGCTTGAGATGAACTTCCTAATTGCACTGAACACCTGAAGGAGAACCCGGAGTCCGTGACGTCAGCAGCTCTTCAATCTGAAGCAGGAGGTGAAGGATCACAAGGAGCCACAGGAGAGCAGATCCTCCACGTTTGATTCGCAGAAAATCCAGTTATTAAATGATCCTAATGGACCAGGCTCTCCGCCGGGTCCATCGGGCCCGACAGCGACTCGCTGCAAGCGTCCCGACGCCATCAGAGACGGGCGCAACGCGCAGACAGGTGTTACCGCAACGCCTTCCTTCCTTCCCTTCCTTTCTTCCTTCTTTCCTTCCTTCCTTCCTTCCTTCCTTCCTTCCTTCCTTCCTTCCTTCCTTCCTTCCTTCCTTCCTTCCTTCCTTCCTTCCTTCCTTCCTTCCTTCCTTCCTTCCTTCCTTCCTTCCTTCCTTCCTTCCTCCCTTCCTTCCTTCCTTCCTTCCTTCCTTCCTTCCTCCCTTCCTTCCTTCCTTCCTTCCTTCCTTCCTTCCTTCCTTCCTTCCTTCCTTCCTTCCTTCCTTCCTTCCTTCCTTCCTTCCTCCCTTCCTTCCTTCCTTCCTTCCTTCCTTCCTTCCTTCCTTCCTTCCTTCCTTCCTTCCTTCCTTCCTTCCTTCTTTCTGTTCTGTTATTCTTGTGTGTTGTTATTTATCTGCTGTCAGGCTGCCGGACACCGGACCGGACCGGACTGAACTCTGCCCGCTCCGCTCTGGTTAAAGGTTAATCAGGACGTGTTTCTGCCCCCCGCAGCGCCGGAATAGTTTTGAATAATAATTGCTCGCTTAGTATTCTGTTGTCATGCGGCGTTTATTAGTTTCCATCAAGTCAATGAGGCGCGAAAAGGCCGGATGCTCCTCATCCATCCTGCTCCTCATCCATCCTGCTCCTCATCCATCCTGCTCCTCATCCATCCTGCTCCTCATCCATCCTGCTCCTCATCCATCCTGCTCCTCATCCATCCTGCTCCTCATCCATCCTCCTGCTCTGATCTCATATCATGTCTTTATTAACTGGACCAGTGAGTTGAAATGAATTGATGACACTTTGGTCAAGTTACTGCTGGATTCAGTTACTCTACTGACCCAAAGTGTCTGAAATGTATTGATTTGTTAAAGTTGAAAGGAGCTTCCTGTAAACCAGCTGCTGCAACATTAAACGTCTGAATTTATTCAAAGGCTCTTAAATGTCACAACAGAACCATAAAAACCCAAAAGGATCCACTTCAGCACAATGTTTGTTTTCCATCCACTCACTGAGATCTCAGGTTTCCTAAAGTAGGAAGCAGAAAACATCCTGCAGTAAAACCGTTCATTCATAAGTTTTCCTGACTTCTGCAGGATCCAGTGATTTACGTCTTTGGAGGAGAATTTTATGGCCGCTGGAGGAGAGAGGCAGCGAGGCGGACCGGAGCAAATCTCCAGAACCGTAATCACTCAACACAACGGCTCTGCAGGATGGAGGCGGCGGCAGGGAGCCAGAACCAGGTCCAGAACCAGATCCAGAACCAGAACTAGAACCAGATCCAGAAACAGAACCAGGTCCAGAACCACGTCTAGGTCCAGAACCAGAACCAGGTAACCAGATCCAGAACCAGAACCAGGTCCAGAACCAGGTCCAGAACCAGGTCCAGAACTAGAACCAGGTCCATGTCCAGATCCAGGTCCAGATCCGGGTCCAGGTCCAGTCCTGTTTCTCTTTCTGTTTCTCTCCAACATTCACACCATCAGCACCATCAGCACCATCAGGCCCAAAGTTCTGTGTGAAACGTTTTGCTTCAATGATCCAGAATCAGAAACTCGTCATTTTCTGTTGCCTCTTCCAGAGAATCACCTTCTTCTCTGGAAAAGTACGAAACGTTTTGAGTTGAAAAGTGAAAATAATTGATAGAAAAATCAAAACTGTTCAGATTTTCCTCAGAGAAAAACTGGAAAAGTACTGAGATTTGAAAGTTTAACAAATCTGAGAAGTGTTGAGATTTTTCTCAGAAATTTTCAAAAATAAAAAATCTGGTAGAGAAAAATTTCAGAATAAAGTTTGTGATTCTGAAACGTTAAAATGTTTAATTTTCAGAGTTTTTTCTGGACACCTTCCACTTTTCAAACTTTCCAAGATTTTCTGGAAATTTCTGAGATTAATCCCAAAATTTAAGTTTTTTTTTCAAGCTTTTGTCTGGAACGTTTCTGAGTCTCTCCTGTGTTTCTCCTGAATGACCCGACCATGACCCCGACCATGACCCCAACCATGACCCCAACCATGACCCCGACCATGACCCCGACCATGACCCCGACCATGACCCCGACCATGACCACCATGACCCCCGACCATGACCCCGACCATGACCCCGACCATGACCCCGACCACGACCCCGACCATGACCCCGACCATGACCCCGACCACGACCCCGACCATGACTCCGACCATGACTCCGACCATGGAAAGCTCATCGGATGACTTTGTGTTTTCTGTTTCAGAAAAAGCTCCTCACTTCCAGGTGATTTGACTTTCACTTTCGTAACTTCCTGACCTCAGAGGGTTTAGGAAACCGGCTGCCGAGCAGCATTAAGATGCTAATGGCTGCAGGATGAGTGATTTCCATCCAGGTCGTCCCGTTCCCGCTGCAGGCTGCGAGGTCAGCGTCGGTCCCGTCCCGGTTGTTTCCATCATATAATGACGTTACATCTGATGGATCTGATCTGATCGGTGGCAGTAAATCTTCATTCTGAGCTTCATTTCGTGGTTCCTGACGTCGCGCTGCCCGGCTCTCCTCCTGCACCTCGCTGCTCTGCTCCGTTTGCTGGATTCAAGCAGGAAGGTTAGATGATAATCCTGAAAACAGGAGAATATTTTGAAGCTCCTGCAGTTATTGCAGTTGATAGAAACTCCCTGGCAGCAGCAACAGTCCTGATCCTCACGATGATGAACTGCATCATCATCATTGTTGTTTACTGGTTACAAGCACAAGGAAACTTTAGTAATTTGGTTTTCTGTGTTTCTATTGTCTGGAAAACTGTGAATAGGATTTTAGCCCCTCCCCCCCCATTGCTGTTGCATAGAAACGGAGGTCACTGCCCAACAGGAAGTAACTGGTTTTAGGCTCCATGTTTTGTTGTTTTTTTTTAAATCCCATCTCGTGGAGTAAAAACGAGATGTTCTGGTCACAACACTCAGAAAAACCACCAACGTCACAAACGGCTGCACTGAATATATCCACTGCTTTCCCTTGTTTCCATTGTGGATATTAAGATCAGAACGTAGCAGTGAAGTCCATTTTATAAATTAATCTCCATCTGATCCGTCTGATGTGATTAAAGCTGCGGACGGTTCTGCTGCGGTTCCACAGGATCGAGGGGTTAAATCCAGATTTAGTGTCACCTGTCGCTCAGATCAGCCGTCAGAATCAGGATGCGGCCAAAATGTATCCGACTCTGCAGTAAATAAGACGGATCACTGATGACTGATACCTGTCAAAATGTCAGGAAATCTGGAAATCATGACGAGAAACTTCCCTCTTTGACGTGACGAATATCCTGCACATTTTACCTGACAGACAAACAATCTGTCACAAACATCTACAGCTGAGAGCAGCGCTAGTTCACTCTGATTAGTTCACTCTGACTCGTTCACTCTGACTAGTTCACTCTGACTAGTTCACTCTAACTAGTTCACTCTGACTAGTTTCACTCTGACTCGTTCACTCTGACTAATTTCTGCTTTAGCAGAACCGACATCGATACACTGGAAGTTTCTGCTTCATTTTCTCTGGGATCTGCAGGATCCCAAAACCTCCAGAGCCGATTTCATTTGTTTGGAGGAAAATCGATATTTAGCTGCAGAGCAACCAGGCAGCGGAAAACGGACCACAGGAACCGTCAGGCAGGAGAGACGGGGTCCAAAACTAAACACTTACTGGGTCCAAAAAACTAAATATTTAGTTTACTTTCTAAATATGTAACTTCAAACTAAGCACTTAGCATGTAGCTGAATATAAGTATTTAGTTTGAAGCTAAATCTTTAGCATGTTCATTAAGTAGTTAGTTTTTTCCTCTGACAAACTAAATGACTTTGCTGTGTGTAATTGCTGCTAAAACAAAACAGCTCACTTAGTGCTTCATCCCAAAAAGTTGAGTGGAAGAAAAAAATGTGGTCAAAACGTACAGATTGCCAGGTTGGTCATAATCATTCAGATGAAAAGCTAAAGCTTGAAACATCAGGCTGACCTCAAAATGTTTGTTTCTTTTAGCAAATTTTCAACTTTTCAAACTCAGAAATTTCCTTTTTTTTCTTGCAACTTTTTGACTTTGAAACTTTAATATTTTTTTTCTAATTTTAATTTAATCTAAAAATTGGTGTTTTTTATGACAAACTTTAAACTTTGTAAACTGAGATTTATTTATTTATTTGATTGAATTTTCCCCAGATTAAATTCAAAATTTGCATTTTTTTCTTTTTCATGTCAGAAATTTATATTTTATTTCTAGAAAAATTCTCAAATTAAATTCACAATTTGTTTTAATTTTCTAGAAGTTTTTGGCTCTTAATAAATGTTCAAGTTTTTTCTTGAATGTTTCTGAGGTTGATTTCAAGTTTTCGGATTTTTTGCAGTAAATCTTTTCCATTTTGAAACTCATATTGTTTCCTCACATATTTCTCATGAATCTGAACCTTGATGATCTTTTCGGCAGGAACGTTCATCCCTCCTCCAGGGCGATGATGGGATCGTTTCCATAGTGATGATGGGATCGTTTCCCAGACTCCTCGGAGTTTCTGTTCTGGTTTCATCTGGAGATGAAACCGTCTGTGCGTAAAAGCGGCGCGCTCCCCGCCGCATGACGCGCACTCACAGAAAGTAGGAAAACGTTTTGCAGGCGCATTTCCGACTTGGTTCCGTCTCCTGCTCGGACCAGTTGGGTCACCAGAACCGAACCCTCCGCCTGTTCGCGCGCGCTGTTGGGTTTAGTGGATTTCCTCATGGAGGACAACATGTTTTTATGCAACGCCAGTGCCATAAAGGACTGGAGCTACTTCCTGTCCAAGATTTTGCCTCTGGTGAATAAAACCAGCGGCTTGGTGAACCTGGACGAACCGGAGGCGGTGACCGCCGCGGTGGTGACGTCTCTGCAGCCGGACCGGGCCATCAGCAACCCGCCGCCGAACTCCAACCAGACCTCCGGGTTGGAGCACATCCTCCAGTACTCCTACTCGGAGAACGACCTGCTGCTGACCGACTACCGGACGCCGAACCGGGACTCCATCCCGCTGCCCCGGGCGCTGCTGTACCTGCTGATGGCCGCGCTGGTGGTGGTGGCGGTGGCGTACGCGATCGTCGGCCATCTGGTCAAGGATGTGGTGAACGACTTTGTTGGTAGGTGACCTCTGACCGGTGACCGGCGCGCGCTGAGGACATGGAGTCCCCGGAGCGCAAAGCGACATGATGGATTCACATGAGATGCACATGTGAATCATCCCAACATTCTGGACATTTCTGTTAGTTTATTATTGTTTATCAAACCACAATAATGTCCCAAACTGATGCTGTGTTTTCATTTATCACTTTGAATCTCCTTGATGCTGAAACAATCAAATCTGATTGGTGGAAATTCAGTCACTTAAAAATACAAGTAAATATTTAGATGGCAACTAAAAATAAATGAATGCAATTAAATATTAAAACTAAATGAAATAATTAGCTTGCAACTACAATTTTTGGTTAAATATTTAGTTAACTAAATATTTAGTTTTTAACTATATATGTAGCTTGAATCTAAGTTTTTATTTCCAAACTAAATCAAACAGCTTGAAGATAAATATATATTTACTACATATTTAGTTATCAGACTGAATGAAGCCAAACATTAAATATTAGAGTTAAATAATATGTGACATTTATAAATGAATAAGATGATTTTTAGAAATTAATCTCCATTTTTTTCTCTTAAACAAATTAAATAAATTTATTGCTGTTCATTTTTACCTGAGTAACTTTATAAAAAACGACTCGCTGATTATCTTAATCTTTGTGTTTTCATTAGATTTCAGCCTCCATCTGAAATGAACACGTCAGATGAATCTCCCTGCATGTAACCTGCAGTATTTGGTTTTTTTAAGCGTCTTAAATGAAGGTTTGGATGATATTCTAATTAACAGAAAAGCTCAGTGAAGTTTCAGCAGCTTGTGCCAAAAGCCTCTCAGAGCTAAACCTCCTTTTCTCCAGAGTCAGAGGGAATAAAAAGCTCTTCTTAACACTTTTAATCCTAATTTAATGAGTGGAGCTGCTTGGCGGCTCCCTGCAGCCTAATGGACGACGTTTCCATCCAACATGCAGATGGAAACTCAGGTTCCTCTCAGTGGAACCTGAGTGATTCTGATGTGCAGCAGATGACCTTGTGAGTGACCCCTGCTGTCAAACTGCAGCAATAACAGAGGAGCTGTTAGTGTATTTTTAAGGAACTTCCTGTTAGAAATGCATAATGAATGAGAGACGATGAAATGGTCTATTTTTAGAGCGGCGGTGTTTGATACGGCCGGATTGCCGAGCCCATGAGGTTTAAGTTGAATGTTTGACTCGGTGGTTCGTTTGTGAGCCGATCAGGACCCAAAAGCTCCGGATGTCCAGGCAGAACATTATGACCACTGCTGGAGAATCAACTCTTTCTTATAAAGTTGATGCGTTTGCTCAACTCGTTGGTTCTGATAAGAAGTTGTTACATTTAATAATGTTGCAGTTTTTTGAGAACTAGTCGAGATAATGACTCCTGTCATCATGAAAATGACCACGCCCCTTTCAATCTGTCATGTGATTGACTGATTGATCCTCATTGCGACAGCCTGTCATGCTAACAGATCAATATGCGGCTACCAGAGTCGACTCCATGCTGTTGTTTTTTTATTTTTAAACAGCTTTGAGGCTCGGAGGCGAAACCTGAAACTGCTGCTGCGCCAGTTACTGAGCAGGCTGTTGCTAGGTAACCAAAGAGTGAACTAGAGCGACTAACCTGTGCAAGGTTGATTAGAGTCCATTGAATATCTTATATGTTGAATGTTAAATATTCTATCAGCTGTGTTATCCATTGATATTGATCACGTCTCAATATATATGATTATTGATTTACTGACCAACCCTCGTCTATAATTATTGAATAATCAGAACATGGTCACTTCAGGAAAAGATTGTTTAAAGAGATTCACTTTAGTAGTGATACGGAGGAACAAATATGTCAAGAATCTTTAATAAAATTTTCCTTTTTAAATGATTTCTAATCCAAAAATGCTGAAAATCTGTCCGACTGAAACGTGTCCGTTCTGCTGCCCACAGGTGGAGGCCGGTCGATCGTTGCTGACGGCGACGGCGGCGAAGCCAGTGAGCCAGGTAAAACAGCGAGCTGACGCGGGTCACGGTCGGCAGCACTTAGCTTCGCCACAGAGACGCCGCCGCCGTCCCTGCTCGGCTTTAAGAGCTTGTCCTCCTCCTTCCTCACCTACATTTCACACAAACACTCGGAGGACAAGCTGCTCGGCTCCTGGGCTTTTGGTGGACGTGTAAATGTGCAGCGTCTGTGTTTCCTCACACCAGAGGAAGGTTAAAAAACACACAGGCTGTCAAACCAAAACCGAATGCTTTTCTTTTTCATGCATGCAAAGAGAAAACATTTATTTATTTCGTTAAATAATCACATTAAAACCAGTTTTAGGCCTTCACCATAACAGTTTTATTGTTAGTATTTTATAATCTGAATGATCGAATTCACAGATTGTCATACAGAAATACATTCAGTCAGAAACAAACAATCACATACAAATTTATTCTCATAATATTATAACTTTATTCTCATCGTTAAATGTTTTTATTTTCTAACACAACGTTGTACAAAAGCATCTAAACGTCGGAAATTTGATAAATCAAACTCATATCATGGATCCGTTTGGGTCAGTGGAACCGGACGGATCCGTTTGGGTCGGAGGGACCCTGCTCTCCGTCTTTTTGTCACCCTCAGCTGTCGGCGTTAATCTCAGCTTCCCGTCTGACGGACAGTGATTGATGCGTCTCTCTTCAGAAAGCCTCCATCATGGCGACGCTCGCAGAAACAATTTTATGCCGCTTTGCCTCTAATGGAACCACAGAAGCTGAACCCACAAAACTTTACGCTGAAAACATTTTTTATTTGCTGTTTGGGTCCTTGACGCTAAAATGTCTGCTAACTTGTAAACAACTACATTTAAAATCAAATATTTAACTGTTTGTTTTGCCGACTCTCGAGTCTCCTATTCAGGTCTGAAGACGTTGCAGATTTTGTTTTGGGAAGTTTCCCCCATTGAGCTTCCGTTTTTTCATCTCTCTTCAGATTGGGTGTTTGACCCGCCTCGATCCGCCAACCGCAACAAGATGGAGATCAGCTGCATCACCAGCAACATGCATGAGATGAGCGACCTGGCCGAGCGGCCGCGGCTGCTGGAGATGGGTTACGTATCGCTGAACCACACCAGCTGCCTGAACCCCAGCCGGCCGGAGGAAACCGTCTTCACCGTGGATGAAACCCTCCAGCGCCGTCTTCCCGACTCTCAGTCCGGGACTTAAGCGTGACTTCCTGTTGTTGTCCTGAGAGAAACAAAGCAGCGTTCTTCCTGTTTGGGGTGGAATCACCAGCTGGTTGTGGGAGGAAGCTTTAATCCTTTGCGGCATCGGCTGCAGGACAGCAGTTGACGTTGGGCCACGTCGCCAGATGCTGGTGTTTGTTTTAAAGGGACTCCTTCATGTCAGGATCAGAAGAGAAGCAGCACCAGATTCATTTGGGTTACAGATGGACGGTCCCGCCGGCCCCCATGTTTCATCCCTGTCATCATGACCTTTTCAGTACCAAGCTTTAATGTATTACACTCTGTATTCACATTTATCACCTGAAATAAGCACCTCAGTCGCTCAGTAAATTAGCGTTAACTTTGCATCAGACTGGTCTTTCTGTGCACAACGTTGTAATTACTGAGGCAAAAACTATCCACCTTGAAAAGCCTTTTTGTAACGTCACGCTGTTAGTTTGATGTAAAAAAGTGCTAAGTCACCTCTGAGCTTTGTTCCACCCAAATGCAAAAAACCAGAAAAGCTTAAGGGCTGCATGCTTCTGCTGACACAAAAACCCTAAAACCTGTGCAAACTGTGATCCTCCTCTCAAGCACATGCAGCAGCTGTAAGGTAAAATGTTATAGAAATACTGTTTCCACTGTTTCCTGTAACACCCAGTGAACAAAAAACCCTGAAAAATATGTTTTTTACTTGAAGCTGTCAGTCACTGTAACCTTTTCAAATTTATAAATCAATAAAGTTGTAGATGAGATGTGTTTGTTTAAAAAGGTCCCATGCTATCTGTCTAGATAAATAGCCTTGTAGCTAGCTTACTAGCTAGCTATGAACAGTTTCTCTGTTTAGCTAGCTATCTATGTAGCTAGCTACCTGTTGAGATAGATAGCTATCAATCTATGTTGCTATCAAGCTAGTGACATAGACAGCTGTCTGTATCTAGCTACAAAGATAGAGAGACAGGAGCAGCTTTTGTTTAGCTCTCAATGTAACTAGCTATCTAGATACATAGCTAGCTAGATACACCTTATAGCTACATAGTTAACTTGATAGCTACATGGATGACTCGGTATCTAGCTAAATATAAACATAGATAGCTTGAGGACTTTGACGATGTGTGCATCAGTATAGATTTTCTACACCCAACCATTCATTGACAACTTTGGTATCTTGTAACTCTGCATCTTTTTTTTTCAAGGTTTTATTGGCTCTAGCAGCCTTTATTTGAAAGTAGTCCAACAGGAAACGGGGTGATGAGAAAGGGGGAAGACATGCGACAAATGTCGCCAGGAATCGAGGACTAAGGCCTCGTTTCGGGTCGATCGGTGCCACAGCGCCCCAGTAACTCTGACCAGCTGCTGCTGTCTTCCGAGGACGCAGTGACAATGCAAATGAGCAGAGCCTGCAGATCACACGTGTTTAAAATTTAAAATAAGGCTATCTGTGTGACCTGTCCAGGGTGTACACCACCTCCCCAGGGACCCTGAAGACAGTGGTTGGAAGGATAAAGCGTGTTTAACATTCTTTATCCAGGCCAGTCTGGACTTCCTCCAGTTATAGTAAATTTGTAGGTCCTATAAGTTCCCTCTTATAAATGAATGCTCCCAAAATAAGAGCCAGAATCTCTTCTGTCATTGTGTCAAATGTTTATTTGTACATCCTCCTATCACCTTGCAGTATGTTGGTGTTAGCATTTGTCATACAAACCACTTACAGGACAAAAGAAGGAAATCGAGTGTTGTGGGTAAAACAGATGGACGCTATCACTCTATGTCTCAGTCACTGGCTATGCTAACTGTGTTAAAGCTTCAACATAGTTAGGTAGACACCTATGTAACTCAATATTTACATAGGTAGCTAGCAACCATATTTTTTTTGTTGTCAATTTTACAGCCTTATGCATCTTAATATAAATGTTTACTGATATACATTTCAAACTACAATTGTGTTTTCATGATGCAGCAACTTTCTTCACATCTATAAATTACTTAAATCATTATTTATTTATTGACTTTGCAACGGCATCATTTAGGATAGATTTATTTTCGGATTCAGCAATTCAAACACATCTCATCAGGCCGGTTCTGTGTGTTTATTACTGATGTTTCCTGAAAGTGTTTGTTTTCAGTCCTCAGGCCACCAGCTGGACCTGCTGGGTTCTGTAGGTGTCAAAGTCCCCAGGAAGCGTGTCTGAAAAGATTCAAAAGACAATGTCAGGTCAAGGTGAGATGATCGTTTTGATTATCTAGTTAAGGCGTTAGCTAGATCTAACTGCAAATGCATGGACTGAACCAGAAGTGAACCTTGGTAGACATGTGCAATGCAGATCAAGCCCATCGCTCCAAGCAGAACAAAATAAATTATATGGACATTCCAGTTCAATGTCTTTTTTGTTCAGAAAGATACATGAACAAAATGGCTGCTGTGGGATCGACCCCTTTGAG
The DNA here is from genome assembly GCA_911649635.1 of Poeciliopsis gracilis. NCBI lineage: Eukaryota > Metazoa > Chordata > Actinopteri > Cyprinodontiformes > Poeciliidae > Poeciliopsis > Poeciliopsis gracilis. Next base: position 1,310,085 of record CAJVRI010001168.1, on the reverse strand, counting down.
ACGAAGAAGGAAAATATGTCAGACGATGTGGACAAACTGCCTCTGATCTCGTATTACTATACTTCACCACTCAACACAAAGCGTCCGGAAACATGGAGGAGCTTCGCGCCGGATACAAACAACGTCTTAACGGCTTTTAAAAAGGACGTATGAACTGCTCAGGTGAATTACAAGGTTCTGGTGACTGGTATACTAGTACACGTAGCAGTATACCACATGTATACCAGGGCCTCACCTGCCATCATGGAAGAATAATATAATGATAAGATAAATTATATTATAAAGTATTTATTTTTCATTTAGTTTAACCAACTTTGATTATTTTTTCTTCAAAATCAGTGAATTTTCTCATTTTCCCATTCAAATGCTCTGAAGTGAAGCAGGTGAGGCAGCAGGGAGGAGCTGAGCCTCACCTGGTTAGCTCACCTGGTTGGTCCAGGTGTGTAACTGCACTGGCTGCCAGTATGCTGGTCCTGTCTGTACGTCGCCAATATAAACATTTAATATATGAACTGATTTTCCATCATTTAGCTTATGTACATAATGTTCCGTGTTTGTTGTCAGCAGCTGTGTGTTTCATAGAGAACAGATTGGAGGGGAGGCAGGCAGTTCTCTGGCCTCCTGGCAGGGGGCGCTCCTGATCCCAGACATTGTGACTCCAAACTGCAGAGTAAGAGACAGCGCGCTAGCCTTGCAGTAAATAAGAGAAGCTAAACGCAGCGAGTCTGCGCGTAGCTTGGCTGATTCAAAGAGCGAGAAAAGGTTTCCCTTTGCTGCGCAACACTAAATTAATAATATTATATTTCCAGGTTTCATTGAGTTAACGGAATTATTCTACCTTGGCAGCGCGGCTACGGATAGCATGTGACGGTAAAGTATTTTTGACCTTCAATATTTTCCGCATGCGCAATTTTCCGTCTGTAAGCATTAACATGACCGGGCTCTGATGATTTGATTCGGTCAGATTTGATTAAGTGTCGTGCCTATAAATCAGCTCGTCACTGATTTATAGGCTACATGTCCGTTTTAGCTAGCAGACAGAAGCTACATTAGCTCAGCTAGTTCTGCTAGTTCTGCAGTAAGTACTACAGTAAATATCCCTGTATAAATTAGCTTTATACACAGAGAGTATTCATAAATTGTGACCGAGGAACAGTTGTAATGTACTTATTGTTTATAACTTAGGAACGAGGCTCGAAGTAGATTTTCCTGAGCTTTTGGTTTGTTTGTTGTTGTCATAGCAACTGCTTGCACACCAGATTTTCTGTTCAGCTTTCGCTTCTTTTTCGTCATTAACTATATTAACTATCTAGAAACACACAGAAAAACCCCACATAAAAACTTTAAACCTAAAATTATCCGCAGGAAACCCAGCTAGCCAATCAGAACCAAGGTTGACGCTCAAAAGCATCCAAGATGGCCGCCAGTTACACAAGTTCACATCAGTTTGGCTTTACATGAGAACTGTCTATTGAACAACTGTCCCTGCAGAAGTTTTGAGCATTTTGAAGGGAATGTTTAGTGAGTCAGATTTTGTTGTTTTTGGAAAATGCCTAAAACAGATGGAAAAGGTGGAAAACTCTCCAGTTTCCGCTCACCGTTGCAGCGGTACCGCAGGTTGGCCCAGATGATGTTCTCCTGGGAGAAGCAGAAGACGCCGAGCCGACCTCCTCTCATCGTGGCGTCTATGATGACGCCGGTGTCTGCCACCATCTGAGTACCCTCATAGAAACGGACTCTGCAGCAACAGCAGAGGTAAAATAACCTTAGTGGAGATTTATCACACAATGTAGGTGACATAAAAAAGGTTGATTTGTTTTCCTTGAATTTACATAAAATTAAATTTCTCATCAGCAAATATCAAGGAAAGACGGTACAAAACTCAACAAATAAAAACTGAATCCATGAGTGAAATGTCTGTTCAAAAGAATCACTTCCTAATGCACAAAACGTACAGAAAGGTGTTCAGATTGGACTCCATAGAAGAGGGCGATATGCTCTGTGATTTTGCTGTTTTAATGTTAGAACCATCTAAACAGTGAAAAATTCCCACGTTGAGCCCAGCCTGTACCTGATGTAGCCATCAGCGGGTCGGTGCTGCAGGAACCAGCGATACGAAGTTTTGTCCTTCCAGCCCACGTTGCGAGGATCTTTCCACAGGAGCTTCACCTGGTCTCCGGTGTCTCCGGTGTGCCACAGGGCGTTCCTCAGGTTCTCACCCGGACCTGTGCTCGACTTCACCGCCTGACCGCAAACAGCAAGAGGAACCAAACAGTTTGTTTTTTAATCTGTTTGAGCAACAAAAATGATTCTCTTCACACAAAATCTTGAAAACATGAGTGTAACATGGGAAAATGCCAGAATTTGTGGAATAATCTTCCAGTGAAACTAGAACTTTTTCACCAATATTAAGGAATTATTTACTTAAAACAAGCTCCTTATCTTTCTCATATATCTCCTATATCTAAGCCGTTCAGCGATCTGAGAAGTTGGTGAACGTGTATTCGCTGACATTGTTGCAGTAATTAAAGCGACTAAACATAAATGCATGGATGAGTTTCTCTAGCTGAGATTTTAGGCTTTCCATCAGAAAAGTTCTTCAGCTGATGGAGGAACTGCGTGCCTTGAGCTGGATGCCTTGCTGCGCCACGGCTCTGAACGGGTTCGCCTGCCAGTAGATCTGCTCCACCTGCTTCCACATCACCACGTAGAAGCTGGAGCTGTCCTGGTAGCCGAAGATAAACCCAGCGTAGTCGTCGTCCGTTACTGTGTTTACATGAAACGTCCCTTCAAAATCCACGCCGCTGAACGCAGTGTAGCCTGGAGACATTTGTGAGACAGTTTAGAAAAGGATCTTCCAGACAGAATGACCCAAACCCAACCCTGCACTCTTTTTATACAAATTAAATGTTCATCAGCGATGGGCACGGCTAACTGAAAAGCTAGTTGTGCTAACCCTAAAGCACTAATCGGAAACAATGTTGCTGCTAATGCTAAAGCGCTACAACAACATTGTGTTTAGTGGAAGCTAATGCTGAAACAAGCTCTGTTCTCATTACACATTTGATATTCTCACTCTATTCAACTGGATGCTAAAGCGTCAAATCCTTATTGCTTTAGCATCAGCTAAAGTTTACAAAACAACCACGTAAAATAGCTCTTAGGTTTTATCCAGAAACATAAAATTAGGGGAAGCTAAACGTAAATTTAAACAATGGAATGGAAACATTAGGTTTGCTAGTAGCACAATAGCTACTTTCTGTTCTTACCAACAGCCAATCCAGGGTCACTGTTCATCGTCTGGACGATTTCTCTTCCCTGCACACAGGAAAATGAATTTTAGCTCCATAGATTGTTTGGTTGAAAGCAGTTGAAAAGCTCCCTGACCTGGTTCAGCACCACCCAGTTGGGGTCTATCTGTGCGTCTCCTTCCGGGTCCAGAACGACCGTCTGGTACTCCCTGAAGTCGGTAAGGGTGACTTCTGCATTTTCAGGACAGGCATCAATGGGATCGATGATGGTGTCGTTATCAAAATCCTTCTCACACACGTCACCGACGCCATCACCTGCAACGAGGAACAGAGAGGGTCCTAAGAAAAGAAAGTACACCGTCTTTCATTGATATTTATGATACAACATGTAAAAGTTATGCTCGGAAAAGAATCTAAACTCTTTTCAGCAGCAGTAACTTTCAATCTTCCGGGCCAATGCGATGGAATATCGGCTTACTCTGCTTCAAATTTATGGACATCAATCCATGCATAGCTTCCTTGAAGCTGCAGTACGTAACTATTAGGGAAAAAAACATTTTATTTTACATATTTGTTGCAACTGTCCCTATGTTGTAACGGTATGATGTAAGGCGGATAATCAGAAAAAAATTTAGCTTCTCTGAATTCTCCCAGTGCTAAGAAACAACCAATCAGAGGCAGGAGGTGGGGCTTAGTGCTGTCAGTCATGTATCTGTGTGGCAGTGCTCACCCTTCCCTCCCTCCCTCCTTCCTCTATACTAAGCTGCAGCTAGCATAGCCTGTCATGAATGCTCAAGCTAGTTAGCATAGCCACCATTGACAGCATTAACATTTTCCCTGTTAACACATTTAGCAGTGAGCGCATGAGATTGATGAATCTGGAGCGATGCATTTCATCCAACACCAGTAGTAGCTCTGGGACTGTAGCTTCTTTGTTAGCTTGCTAGTGAAATGCTAATTGATTTCAGAGTTTTCTTGCGCACCGTCCAAGTCCTCCTGCAGAGGGTTGGGCACCAGACGGCAGTTATCAGGACCAGGCGGCAGCAGGTCAGGGATCCCGTCATCATCGTCGTCGTCATCACACTCGTCCCCCTTTCCGTCTTTGTCTGTGTCCAGCTGAGAGCTGTTGATGACGGCCGGGCAGTTGTCCCGGGAGTCCTGGTGTCCGTCGCCATCACTGCAGACGTGTTAAAAGTCTGAAACTTGCACTGAAATACTGTGTCAGTTCATATGGTTGATGGTCACGAGCCTTACCTGTCTTTGTTGGTGTCACACGGATCTCCAATCAAGTCATTGTCTGCGTCCATCTGAGAAACGAGGCATGAGTTGTTAGTGTGGCAGAACTGGGTCAGGGTCTGTTGTGACAGCAGATGATCCATTGGTGGACAAACAGATCTGGTTATATCCTGAAACTGCAGATCAGGTACCAGGAGGGAAGAAGGACCATGTCCTCTGAGACTGCAGCAGGAAAACCTTGGGATTTGGAAAAGCTGTGGTGAAGCAGTTTCATTTTCCCTTTGGGAGGTTCTGGAGACCCAGTGGAAGGGATCCCACCAGGCTGACTGGCTTGTTGGGAGACAACTTAGTATGATGATGTTGTCCATTGGAGAACTCGAGCCGGCTGTGAAGGTTCAGGTCAGAGTTCATCACTACTGCCAGATTTCAGTCTCCAGTTTCCAGCTGTAGCGATTGAAGCTGTGTGCACACATTATTCTAAAATTTCCACAGTGGTGCTGACAAGAAGAGCTTTGTGGCACTAAAAGGCTTTTATTTATTTATTTATTGTAGTACTGATGTCAGTTCCACAACTAAGTCTTTCCAAGTCTGAGGATTTCCTGTTTTGCCAGATCCTTTTGTTTCATGTCGGCTCTTGTTGGATCAGCACTCCGCTGCATTTTCAGGTTTATGCTTTTGGACATCTGGCATATGCAGCACAGCGTGTTGCATAATTAATAAGAGTAGTGAGCTATCTACCTGTGTGCGGCCCTGTAGGAGCCCATAACTACCCAACCATGACAGAAACCCACTCCAGAAGTGGCAGTGTTTCATGTTAGAGTGCAGTTGATACGCAGGTCATGAAAACATGGAGGAAAAGCCGTTTTCACCTGGTCCGGGTTGGGAACGTAGGGACAGCTGTCGCAGGCGTCTCCAACTTTGTCTCCATCTCTGTCTTTCTGGTCAACATTGGGAACCCTTTTGCAGTTGTCCAGCACATTTATGATTCCTGGCAATTTTAATAATATCAGTAAATATGAAACAAAATGAAATCATAAGTTGACTGAATATTTATGACTTTTAGGTGCTTTTTGTAAAGTCACACAGTCAGAAGTATCAATAAATTGGGTTATTAGCCTGTCTGAGGATCAGGAAGTAATTTTTCAAAGCCATATTTTCACCATTTTCAATCATTAATAAATGTCTATTTCAAATTAAATATGGTTTGCTTCAAATTGAATATTAGTTAACTTGCTTTCTAAATATTTAATTTTCTAACTGAACATTTAGTTTGGACCTAAATATTCAAACTAAATATTTATCTTGGGGCTAAATATTTAGCTTCAACTAAATATTTAACCTGCTAACTAAATTGTTAGCTTTCTAACTAAATATTTAAAGTTTAGCTAAATATTTAGTTGGCCAGTTAAATATTTAGTTGCACAAATATTTATTACACTGACTGACTATTTAGTTCCCCAAAAAATATTTATCTCTGAGATAGCTAAATATTTAGCTTGCTAATTAAATATTTAGTTTGATGCCTAGACTTTCATAAATGACTAACATCAATATGACTTTTTTATTGCTGTTATTTTTCTGAATCTGCAACTTTCCAAATGTCACCCAAACGAATTACAGTTTCCATTTATAAGTTTTACATTTCTGCTATTGGAGGTGGAGATTCTCACCATCTCCGTCCATATCTTCATCGCATTCATCACCAAGTGTGTCCAGATCCGTGTCTTTCTGGTCGTTGTTTTTCACCGCTCTGCAGTTGTCGCACGCGTCTCCAAAGTCGTCCTCATCAATGTTTCCCTGATCAACGTTGGGCACCAGCTTGCAATTATCCTGCAGACGATAAAATTTAGTCTCTTTCTTATCAAACCAGTAGAAAACCAGCAGGTCTTTGTGCCTGTGTGTGAACCTGTGTGTTTGGGATCCCATCCCCATCTGCGTCGTCATCACAGGCGTCTCCAATCCCATCGTTGTCGGCGTCCTCCTGGCCGGAGTTTGGCACGGTGAGGCAGTTATCCTGCAAACACAAACTCTTGTTACAGTTTCACGAAACTAATATGGGAGGCATATTTACTGAAAAGTAGTGATCTTGGAAACTCACCTTTTTACAGGTCAGATCAGGACAGTTCAGCTTCTCGTCAGGGAAACCATCGATGTCTGTGTCCGTTCCACACAGGTATCCATTACCTGCCCATCCCACTCCGCACTGTGAAGTTTAGATATTATTCAGGAGCTTGTTTCATAAACTGATCAGCCATCCAAAGTACAAGCTGGGACGCGTCACCTGACATTCGATTGTACCCTCACGATGGACGATGCAGTTGGCGCTGGCGTGGCAGGGATTGGGCTGGCCGTTCCCACAGGCTCGCTCAGGCTTACAGCCGAGTCGTTGGTCCCCAACATAGCCGGGCTTACAGGGACCGCATCTGAACGAGCCCTAAGCACATTCAGAAACTTAAAAACCAAACGTCCAGTCCTCCTGAACGGCCTTCCGGTTCAGCGACGTCAGAGAAGGAAACAAACATCTAACTGTGGAAACCCCCAGAATGCTTTAACAAAACGTCTGCACATCCCTGATGGTGAGACATGGACTGCTATGGATGCTGTAACGTTTCACTGTCTCTTCTAAATAAACATACATGGCCTCTAATTAATCTATTGAGTTGAGAGAAAAATATGAAAAATAAACAAGGGTGTTTATACGCTTGACAGTCCGGTACATTTCAGATTTCAGTAATTTTTAACTGCTTTAATTTTATTTGAATGAAACAATGCAAATCAATGAAGATACAATATTTCTACACCTGATTTAGCAAGACTCTAATTTCCATCCATAGTCTCTAAACCAAATGCAGCATACAAAAATAACATTAAAACAATATAATAAATAAAAATAAGATTCAGAAATGATAACAAAACTTATGTTTGAGTTAAAGCAAACCTTAAATCCTCTCCTTTAATTATCTACTTTGTATATTTGCAGGAAACTGATGTGAAATGTCATTTCTACTCACAGGAGTGTTCAGACAGACAGAGTTTTCCACACAGCCGCCATTGCTGGAACCTTCACACTCATCTATGTCTTTGCACACCTGGAGCAGAAAAACAGAAAAATATTCAGATAGACACAATGTATGTTATGGTTTACATTCGTAAATTTCACCCATGTGAACAACCCTGGAGGGCAAAAACACGATTCACACTTTTTTTTTCTCGTTCTCCGTGACGCTATAGTAGCTCAGACTCGTTGCCATAGCAACTGACTAACACCAGCTCCACTAGTGTATCAGGATACAACACTAAAAAACATGGAAACAATTCCACTGTAACCGACTGAATTCAATGTTCAGTCGGTTACAGTTTTAATTGAAAAGTGATCATCTGAACGAAGTGGTGGCTAATTGACCTGATTATTGATTTTCTGTCAGAGTTGGTGTGTGGATCGCCTTTTGAAAATATTCTAACAGGACCGAAACACTGAATTGGGTATGAAAGCTGTGGACTTGGCTGATCCTGACCTGTTTGTTGGCTGTGGCGTAAGCGAGTCCAACCCCCTGGACCTGAGGTCCGGTGTATCCGGCAGGACAGGAACCGCAGCGGAAACCGGGGGACATGTTGATGCAGCGGACCCCCATGTGGCACGGCATCAGCTTACACTGGAAACGGCACAGACTAATAAACACATAACTCAAGGCGCCGGAGGACGATAAGATGATGGTTGGTTTTGGTCTCTTTCCTCAATATTCATGTGTTCTGATACTTTAACCTCTTCATCCAATCATCCCTCAGTTTGACCATCTGTCCACCAATTTACCTATCCATCCAAAGGCTGGGCAATAAATCAATAACAATGTATATTGCAATACACGTGATCAATATCCATAGATAATATGTCTGCAGGGCTGGTGGAGTCAACTAACTCACTCGCTCACTCTTGGTAACCTAGCAATAAAAACAATGTATTTTCCTAATCTTTAGGACTTTTACCTCATCAATGTCCGTGCAGCGCGTCCCGTTGCCCTCCATGCCATCAGGACAGGCTCCGCACTGCGGGCCCTCAGGGGACTCTGAGCACCTCACACCGGGATGGCAGGGGTTGGGCTCACAGGGAGAGACGGGCTGGATGCCCCCCATTCCTGGGAGGGACGCCATGATGTAAACATTACTGCTGGGAGGGGAGCCCACCATCCAACCAACCAAACATCCAACCAACCAGCCAACCAACCAACCAAACATACAACCATCCAACCAACCATCCAACCAACCAACCAACCAACCAACCAACCAACCAACCAACCAACCAACCAACCAACCAACCAACCATCCAACCAAACAGCTGTCCATCCATTCATCTTTTTGGCTCTGTTCATCCGTCCACTATTTCTTTCATTTATCAAATTACATGCAAACATAGATTCTAATCTGAAAGTTGAATATTTTAATATAAACATCCTTATTAATTAATTTGACTAACTCACCACAGGCTTCACACTCCATGACTGTGTTCTTCAGGAACACTATTTCTCTGACCTGTAATAAACAACGAATCGGCTGATTAAATAAACATCAGCTGCTCCTTTAATTGAAACAACAGACCCAGTTTATCTGTGGAACTAAATTGGGGAACTAAGTTTGTTCAAAAGACTTTGAACTTTGTTCAAAACTGAAAAAAACAACACTTGAATCTGAAAAGTTGTTTTGAACGTTTCATATAATTTTCAGATTCAAATATTTCATTTTGCATTTTATTTTACAGTTTCAAAACTTTTTTCAGTTTTAATTATTTTTCTTTTGAACAAACTTTATGGCCCTAATTTAGCTCCAATTCAGTGTTAACGATCCCACCTTCAGTCATCAACAGTAAATTAATGCAACGTTTTCTGGACAGTGAATGAGGTTTACCTGTTGCTTCAGCAGCTCTTTAATCTCGGCCAAAGCGAGGTTTGTCATTTTAATCTGACTGATAATTTCTCCATCTGGTACAGACAGAAAACACATCAGCAGCAGGCCACAAACATGTTAACACCCCTTCATTTAAACACATAGTTATGACAGCAAACTGGGGTAATTATGAGTAGAAAAGGACATTTCTACCAAAACACTTTTGAGATTAATCTCAGAAATGTCCTGAAAAAAAAATAAAATAAAATTAAAAATATATATATATATTTTTTTTAAGCAAAGTTTTGAGTTTTCAAGCTGAGAAATAAAGTAGTAAGCAGAAAATGTTAATACTAAACAGAAAATAGTAACAACAATTAAACAAATCTGAAATACAAAAAACAAGATATAAATCAACAATCAAGACAAAAAACTGAAACTAAAAGTCTAATCATCAGTTTGTGTTCCAAATCTCAATTTATTGGACAGTAGAGCATGTTTTTTAAAATCCCTGCAGTTACAAAGTGACTTTTTGTATCGTCGGTTCCTAGAAATATCTCTGGCTCTGCCAGCGGGACAGGCTGACGTCCTGCTGTGCAAACGGGAACCTGAGGGGGCGGATTTTACCTTCTGAGGCATCAACTGTGTCAACATCACAGCTCTCTGTTAACAAATGGTGGAGCATCTGAAAACGGCCAGTTTTTTCCAGATTTACTGCCCCTGCGGTCCCGGCTGTGTACGTTTCTCCTGGTGTTAACAGTCAGGAAGCTCTGCTTGACAGATTAACTGGTCGCTTGAGAATTCAGTCATGTAAGCCTGAAATTTCTCAGGCAGCGTCTGTTCAGTCCTACACAAACATCAAAACGGCTTACAAAGCAGCTCTGGGCAAACATTTCACATTTCTGTTAGGCTTTGTTTTTTCTTGAACAAAACTTCACTGGGATCTAATCAGGACTTTATATCAAATCAGCCTGGCCTTTAACAAATGGAAAACATGTTTTCTCAGAATATTTTGCTAACATTCAATGTAATAATATGGTGAAATGGTTAAAACTCACTTTTATACAGCTTTGCTTAGAAATCTGCATTTTTGTGGCGTTTGTCAGATTATGAGTGAAACTGATGTGAGCGTATATTTCTATGTAAACAGACAGTTTGTGGTTTTGAGCGTTTATATCTCACACGCTAAATTAACATCCGATGTTTCTGTTCCTCGTCTACGGAACCCAAAGAATGCCAAAACTGCAAAGTACGTTGTTAACACACAAGAAACAGCAAAGCATATGTAACTGAACCACACAACCAAAAAAATGACACAGTGTTTTCATCCAATCAGATCACAACCAGGTTAAAATACTTCAGGAAGTGACAGAAATTACAAAACAAAACAGCCTGATTCAGGCACAACACAGGAAAACTTAATTCTCCTTGAATTGTGTTTGCTTACATCCCTTAAGTTTTTAAAGTGTTTTATTCTCCATTGGTTATAAAAGTCATCAGAAATGTGCAAAATGTTAAAAACAAAGGAGGATTTTAAAATTGAAAACATTTTGAGTTCACTTTCCAGTTTTTCTTTGTCAAATAGACACTTTGTTAGTCTGGGACTAACAATCTGTGGTGGTTTTAAAACATGATTTTAAAGCCCACAGATCTTTTTTCTTTAAACAGCTCATTCATCCACTGAAGTCTGAAATGTTTTGTCTCCGGCTCCAAAAATGATTTTCCAGATATGGAGAAGATAGAAGATTTTCTGGAAATCGCATTTTCCAGCCAAGCCGCAGATGCAGGAATGAAAAGCAGTGGGAGTCCGAACGTTTCAGCAAACTTTGGTTCTGTGGTAGAAAGACTCTGGTTTTTCACATGTCCTGGTTTATTCTAAATGAAACTGCTAAAAAGACGACATTTAAGTTCATGTTTCAGTTTGCAGCAATGCTTTTGTTCACAAAAACATTTTTTATGACTGACAACAAGTCTGTTTTTTTTTTATTGATAACCCAGCAGCTTACAGCACCACTTAGTGAAATAAAAGTTATAATAAATGTGTGAAACTTAAAATACAGAGGATTTTTAAGTTGAAAACAGTACCATTAAAACTCTAATTCAAAACTCTTCTTAAAAAGTGTTTAATTGAAAAGTTTAAATGCTATTTTATATAATCTTAATTTGATTTTGTGACATTTTATTGAAAAATTATATTTTATATTGAGTGTAATTAATTACATTGCGTGTAATATAAGAAGTTAGTTATATTTTGTATATTGCATCTCGGCCTCAATATAATGCTAATGTTAAAAAAATTTGCAATTGCGAAATAACTTCTTTTTTTTATTATGTGAATTTTATTTTGTATGCCTGCTATCATTTTAAAGACGCAGCTTGAACAAAATTGTCTCATTATTTATAAGAAATTGCAAAATAAGTAATTAAACCGTGATTTGAATCCTCCTCCTGCCACTTCCTGTTGTCTCCTTCATCGTCTCCAGCAGAAGTAACATCCGGTTGTTGATCATGTGAATTGTGCAATTTAGATACGCCTAAAAAACCCTCATCCCAGCGCAAAAACACTTAACAAGAAATATATTTTCCAAATTGCCGTGTTTCAGTTGAGCTAATTTATTTAATGCGCTGCGTTGTGGCGAACGCTGACACAGGCATTGCTGAATGTGTGGAGTGCAGTGGTTGTTGCATCCCGTGTTTAGCGTTTCCCTGCCTGCCAGCAGATGATCGGGATGAAAGCTGGACCCTCATGAGAGCGAAGAACAGGAAACATGTTCCTCTCATCAGGAGCGGCTCGCTTTGGATCCCACAGCAGGAAGAGACGCGAGTAAATCTCTGTTTCTTTAAAAAACGGGCAAAACCTGGAGCCTCAGGAATTATTTCCAGCTAATTATTGAGAGAATTTGAAACTTTCAGGAAATACCCACATGCTGTAGTTTTCATCACAGTTAATTCTTACAGGACAATAATGCAACACTTTCAATAAGACATGAAGATTTAGCTTATTAGCTTCGTCAAAGTTTGTTGACTTTTAATTTACCGTCTCTAATAAGCAACAACTACAAAGTGAGTATTAAACAATAAGCAGGATGGGTTTACCCCTCTGTCCCGTTACCAGGTCTCCTCCCAGGCAGAGGACGCAGGTCAGCGCCACGAACCGCAGCATGATGGGAGCAGCTTCGCCTTCGCCGTCCTGCCCTGGACTCGGCGCTCCTCCTGCCAGCCTGACTTTATGTCCCTCCCTGTCCTCTGGCCCCTTCCTCCGCTCCTGATCTAAACCTCCAGCCCTTCCTCTAAAGCTCCAGGAGATGGAGCGAAAACAACTGATTCTGCACAACACAAGTAAATAAGGTTACAATGACGCGGTTTGACTGATTAAACTTTACGGACAAAAATAACATTTAAATGTTACAGTTTTGTAGACCGTGATAAAAAGCTAAATTAGTCAACAAAGAAGAAGGTAGAGTTTACACAGAAAGACTTTTTTATGCTGATTTTTGTCCCGATTTTACCCTTTTGTATTAAATCCACAACCCAAATGCAGACTGGGAAAATACCAGTTTCCCCAGTCTAAGGGTGTTTTCACACCTGATAGCCTGGCAGACTAGCAAAACTTAATTTTAGCAGTTGGAAGATTTCTTTTCTCTTTAGCTGAAGAGAAAAGAGAAACGTTGTTTAGTCCGCTCTAATCCAGCTCTGGTCCGTTTGCGCAGAAAGTCCGGTTTGTTTGGGAGGTGTGAACGCTAATCGGACTGTAAAGTGAACTCATGGAGTCACCATAATGAAAGATGGACGGTCTCCAAACGTTAAACCTCTGGCTGAAAATCCAAAATATTACACTGACACATATTAATGAGCTAGCAAACAGAAAACACCATAACAATATTTCTCTTGATTTCATTTATTCATAGAAATTTGGTTTCATCTCAGAAAACAGGAAGGACGTTAACTTCCATAACACCTTTCATTTCTGATGGAGAGTTGAATAAATTTGTCCTTTTTGTTTTTCTGAATAACAAAAGTTGACCAATTTTGTGGAGCTAAAATGGGTCCATAAAGTTTTGCTAAAAAGAAAAATAATTGAAACTGAAATGATTTTGAAAATAAAAAAAACTTTGAAACTGAAGATAAATGAAAATGAAAAAAACGATTTGAAATTGGAAAATAAATTGAAACTGAAAACAAAGATTTCAAACTGAAAATGAAGCATGTGAAACTGAAGAATCAAATCTATTTTTCATATTTAATGTTTTTGAGTTTCAGTTTTTCAGTTTCAAATCATTTTTCGGTTTAAATATATATTTTTGTTTCAAGCCTTTTTTCCAGTTAGTTTTTCTTTTGAACAAACTTTATGGCCCAAATTTTGCTCCATTATTCTAAGGAATAAAAATATTGATGCGGCGCCGTGGCCTTGTCGCCGTGCGGCCCCGGAACCGCCGCCGGGTCACCGAGCAGCGCTGGGCCGAGCTGCAGATTCTCCCAGACTCTCGGGTTTCGGATGTCCAGGTTTGGCTGCTGTGTGAAACGTTTGCCTTGGTATTTACAGTCCTCCAGCTTTGTAAAATGCAAAAAGCACCATTTTGCTCCAATAAAAAGGGTTTCGTCCGGGGACAGATCGAACTGCTCTTGTCCTTATGGAAGTCGGACGGCATCAAGTCCGATGCAGTTTCACCAGAGCGACGTCTTACTCGGCTTTCTTGGCCTTCCTCTTGCGAGCGCCTTCGCTCAGCTCCTCTTTGCTTTTGAGCGGCGAAGACGGAGCGGCGCCGGCGGGAGGATGATGGTTGTCCTCCTCGCCGCCGCCCAGAGGAGAGCCGAACAGCAGGTGGCAGGTCCAGGACTCGACGAGGCTGAAGGGGGAGCCGTGGGAGTGGCGGGCCGTCATCACCACCTGCAGACGAGAAGGCCCAGAAACCTCAGTTTCATCTGAGCTCTGGCTTCAGTTTGGGGTCAAACTGTACAGCAGCTTCCTGCCACTTATCACAGACCGTTCATCTGCTCACCCAGTTACCTTTACTCAATTACAGTCACCTGAATAACTTCTTTAAAAATATACTTTTTTACTATGCTGTACTTTTTACTTTACTTCATTTTATTATGAAGTATTTCTCTTACTTGAGTAAAATCTCTGCATTTCACCCACAGTGAAAAACAAACATGTTTTAGCCATGTTTAACTGATACGACGCCCTGTTTCCAGTGAGGGTTTTACCTTCGTCGTGGCCATGAAGAGGGTGAAGATGAGGATGAGGACGCTCTTGGACACGGGCAGCCAGTGGGACTCTTGCAGGGTGAACAGAATCGCTCCGTACAAGCTGGCTTTAGTCGGGCTGCCGAGAGAAAGAAAAGCTGTGATGCAACTGAGAAAATGTTTCATCAACCTACAAAAATTTAAAGGTGAATTATTATACTTCCTTGAACAATCATACAACCGTACAAATTTGAAAAAGCAGAAGTGGAGCCTCCTGCACAACCAACAAGGATGCAGCAAATGGTTTCTGGCTGGGTTCTAATAGTTTTCGGTTTTCCTAATTGAGTTTAGCGTTTGCCAGTTTGTACAACTTATTAATAAAATATTCAGTTTTCATTACTTATAGTAATAGTTTTAGTTTTTTCATACTTTAGTTCAGTGTTAGGTTCAGAACTATTGTGTTTTCTCCCAGTTCCCATTTTGCAGACTAGCATAAGTGCTGCTAGTTGGCGCCGTAATTTACTTATGTTGAGGGAGAAACTCCTAAAATTTCACATCAGTTTGAGAATCTAATAAATCCATTCATTCAACGAAGAATGTTATGTTTATTATTCCAGTATGTTTAGCTAGTTTTACAGTCGCAGAATGTAGTTCCAGTTTGTTGTGGTTTTTTCCCCATTTATTACTGTTTTTAGTTATTTCAGTTTACGAAGATGTCTTCTCAATTTCATTATCCATATTCCGTTAATTTTTGTGAACTATTATAGCCTAATTTTCTTTTCCAGCAGCATAAAGCTGTAAAACCAGCTGACCAATCATTCTGCAGGTCTGCTTAGGTTGCTGGGCAACGGGGTTGGGCTCCACTGGGGTTGCTAGGTAACGGTGCAGTGCCCTTCTATTTTTTTAAACTATTTCCAAACACCAGAAAACTTATTGCTACGAAAACAGATGGGTAGATTTTTAGAAGCAGATGAGACCCAAATATGAAACAAAACTAATTTAAAAATGCTTTTTGCTAAAACAGTTTGAGGTGAGTGGAAGCTGTTTTCACACACTTCAAAATAAAAAAGGCAGCAGAAGTTTTCACACTCTCCTCTTACAATGACATGTTGAGGATCTCGTTGGTGTCGGGCCTCCACACGCCGCGCAGCAGCTGCTCAAAATTGGAAATAAGAGCCACTCCAGAACCTGAACGGATAAAAATAGCAGGAAAAAATGAGGACAAGAGAGAAAAGGTCTGTTGTTCTCTTCACCATGAGCCTGGACAGCAGAGACAGATGAAATAAATACTTAACACTTCTCGTTATTCACAAGAAGGAAAGGGCAGACGAGCATGAAAGGTAAAAATCACAATAAATATACATCTTTTGTTTTTCTGCTTTCATATAAAACTAACTGGAAAATAAAAATGGTGAATTTAGTCAGAGAAGTGAAGAACTGTGACATCATGCTTCAGGTTTGGACCCATTACTGAAACTCATCACAGTTTGATGTTTCCAAGGAGTTTCCACACATAGCAAATAAAACATGTCATTTAAAAAATAATAATATTACATCAGAGCAATAAAAATGTATAGTTTTTACCAGAAATTTGAAAAATGTTAATTCAAAAGTTACTTTTGATCTTCCATGTTTCAACAGTAAATAACATTTTCCAAGTTTTGGCTTTATTACAGTTTAAATATCAAGCACTTTTAAAGACTTTATAAAGAAGTTAAGCACTTTCCTAATTGAAATTCAAGCATTTTATTTGTATTAAAGTATCCACTAAACATGTACACTTGATTGTTCATCTTTAAAATATTTAAGCTGTAAATTATGAGATAATCCTGTTTTAATCTGGATCTGAAGAGCTGCTAAAATGTCATTTAAACACTGTATGATCTGTTAGATTGCCTTTGGCCGACCTTTGACGTATCCAACGATCACCATGATGAAGTATCCGTGGTGGTAGGCGTGGTGGGCGTGGTGGACGCCGGCGGCGATCTTACGGGTGCGGACGACCTCCTTCAGAGCCACCAACACCAGCTTGACCGGCAGGAAGGCCACGCACTTATAGAAGAGGTTCAGGGGGCAGTAAAAGATGAGGTACCTGTTCAGGTGTAACACAGGAGCGTCATCAACGGCGCCAGCACTGAAAAAACTAAATATTACCAAGTAGTTCTGGTCGAGTTTCTGGAGAAAATATCTTGGTTCACTTTAAATAAGGCGAAACTCTAACGAGACGTTTCTGTTGTTTTTACCCAGAATGCCTTGCATTGAGGATAACTTCTTTCGTCACAAAATGTAAACAAAAATATAGTGGCATCAGATTTTATTTGTTGTAGAATTTCTCCTTTGTCCATAACCCATTTCTCCTGCCAGCGCCAGACTAGCATGTCTGTTTTGATTATGTTTACCCAGAATGCCCTGCTCTGTACTCCACTTCCTGCTTTTGGAGCACTTGCATTCACGTATGCATTCAAGCTGCATCAGAGTTCACATCAACCAAACTCAAAGTTTTTATGCAGACTAGAATTCGCATTTTTGGTCCAAATCGGAGAATCGGACTGGAGTTCAAATTCAGCGGCTGGTGTGAACGCACCCTTAAAATCCAGAACATTAACTGGTCCATCTTGTGTCATCTATCATCTGTAGAGTGTGAGTATGCTCTCACCAGACGGCTGAGGCCAGCAGGATGTGGCTGTTGTATTGGAAATAGTCGAGTGGGCTGCTCCCGAGCATGATGTCTGCCAGGATGTAACTACTGAAACAGTACAGCATGGCGCAGAGCCAGGAGGCCACAGGACTCCGGCGGGAAACCTCAACCGCGCCTGCAGAGCAAAAACATGTCAAAATGCTTCACAACACTGAGAAAAAACGTAAAACACGGTTTTAAAACCTCATTTAATTCATTTTAACTAAGAAAGCAAATAAATGGAGGGAGAAAAGTGCAGGGATATAAAATGCTTTACTTTGGTGACTCCTAGTGGTGACATGACAACATGACAGCCCAAAGTCCAAACCGGTTCAGAGGTTCCTAAACTTCACAAGTTGTTCATTTGACCTCCGGAAAATACATATAATCATGTCACTCTTTATATAGGTTCTCACTTATTACACACAATAAGTGTGTAATAAATGCATTTTTTAAATAATTTTTAAAAATTACATTGTAAAGCTTAATTTGATGATTTAAAAAGTATATTCAGTTATCAAATATAAAATGTATTGGCACTTTTTTAATTTGTTGTGCATTTACATTGAGCTGTCTAATGACAGTCATTCATTGGGTGTTTTTATATTTTGGTCCTCTATAAACATCATGATGAAAATAATGATCATATTTGACCCACACACTGGGTGTCCTGCGCCCTCTCAGGTTACCCAACCCCCACTTTGAGAACCACTCGTTAAATATAAATCGCATTCAGTCTTAATAATTGCATATTAATAACTCAGTTAGTAATTAGTTCCTTTTTCTGCAGGTTTATACATCAAATATAAAGACAGCTTGTGTTTACAAATGAGTTTTATTTTAAATTGCAGTAAAAAGTTCATAATTATGAAGTTCTTGTCAGCATCCAATGGCCATATTGTTGCTAAAAACAGTAAAATCATATTATCAGTGGTTTCCTCATGTGGGGCGTAGCTTTGTCTACACCCAGCCTCGTGTTTCACGTCACGCCCTGATAAAGCAGCTCAAGATCCTGGAGTAAAGTTTCCTTCAGCCGAGTGAAAATACAGAATTACAGCCGAAAACTGAGAGCATAAAAGGAAAACGTACAATAAAATAAACCTAAACTGTCCTCTGCAAGAACCGTTTGGCCTGATTTAACTTCAGTCAGTGTTAAAGTTTAATGTTTAATGTTTAAGGTGCAGAACTAAAACTGCTTTTTTTTCTTACTTTTCTGATCTTTAAAGTTTTTAAATTTTAAACGACAGAAACACAAAATCTTTTTATACACAAAAGATTAACTTAAAAATAATATTTCAGCAAAATATTGGAGGTTGTTTTCAATCGACAGTTCGTTAACGTGAATAAAACGAACCGGATCGATCGGCAGATTTAAAACAAAGCTAAAGCATCATGTAGTTTTTATTTAACTTGTTTAATGGAGGGTATTTTTAGTTGCAGTGTATTTTGTTTGTTCGTTTTTGTCATTCCAGCCATTTTACCTCCGTTTGTTTCTACTGTTGCTGCAGTGATGCTGTTCAGCACCAAGTAGATGTTAAAAGTTTTCACTCGTATGGAAAAATCATTTCCAAAGTGTTTCCTGGTGTGGCTTATAAAAACTAAGCAACGCAGAACAAAAGCAGAACAAAAGCAGGTTTATAAAGGCAACAAAAGGCAAAGTAAAACATGTCACATTCATATCTAACACAAAAACACAACTTTGCTTCTGGAGTAACAGAAAAAGTAAAAACTTTCTTTGTTTCTTGACGGTCAGATTATTATTACATTTGACTGAATTTTTCAATTATTTATAACTTAATAATTAATGAATTTTTTAATGTTACTTTGTAAAATCACAAAGCGTTACAATCTCATGTTGTTTTCATTTACGTCCCAATAAATAATCGATTGTCCCCGATTGGTTTTAGGCTGGAATGTAATTATATTGTTTATAAATTAGGAACGAGGCGAGAGATAAGCTTGGAGCTTTTTTATTGTTGTCATAGCAACTCCATAGCAACAGCCCTGGCAGAGATATACGGAGTTACAAAGTTACCAAAAGTGTGACGTCACATGAGACCTTTTATGTATTGATAAAATCCATGAACAAACTGTTAAAATATTAATAACTATTAACTACGACTTGAAGTTAAATAAAACTGAACATCTTTTCATATCAGCTCCTCCAGGGTTTTATGATTGTTTTTATTTCTTTTGCAGTCAAAATGGTTGATTTTGTCATATTAATTCTAAATAATTGCCAGAAATGTTGCGATATTTGGCTTATCCAAATCATTAAGTTGGAAGCAAATGGAGCCACAAAAATTTGATATTTTTTTAAATACTAGTTTTAAAACATACTTTGGGTACTTTTTATTATTATTTTAGCTGCTCAACAACAAACTAAACAATTAAAATTTCATTAAAATGAAAATAGTTTCATTTATGTTGAAAACAGATTGTATATCATTTTTGGATTGATTGTTTTCTTATATGAAAAGTTTTGCTTTTAAGAAAAAATGGGTCCAAAATTAATAAGGATGCAAAAAACCTTGTTAATAAAGGGGAAAATATTTTGTGTACCTAATATTTTTTAAGTTCTTGAAAAAGGGTTCATCTGCGTCAACCACCTATGCTCGCAGACCAGATTAGCAGATCATTTGGGCCGACAAAAACCCTAAAGAGGGACGCAAATGGCCCTCGAGCCACACTTTGGACACCCCTGGTATACCATATAATGTTATTTTGCAAAATAATATCAGACAGACAAATATTTATTGGAAATTGCACCATGATTTGAATTAAACCTGGATGAACATGAACCTCCAGGTGGAACCACATCTTAATGGGATAACTTTATCATTACAGTGCGGATAATAATTATAGATTTGTTGGAGCGCCGACATTAAAGCTGAGCTGCAGGAGCAAATCTCCAGCAACAGGTGGGTGGGGGGGTCACGGTCCGACTGCTGCTCAGCGCGAGAGGAATCTGATCTTTGAAAATGCTGCCCTGCCTATAAATACATCCAGCCAAGGGCGCAAATCCATCTCATTATTGGGGGAGACCAGAAACTGGGACAATTTTCAGAGCAATTTTTTGGTCAGCAAAGTAAAATGTGGTTTAAATTTTTCTCTGTGTTCAAACTGCACCATAAAAATGACTAGTAAGTAACAATGAATGACTAAAGTGTTTTTCTCAGTAAACAACCTGTTGAGACCCACAGAAGTGAAACTAGACTTCCTCGCAACTGTCGGGCCTGACCTCTGACCCCTGGCCCCATGGTCCTCTCTTTCTTCAGCCTGAAAGACTCATTCATGATCTCACACGCCCCGGGTTGGCAGCAGAAGAAATTTGACTGTCAAATTATTGGTATGAAAATGAGCTCATGTTCAGGACAGAAAACAG
Organism: Poeciliopsis gracilis; assembly: GCA_911649635.1. Classification (NCBI taxonomy): domain Eukaryota; kingdom Metazoa; phylum Chordata; class Actinopteri; order Cyprinodontiformes; family Poeciliidae; genus Poeciliopsis; species Poeciliopsis gracilis. The sequence continues at coordinate 1,289,471 of CAJVRI010001168.1, read as the reverse complement.
CCGCATGCTGGAGTTAAACCTGCAACTCAATAAAAACTCTTTAAATGACCAACATTCACTCTGTTTCTGACATTTTCACAGCATTTCTTTCCTTATAATATGTCAAAGTGAAACCTACAGGCAGCTAGCTAACAAATTTTAAATGAATTAATGAAACAGGAAAGGGCGTTATTTCACTGGAGTAACTTTGTTTTGGGGCTACGGTTAGCGTAGCGGCTACATGTAGCATCTCTACAGGGCAGCTAACTCCAAAGATAGCTTAGCTTTCAGGAAGATAACTGCCAGTTGTGGAACTGCTAACGCTAAACTAGCTAAAAACTTTTTGTTTTAAGTCTGTAATTGTATGATTTTGCTACTCAGTTTTAACAATAATTTCTTTATTATTTTATGCCTCTTGGCTTGTTAAGGAAAGTTTCTATTCTAGTTTTGTTTAAGATATTTACTGAAACTGTCACCATGTCCTGTTTGGTATGAGACAGATAATCTGTGGAAAGATTTGGCTCCTCTGGTTTCTCCCAGTGCAGGATGGAAACAGCCAATCAGAGTCAGGAGGCGGGGCTTAGCGCTATCAATCACAACTTCCTTGCTGTCTGCTACTGCAACTATTATAGCCTGTCATGCTAAAGCTAGTTAGCATAGCATCCGAAGGGGGTAGACAAACTGTTTTCCTGTGATGATAAATTCTTTCTCTGCCATCAACACATTTAGCAGCTTGTAGACAAGTTTGATCGATTTTGGTGCATTTCTTCATACGGCAATAGCAACAGAAAAATTTTGCAGCTTTTATTGATTATTTGGGTTGTAAAAGGTTTGCAAAAGTTCAAATGGACTGAAATTTTATCCCAGAAACGAAACCGAAACACAGAGAGAACATTTCCCCCCTGGACTAAACGATTACGCATCATGCTAATGCATGCAAACTGAGCAGGCTGCTGGGAACAGAGGCTAAAGACAACTGCTCTGCATGTTTCATTAGTGTAAAATGAAGCATAAATAAAGCAGACAATGTCATGACTTTCACTGCGATTAGTGGAGAGAAAACTGAGGCCTGAAAAAGTGCAACACTTCAGAGGCCACTGACTCCATCTATTTCAGGCTCTTCTATTTATTGCTGGCATGCACAGGCCTTCTCTTCTCTCAGGTTTCATCCTTCTGCAGGCTTTATTGCTAAATGAGCCGAATTGTGGAGAAAACCAACCCGGTTTAACTCAGTCTGACAGAGTTCAGCTGTAGAGCCACAGCTGCAGTTTATGTAACAGGTCAGGCTTTATAAGGAAAGGTCACAATGTGACTCTGGACTAAAATAACTGAGTGAATCATTTAAATGACTCCAAAATGCAGCATTCAGACATATTTCTGCAGACTGACTGCGTTTGATTGCTTGTTACTAGTGAAAACACTCACCTGGCTCGTACTTGAGGTAGAGGATGGAAACGATGTAATAGGCGACATCAAACACCGGAAACATTCCCATTTTGGAAAAAGCCTGGGCAAAATCGCCCAAATTCAGAACCGCGAGCACGTTTTCCATGTTGCCAAGTGAAAAATCCCTTTTATCTTCTTGTTTTTGTTGTTATTTCTTTGAATTCCGGCCGCGCAGTCTGAATGAGCAGCTCGCCGCGCCTCCACCAAGCCCCCCAGTCTCGAAAGTAACGCCTGCGACACTCAAGCGCTCCTATTAATACACCCGAACATCCACAGGCTCCACAGGCGCCGCATCTTCATCCTCCTTCACGCGCCTCCATCCCGCAGCTGCTGCGGGTGACGGGAGGTTTGCAGCAAAACTGGGTCGTTTAAAGGGTTAAACCCGCGAGCATCATAACAAAACACCGACACACGTGGCCGAGCTGAACGTGGACGAAGGTTTTATTCATAGAGCAAAAAATAATCTGAAAAAATCCCAAATCCGGATCAGGTGATTCCCTTCTGACCAGCATTAACAGATCCAGAATAATCCAAACCGACGGTGTTTATGTGATTCCGGAAGATGATAATCTAGTCAAAGGCACAGAAACAGTAACATAAGATTCATCTATTCCACTTGATATTGTCTTAAAATGAATTCATTTTGGTTGTTTATCCTGTTTTTGTAGAAAAAAGAAAATAGCAGTAATAGCTGTTCTCCACCAGAGGGCGACAAAACATTTCTTGTTTCTACCGAGGCCGAAAAGTGACTCAATTAAAGTGTAAATACATCGCATAATTATGATGTTCCAATTCCGTATTAAATAATTACATTTCATAATATTTCAATAAAATGAGCATTTCTAGTGTTAAATGTTAAAAGCATACTATTTTATTTGTCTCGTTTTATTCATTTTTTCTTTTATTAAGCAACTATTTTATTACGTATTTTTTCAGTTCTGTTATATCAAAATACAAAAGTACTACAATTTTCACATCACTGTCATTTATTGATGATTTTTACCTTTTTATATAATTGAACATAAGCATAATAAAAGCTTAACGCATCTTTCTTGCGTTGTAACAATTTTTCCATTTTATCTGCAGCTGAAAACAGAAACATCCTAATAAAAGATGGTAAAATGTGAGAGAAAAATTATAAAGCATTCTTTTATTATACTGTTCAAATGATTTAGATACTGATTTTAAAGATGGGATTTGATTCAGTTTGACAACATGATTGTTGTCAAACTGTCTGGTTAAGATGCTGACGTCACAGCCCTTTCTTCTGTATTTTGTACCCTGCAGCATGTCTTAAAGGGACAAGTTAACGTTTTTTGCTATGTTTCATCTGCTTCTGTCTTTACACTGACAACAGATGATACTCAAATTACTCAAATCAGATTAGTAGAGGTATGCCTTGCGTTTTTTGCAACTGTTTGTGAATTGTAAAAGGCCTTCTGTGCCTTGCAGTCTAAATCCAGGGCATATAAAATAATTACCTGCCGTAATAGCTTTCTATAGTCTTATTGGTTACGTTTCCGCGTACGTCAAGAAACCAGGAAGTAAAGTGTTTTGGGTGATGTGGAGAAAATGCTCGGGGATCTGTTAATATTCGGGTAATTTGTAAATGTTTTTACTTTTGGTTTAGAAAGAAGAAAAGTTTCTACTGATTAATTTGTTTTGAGCGTGTTGCCGTTTCCCAGTTTAGCGGGAAAACATCCATGAACGTTGTGAAGCGTTACTGCCAGCCAAGCAGCTAACGCTGGCTTAGCTTCTGGTTAACAACGACATTTCTGTGTCTTTCTGTTCTCTTTAGGACGCTGCTGGTGAATGCGGGAGCTGTGCTGAATTTTAAGCTGTGAGTATAGCCACCTCTTTAACTACTTTAAGCTAATTTAACAAGCGGTTAGCTTCAGGCTAGCAGCTGATGGTTTGTTTGTTTTTGTTTTTTTGTCAGAAAGAGGAAGGAGTCCCATGGATTTGCAGATGAATCCGGAGCTCCAACAACAGGTATGTTTAAGAGGGAGTTAGGTTTTAGTTAACAGTGTCTGTTTACTGAAGAATCATTTCTGCATACATTCTAATAGGCGAAAACATCAGAGAGTTCCTCCTCAGCCTGCGGTACTTCCGGATCTTCATCGCTCTCTGGAACGTCTTCATGATGTTTTGCATGATTCTGTGAGTAATTATCTTTAATGCGAACCAGGAAATGGTAACAATATGCTTTCAGTATAATTCTTTATGTGTTGAAAGTGCAACAACAAGCATTCATGGTAAACATTTTAAGTGACTTCAGAAGACTGGTCAACAAGGGGTTAACAACGTTTCCCACCTCATACTCTGCATTGCAGCGTTAGAATGAGGATTATGATTGTTTCCATTTTTACACCACTTACAACCTGCTACTGTTGTAAATCTTTTTTTTTCCAGACTCTTTGGATCGTGATCGGCTGAATTGCACATCCAGGATGTAAACGTCTCAGACAGATGCTACAAACTTCTCCATGACTGGACACGTTTGCCCCTTTTACCCTTTTAAAATCGCAATAATGTTTAAATGCCCCCAAATTTTACTGTATTTCAGGCTCAGTCAGATAACACAAATCATATTTATTTTATTTCAAACAATGTACATTTTTTATTTTTAGCTTGAACTATAACGTCATCTGTGTACTTCACATTCAAAATGAATATAAAAAATTCTCACCTTCAGTAGGAACTTCACTTCTTGTTTATATTTGCCAGACATGACATATTCCTAGTTTTATTCATCAGATATTCTGTGAAAAGTATCAGATTTAAACATCTTTCTTTAAAATCAGCTCATGTGACTTGTAAGAAGAAAATGCTGTAAATACACTATATTGTAAAGGTCCTTATGCTTAATAAAAATAACTATTCCTAGAGTTTTCAGATGTGAATTGATTCCCTTCATCAACCAAAGTAACAAAGTGATCAATTGACTTTCTAAATACATTTAAAGGGAGACAATATCCAAAACTAAACCAGGTTTTAGTTACATTTGTTTTAACCACATGCAAACTATAGCTTGTTTGTTTTTTAAATAGAACTGAAAACAGGCAAGAGGGGTAATAAACTGATACTTTATGGTAAAACTAGATAAAATTAACATTTTGCATGTTTTTGTCCTTTAATTTGAGTCTCAACTGCTTCTGAAAACAATCCAAGAACTTAAAAAAAAATCATCCAGATGTTTTTTTTCAGTGAGTTAAAAGTTTTTTGGTGTTTGACTAATTTACCATTTCAAAAACCTTGTGATTAAGTCACAGTGTGCTGTTACCTAGCAACCCCAGCAGAGTTCCAGCATGTTTGGTCAGCTGGTTTTACTGCTGGTTTTGTAAAACAAAAACACACACACTTCAATCAGAAACAGCTTTATATTTATTTTAAATTATCCTGGATGCTGAGAAACACACAAAGCAACAGAAATAGTGTATTAAATTTCTATACAAGCATTTTGACAAACAGTGCAATGATCGGTTTCTATTTCTCAGTGTGGGTGTTGATATGTTGCTTTTATCAGAAAATATGTCCGGCTTAGTTTATTCACTGGGGACAGTTTGGTTATACATATAGTTTGAGTTTGTTTTTACTGTAACTGATTAGTTTGACTTGTTTACATCACAGTTTGTTTGTTTGACAGAACCAGATAGAAAATCTGTCCTTTTCTGTCCAGCAAAGCTTAAAATAACAAAATTTGTGGAAAATGCATCGTTTTTCTGAACCAAGTGAGACGTCTGTTCCCATGTGGATCTCTGTCAGAGCTGGATGCTGTTATAGTTTGAAACTCCTTAAGTTTTTTGTTTTTGTTCTGGATAGTTTGTTGAAGTGCAGAGTTAGTTTGAAACGTTTCAGTGATCCATGTTTAGATTGTCGTTGTCGTAAACATCTATATTAAAAAAAAGACAGAATGAATAAATTAGTTATAGATTTTAATTTTGTTGCTAAAATTGAATACAAAATCTGGAAATATTAGGGAAGAAAATGAAACTCACCATCAGGATAATCCACATCATCATAAATGTCTCCTTCCCTGAATAAAAACAATTATTCAGCAATGTTAGTTTTAACTCTTTAAATCATTTAAACAATAATTTTGTCATTATTAAATTAAACGAAAACATCAGCAATAAATTTAGGCTGGAGTTGGAAAAACTCCAGCTCACTTCCCTGAACTTCGTAACTTTATAACTGCTCTGGTAGGCAGTTGCTATGGAGTTGCCTTGCCGACTCCATAGCAACAAGACCCAAGCTTAGAACAAGATCTCTCCGCCTTCCTAACTCATAAACAATATTAAGTACATTACAGATATTACTGGATTACATTTTCAGTACTCTGCCACCTCTGTGCAGCACTGAGACAAGAACCAGGATATTTTCTGTAGTAGTTTCTGTCTAACTAGCAAAATTAGCTGAGCTAAGGTAGCTTTTAGCTGCTAGCTAAGGTAGCATGTAGCCTACGTCTCAAACATAACACATTTCTTAAAAACACATCTAGACACTGAAAATAAATTCATTTTTGACAATAATTTATTTTTCTTTGTCTTTTTAAGAAACAAATCAAAAGCCATTATTTTTAAACCTAAATATTTTAAAACTGAACTTTATTTACACTAAAAGAAGCTGAGATTTACTCACATTGTGAGAAGAATAGATTTTGACACATATCCATCTGAAAAACAAGATAAAAAACAAATAAATGAACAGCAGAACCAAATTCACCCTGAAACAGTGTAGTTATTTTGCTACCTATAAAATCCTCTCAAGTTAAAGGTTATGGTACATTTGAACAGTGGTAAAATAGTTTCTGCAGCTTTTAATTCAGATTTTATCATGTGATGAACGTCTGATAGGTTGTCGCTCACTGTTCAAAAACAAACAGGGAAGTCGGACGTTTTACGTACATTTTCCAAACTGGTTTCGACACAGAAACTTTTTGCCGTTTGTCTCTTCGATGACATCAACGACTTCTCCCTGAGTCACCTGCAGGTCCTTCCCGCCCGGCTTCTTGATGACGCAGGTGGGATCCACCATCATGGTGTGCAGCACCCGCACAGGCCCGTTAAACTGGAGGGAACAGTGGCTTTTATCAAGACATGATCCAGACTGATACGAAGCCGAAAACAAAATCTATGAAAGTGACGGAAAAATGTTTCACCTTAAATTTTTTTCGCAGCTCTTTTTCCTCTTTGGGGTTTATGCTGAAAGATAAATAATCAGAATTAACCAAAGTATCCCTGAGTTAGTGCGGGACAATGAATCAATAACATACTGTTTGCACAATATGCAAATAATGTTAACACAAAGTTTTCATATGGCATCACACCTCTGTGAACTTTGTAGCTAACAGCCATCTTGGTAGGCAGTTGCTATGGAGTTGCTATGACAACAATAAACAAGCTACACGCTCTTCCCTCATTTCTAACTTATAAAAAATATAAGTGCAATAGATCACAGTTATTGACCATGCTACCTGCCTCTTTATAATGCAGATAAATATCAGTGATATTTACTGTAGTATTTACTGCAGCATTAGTTTAGCTAATGTAGCTTTTAGCTGGACATGTGTTTGTTACTACATGTACTTACCCTGCCAGCAATAAAAACAAAAATCAAAGGGTTATGAAATAATAAATTAGAGCTGTCAATGAGTAGGTGGTATACTGTCTTGTCAAGTCCATAACACATTTACTTAATCTCATAAAAGATGTGATCATTATAAAAATAAAGGTATTTTTTTGTCTGTGGGTCCACCAGAGGGCGCTACTGGCTAACAGTCCTCTGGGTACAATGTTCTATTAAATTATAATCTTTCAATTAAATTATAACAATAAGTATTCATTAAGAGAATTCCAACATAGTGTAGGAAAACCGGTCATTTTATAACAATGAGTATTTTTATTAAAATAAATAAATATGTTACACTTTGTAGAATTTCAGAATAATCCAAAAGAATTTCTTCTGCTACAGAGGAATCAACTAACTCGCTCACTTTTTGGTTACCTAGCAACAACCTGACGGGCAAACAGCAGCTTCAAGTCCCGCCCACCCCAAGTTGGGTTGCCTAGCAACAGCATGTGGAGCAACTTGTGCTGCAACAGTTTAAGGTTTTGTCTCTTAACTGCATAAAAATAAAAAGCAGCAGCAGTGGGGAGAGGAAACTGGACATGTCTCCTCTTTGGTGGGATTTCAGATATTTAAATCCAAAAACTTATCAATATTTATCAATATCAACTGATACTTACATGGTGACATGTTTTTCAGTTAGACTGTGAAGATGCAACACGGTTACCTGATCTCAGGTGGAGGAGGAGGGAAATCCTCAGGCAGCGGTTGAACGTCGTCATATTCGTCTAGGAGCAGAAAAATAATATAACTTATTAGTTTAATTATTAGTTTAATTTAATGAAAACAGTTCAAAAGCATCAACTTTTACACATTAAATAGGATAGATTCTGGGAAGAAAGCCCAAATAAAATCCCTCTGATCGTTTATAATCACTAGTTGAAAACTTTATCCAGTGAAAACAAACAAATAATGAAATGTGAATTATGGGGAAAACATGAAAATCTGCAGCAATTTAAAGGGTTTATAGGAAGCAGCTGGATATGGATCATAGAATCACTGCAGAACTACTGAAACATTTTTCAAGTAAAGTTGAATTAACAAAACTACAGATTGTCAGAATCCAGGAATTTTACAGTGAAAAATACAGCAAATACTCCTAAAAGTTCATTTTTTTCAAAAAGGTAACTCAAGCAAATGGAAGTAGTTACGACCCAACTCTGGTGTTATGATGAAACTCACCATCGTCTTCAATGAAGCTACAAATGAAAGAAAACACAGATTGTTGTTAAAGCAGCAGCTGCAGCTTCACATGTGGATGTGCAGATTGTCCGTCTGGTTACCTGTCCCTGCTGTTGGACTCCATGTTTGGCATCATGGGCGGGTCCGGCGGCGGCGGCGGTAAATCAAACGTATCCGTTTTTCTCAGCGGTGGCATTCGGTACTTTTTAACCGCTTCATAGTCGATATCAACGCACGAGTTGCTGATGTATCCGTCTGGACAAAAAACAAAAACAATGAGGCGTTAGCGTGACAGATGAGACTTTAACAGATGATCAGAATTCATAGGAGATTATTTTTGCTGTTCTTTTTGGAAAATGTCTGATTTTATTTCTCAAAAACCTGTTGGAGAAAACGGCTGGATGAAACATATTTAATAATTAAAAATATAAGTAAAATTGTCTATCCTGTTGACACATTTGTTCACAGAAAGACAGTTTCAAGACTGTTCGCACCATGGGAACAATGCTGGTCAGAACTGGAGCAGAAGTCACAACATCTATGAAACTGCTGCCGCAATTTGTCAAGACTTTTTGTCAATGCTACCATTTATCACTGCAGTGAATGACAGACAGACAGACAGACAGACAGACAGACAGACAGACAGACAGACAGACAGGCAGGCAGGCAGACAGACAGACAGACAGACAGACAGACAGACAGACAGGCAGGCAGACAGACAGACGGCTCACAACAGACAGGCAGACTGGGCTCACAACAGAGCGCTTTTAAATCCCATTTCAAAATAATGTTCTCAGTGTTAAATCACCACACAAATCTTCACTTGAAGGTCTGAAACTCAAGCTGGAAAATTTTCTATTGTTACTTTTGTTTTAGGTTGTTTTCCAAATATAACTTCATCAATCTTTGGATTGATGAAGTTATATTGTTATTGGCAACATTTGTAAGTAATGATGATATACACCATTTAAAAGCCTGGGAAGAAAAGCATAAAGATATAATGGATCACTAGAGACTTTTGCTGCTGCAGACACCAGTAACCACAGTAGCTCTTTGTTTGCCACCCTGTCTGAAACCAACACTTTCAAAGTCGACAGCTGAAACCTATAAGTTGGTTAAGGTTCATTTCAGCTTTCTATCCTTGCTGCACTGCAGAAGGCAAACAAGCAGCAGAGATGCAATTCCAAATTTTTATAACCTACGTATAGAGTTCAGTGTCATCTGCATACAAACAAACTGCTGCATTCTGTAGTCATTGTAAAGCAGTACAAAAACAAGAATAACACAAAATACTTCACAAAGTGGTAAAGAAAAACCGCAAAAATAACATTTCTCTGCTTCTCCTCGTCAAAGAGACTTGGATTGGAAAACTTTAAACTTTTGGGCTTTTTTTATCAAGTTTCAGTCTGAGACTCACATTGTCCGCTGAGCGAACGGGCCAACCATTTGCCCCTGGGGTTATTCTCCACGCGAATGATCTCCACGCTGTCTCCCTGCCGAACGCTGAGGTCCAGCTTCCCTTCGGCCTGCCAGTCGTGCCGAACCCGGGCCGTATGCAGAACGCTCCCCTCATCTTGTAGCTACAGAGGGAAGAGCCGAAAGAAAGCTGAGCAGATCCAAACTGGTGAATTATGGAGTTTTACACACAAACTGGCAGCATTTGTTCCATTTTCAGCCGGTCTGGTTCTCTGTAGCACGGAGCAGTAATGTCCTTTCAGCTCATGCAACATCTTGAATTATTAATCTTTCTGCTACATCATAAGGTTTTTGTAAAGTTTTCCATTTCTGTGCTGTGATATCTGCAGTTTTCCTTCTTTTTCTTTAAGATACAAATACAGCACAAAATTATGTACAAAATGCAAAAACATAAAAGGGTCAAATATAGACTATACATTCCTTCTAAGTCAGAAAAAAACTTTCCATTAGAAGGAAAGAAAAAAAAATGCATTCCAACTATACTTTTGAGTTATTTTTATGATACAATAAACTCATTTCATAGTTTTGGTTGCATCTCTTTTGTTGACATTCTGGTTAGTGCGCAGACCCATCTCAAACTTACACCAATAAACATAAACATGCAACAATCAATCAATTTTCAATCTGCTTTTTCCACCAAAGATGTAAGAATGCATAAACACCTTTTCACTCAGGCTCTTTAAATTGATATTTGTTATCACTCTGATTGTACAAAATAGATCAGGGTGTATTCGCTAATATATTGTGAAGAAATGTAGTACTTTTATTAAATAACGCAAATGGAAAAAAATCTACTTGCGCACTACAGTGTGTCAAACAAACAAAATTATTTAAAAAAGCTGTTCCCCTCGTCACCTGTGGGGGCGCTACACCACAAACTACTGAAAGAAATGACACACAAACCTCTGAAGAAGACACTGAGCCCAACTTCCTTTCCACGAAATGTAAACAAACATGGCGCAGCGTCAGATTTGATCGGTAAGACGATTTCTCCTTTGTTTTTGGCTGAAGGCCACGAACCATTTCTCCCGCTAGCTGGCGCTAGGCTAACACGTTAACTATGGTGGCATTTACCCAGAATGCCCTGCGCTGTAGTCCACTGCAGTAAACATTGATCGTAGCTTCCGTAACAAACATAAAGTTAAGCTTTACTGTCTATTAGCAGCATCGCTTTTAATCTGCAGATCTTAGAGTTACAGATGCTGAAACTCTTTCATGTCTAACGCATGAAAGAGTTAAATACTCTTTCATGCGTTTCCGGTAAAATAAACGTTTCCGCCTCATCTTTCTGTTGATGCGAGGAGCGGCCATATTGAAACCCTGAATCCTGAATCCACATTTAAACCCTGAATCCACATTTAAACCCTGAATCCACATTTAAACCCTGAATCCACATTTAAACACCAAATCCACATTTAAACACCAAATCCACATTTAAACACCAAATCCATATTTAAACACCAAATCCACATTTAAACACTAAATCCACATTTCTAATCCTGAGAATGGGATTTTCTCCCAGTTTCGGCTTCAGGCCCAGTTGATGTTTTACTGGAAAGTCGGACTCTCCCAGTGAAACTGACTCGGCGTCAGTTTCTCCTCTTTACCTGGAAGTTTCTCTTCAGCTCGGCCAGTTTCTTCTGACGCTCCAGCTGCTCCTTCATTTCCTGCTCCTGTTTTCTTTTCTCCTCCTTCTTGTTGGTAGTTTCAGGAACTGAATGGTTTGCCGACACTTGTTCCCTTAAGAATGACAAAAACAAAAAGTTTTTAAATTAATTTAATAAGCATGGTTTGCTACTGTCTGCCTTTATGTTAAAATTACACTTTAAAATGCATCAGATGATGTTGTTTTTCTAGTTAATGTAGATTGAACTTGCTGCAGTTTTACTGGTTGAATGATCATGTAAGCAACATAAAGATAGAGCTTTATCTGTTGCAGCATCACAAGAGGCAGATGATGATATAAATACGTTTGGTGACAAACGGCTCTGAGGCTCCTGCAGCTGAAACCGTGATCTACTTTTGGACATTAGAGAGATTAAAAAAACAACATGGAGACAGAAAGTTTATACTTACTCATCGATAAACTCGTACACATCATCATCCTCATCATCATCGTTATCCTGCAAGAAAGAATGGTTTCATTTCCACTTTTAAAAATGATCGTCAGTCAAACTGGAACTCTATTTATTTATTCGTTTCGTTCTACATGATCTTGTTTTGGTCTGAGAAATCGGTGACATTCTTATTTTTAACTGCAGTTTAGTGGAAAAGTTCTAACTGCTTCTAAATAAAATCGATTCCAGAAAAATATTAATCTAGTTTCATTTTTGCATCATCGTTTCTTAACTCTACCTCAAAAAATGTTTTATTTCAATTTGCTCTCAAATTATAACCTTATTTATAAGGCAAACGCACAAAAATAATCAGTGTTGATATGATATAATGATCTGAAACCTAAGAGACGCTAAATGTTTGGAAATTCATGCGATGAAAACTTAAGTCATGCTAATCAGATCCAATCTGATTTAAATAAATTATTGGGTGGAAAGTCTAAATACTGTTTATATTTATTTCTTTAGTTGTTTAGTTATGCAGAAAAATGTGTTTTAAAAGGATTTCACAGTTTTTAGAACCCGTACTTACTGCGTCCATGCAGTGGGAATTATTATCGCTGCAGGATTCTGCAAAGACACAAAGAAAACTTCTGTTAATTGGGTGTTGAAACAGAAATGATGTTTTTATTGTTGGTCGTTTTTCCGCACCGTTATTTTCAAAACTTCCAATGTCGTCATAGGTCTCCTGCTCATCTTCAAAGTCTCTGAAATCAGGAATGAAATGTGTAAAAATTAAACTTTAACGATGATCGAAACAATGCCGAATCAGAAGAAAGTGAAAGTGAAAAAAAAAAACAGCTAAATTTATAATCAAATATGTTTAGAGTCTTTTTTAAATTTTCTATTTTCATCCTGAAACACAAACTAAACAGAAAGAAAACAAAGTGACAATCATCAGACTTTAATATTTTCAAACATGAAGAGTCTCTGATTTCCTGTGAGCAGCGAACGCATCTCTTTCATTATTTATCTTCTAATCGCGCTTCATAAGATTTGGTCTGAAAGCTTTGATCATGTTTACAGCGCTGGCTGTTTGTGATGCTGTTTTCTAAGATTAAGCGTCTTCTGCGCTTCGTTTGACGATATTGATGTGTTTCACGCGCGTCATGAATAGAAATGGCTCTGAAAGCTGGATGTAAAAACGGGTTCTCACACGGAGGCCATCTGCCGCGGCAGCCTGGTGGGTTTGCTGGATCGCTGCGGCGGTTTGGGCGGACTCATCATCACCGCCGGAACCGGCATCCTTACATCCGTGGAGTCTGGACCGCAGAAAATATGAAGCAAAACACATAAACTCATTCAGTTCCTTTAGAAATACTGTTCAGTTTGTCTCGGCTTTTAGAAACTTACTGCAAAAAACACAAACTCTGACCAGTTGCTCCAGTTTCTTGCGGGAGGTTCAGTGTTTTTGCACCTGCTGCCATGTTGGCCTGATCTTCACCATAACATGATTTACTGGACAGTAACTTGTATCGATAAACGATGATATTGTTGTTGTGAGGCTGGTTTTAAGCAACATATCATCGCCTTCCTGGAATAATGGCCTTTTTTCTAAATGTGATTTTTTTTTTTTGGGGTGATTTTTCATATTTGCATAATAATGCATGTTTGTGTCTCTCATAAATAAATAAACTTTAATTTTGTATCAAAAACTTCACACTGGAGCTGGAAAAGATTTTAAATGACCCAAAAATATCAAAATAAAAATAAAAACCAAAACATTTAATAGGTTATTAAGCATGAAGACCAAATATTAAAGTTCATGACCTCATTAAGATGAATTATTGTGGCAGACATGGTGCCATGCATTCAACTATTTTCTTCATTTTTGTATGAATATTTAAGCAAAAATGATATTTATTGAATGAAACTGTTTTGTTTTTTGTTTTTTCTCTGACTTCTGTGTGGAAAAGTGAAAAAATGACAGAACCAATAAATAAACGTTGTTATGAACCTACATCTCCTCTGGTCGCCCGGGACGCCTCCTCCGGCTCTGCGGCTCTTCCTGAACGGCTCCAGGTTGACGTTCGGGGGCCGTTTGGGCTTCAGGGGCAGCGGGCCCTCGGGGGGCAGCGGCCTGCGGAGCGGGGTCACCTCTCCGGAGCTCTTCTGCCGGGCCTGATGGCGCAGCATCAGCGGCGTGGTGACCGGAGACGGACCCAGGACCGGAGACCTGGCCGGAGACAGCGACGGCCCCGGGGCCCTCTGGTGCGTCAGCATCATCTTCTGCAGCATCTCTCCGGTCTGCTTCACCTTGTTGGTGGCGTCTCCGGACTGAACGGACGCCCGGCTCGAAGGTCGGTGCGAGGAAGCAGCAACAGGTGGGGGTGACTCTTCCTTCGGGGGCCTGGCCAGGCCTTGGTAAGGTCGCAGAGGAATTGCTGCTGGTATTTTGTCGTTGTCCGGCCTCCCTGATCCCGGCCGTGGAGATTTGGGCGAGCCGCTGTCCCGGCTGCTGGTGTCGGAGGCCCGGGCCTGGCTGTTGAATCGGGCCCGCAGAGCCTTCACGTCGATGCCGTCCTCCTGCAGAGAAACACAGCGGCGCCGGTTGATCTGCTGCTCTGCGTCTGCAGCAGGAAGTCAGCAGCGCAGCACGGAGCAGGGCATAACCCCCACGCACAAACTCACTCTGCAAACTCCCACACGACGCTTTCACAAGCTGCAGCGCTTCCTGGTCTGAGTCTCTCTGAGGTGAGAACTTTCTTTGCAGAGCAAAAACCTTTGTTTGTTCTCTGAACTGCAAGGGAGCAAGAAATCCCAAGAAGAAATCACTTCATTCAGGTTTCACTGAATGAAATATCACCGAGAAATTTATGTCCAGTTTCCAGAGCAAATATCTCACCTGAAATAAGACAAAACTGTCTAACAAGTAACATTTTAGTTTATTTTAAGTCAATAATTCCTTTGTTTTGATGAAAAAGTTAAAGTTTCATTGTCAGATTATTTCACTTCCAAGACATTTATCCCAGATTATAAAAGAAATAATCTGCTAGTCCAGCTAGAACTTTTTAAATCAAAATTAAAGATTTATTGACGTAAAGAAGCTCCTGCATGTTGCTGATAAAATAAAACATTTAGAAGAAACTGAAGTGAACCACGATATATGGACTAGATTTGGTGCCTTATATTCACGCTGTTTATGTTTCAGATTTTGGTGTTTTTTTATTTCGTTATCAGATTAAAATGTCTTGTTTTCATAATGAAGCACAGAAAATGTGCAATAACACCAACATCAGCATGAAAGGATGTAAAGCAAACCAAAATTTATTGGCATCAGTTTTTACTGTTTGTGACCATGAGCCGTTTCTCCTGCTAGCGCTCGGCTAGCACGTTCATTTTGGTTGCATTTACCCAGAATGCCCTGGGCTGAAGTCCACTTCCTGCTTCTGGAGGGTCTTCTGTGCGCTTCACATGTCCATTCGAACAAAGACTGTCTGAAAAAGTCCAGGGATCTGCTGAATTTACCCGAATGCAGACAGAAACGGCTTTGATTTGATTGATGAAATTATATTTAAACACGACTGTTATGTTTTGTATTTATGCGTCTCTGGAGTCTGAAAGTGTCATTTTGCTTGTTAACATGTGAAAGACGTGAAATTTGACACTTTTTTGCCCGTGTTGGTGTTCCGTACACCAGAATCAGTAACGTTAGTGCAGTGAGTGTCAGACGACTCCAGTGATTATTATTTGGACCCAGAGTTGAGCTCATATCAGGTCCATTGGACATTCAGAAAACAACAGAAATGCAATTTTTGAGCAAAACTGTAAAGATTAAAGCTGAAAGTGGGAAAAACACTGAACGCATCCACACTGATCTGGGTTTATGTTCCGTTAAAACGAGGCCATGTTAATAATAACATAATAATAATATTATAATAATATTATAATAATAATGAAACTCCAAACCTCTGCTTGTTTCTGAGACTTTTGAGCAGCTGAAACAGCCAAACTGCTGATGTTGGATGTGTTTCTATAATCCCAGGTAATCCCGTCGTTCCTCCATGGAAAGCAGCTCGGTGCCCGTCTGCGTTGACACAGACTGAGGCAGGAACGGGAAAATCCTCCCTGAAGCTCAGAATCACTGAACGGCTCAGCAACTCGACCCGTTAAAGATCCTCACATTCAGCTTCTAGACGCCACCAATCTGGAACCAACTTGAAAACTACAAAACCGCCGAAACTGATTCCTGTAGGGCAACGATCATTTGGGACCAAAGTTTTGTTTCAGTTAAATAATCTAGTATTTTTCATCAACGTTAAGAAATTATTTACTTAAAAAGCTCATATTTCTTCCTGAAAAGTCGCTTCTGATTGACTTTCATCTCATTTTAAGCTTTCTAAAATATTTTAACCGGAAACTGAACGAGAAATTCTTTGTAAGACTTTTGGCAGTAAATCATTTTTACAGACGAAGGTAAAGATGTTTTAAAAATAAAGATAAGTAAGAAAGTAAAAGTTTATTTATACATTGTAAAAACACAAAATCTGTGGATTTTAATCAATGGATTCATAAACACAAAAGTGAAGGATTTTATATAATTTTAGTGTTTTAGTTCATTTTATAAATACAACGTAGCTCCAGTTACAGATTTTTCCCATTAATTACTGTTCGTATGTATTTCAGTTAATGAAAATGTTTCCATAAATGTTAGAAATGATAACCCAGATCTAGGATGACACGTCAATAACCAACACTTTGCCTTTTCCCGCAGCATGAAGCAGTAAAACCAGCTGACCAAACTTTCTGGAGTTCACCTGGGTTGCTAGGTAACGGGGCTGGGCTCCACTGGGGTTGCTAGGTAACCCCAACGGCCCTTCTATTTTTTTAAGTTCATGTTTAGAAGCATTTGGGACCCTCATATAAAACAACACAGATTTTTAAAAGGTTCCTTTGTTTCCATCGTTCGCTTTCGTTAACTGAGCCTCAGCTGCACACTGAAGCCCAGCTGCACACTGAAGCCCAGCTGCAGGCTGCAGACTGAAGCTCAGCCTGCAGGCTGAAGCAGCCCGGCTGCAGGCTGAAGCAGCTCGGCTGCACGCTGAAGCAGCCCGGCTGCAGGCTGAAGCAGCCCGGCTGCAGGCTGAGGCAGCCCGGCTGCAGGCTGAAGCAGCTCGGCTGCAGGCTGAAGCAGCCCGGCTGCAGG
>CAJVRI010001168.1:877500-1270000 GCA_911649635.1 Poeciliopsis gracilis | reverse complement strand
GGAGGAAGTGACCAGACAAGAAGGTGCAACTCTGGACTAACCAACAAACTGGTTGGATTTTTAAAAATATGCCAATAAAAATGAGTTTCTTACCATTTTGTCCTCTGGGCTGCCGTGTTAGTGTGTGAAGTTTTCCATGTCTGGCAGTAATTCCTTGTTTTCCCGGCCGCCGCTGCTGCTGCTGCTCAAACAGCCATATGACCTGTGAGACTGAACCTGAAGGAGGAAATGCTGAGCATGTCAGCGTGGGCAGCGGCTGCAAGCGACGCGAAATGATGTCAGCCGGGGGGTTTCTTTCCTGCCGACCCGAAAACAACCAGAACCTCTCAAACCAAACGCTCAAGTCAAGCAACTGCTTCATTTCACTCTGTATTGATTAGCGCTGAAACGATTAATCCTTTCATCATAATGATGAACGATCAGCTAATTTAGTCGTTGATTAATCGTTACCTGATTAAAAAATTTCATTCGCTAAAAAAACAAACTCCTCAGAGAAGTAAACGATATGGAAGGTTCTCCATGTTGGCGTATTTATTAGCGCAGTGGCAGCCGTCACTGGAACAACAGCCAGATAATTACTGACTAACTGACCCAAAAATTCACAAAACTTTTGCTATTCTAGATCCAAAAACACTTTTTGGCCCAGAACGCTTCAGAGGCAGTTTATCGCAAAATTTCTATCCGATTAATCAATTATTCGTTATCATAATCGATTAATCGCCTGAATAATAATAATAATAATAATCATTCAGCTCTTGTATTTTTGCTCAGCAGAAGAAAAGAATGATAAATTAAAGATGAAGCAGCGAAACTCTGTTTTCTCAGGCGTCGTTTAATTCAATGAAGGATCTAATTCACTTACAGGGAGTTTAAAGTTTGTGCAGCAGAAAAACACAAAACATTTTCTGATCCCGAATTAACAAAACAACATTTCCGAGATGAAGAGTTTTAGAATCAGCAAGAACAGAAAATAAGCAGAATAACCAAATGTGGTTTGTATTAAATGATCTTTTAGTTTTTTTATAAGGAATTGTTTTCCAGATGGAAAGTGTTAATTTAGTTCATTAAAGTGCTGAATCCTCGTTTATTAATCAAACTAAATATCTGGAGACATAAATTGAGGCGAGCCGCTTCATCAGAGCAGCGAGTTGGGGCCCAGTGATGGGCCCGGTGTGGGAGCGGGGACCAGTGTAGGGCCCATTGGGGCCCCCCGGGGCCCGGTGTGGGAGCGGGGCCAGTGTAGGGCCCATTGCGGGGCCAGTGAGGGGCCCAGTGTGGGGCCCAGTGTGGGGCCCAGTGTGGGAGTGGGGCCCATTGCGGGGGGCCCAGTGAGGGGCCCAGTGTGGGAGCGGGGCCCATTGCAGGAGTGGGGCCCAGTGTGGGGCCCGGCGGGACCCCGGGCTGGGAGCCGTTCTGGTTCACCAGTGGGGGGAAGGCCGGGTTCACCGTCAGCATGAAACCAGATGGAGGCAGGACAGCAGCAGGGGGCGCTGTAACCGCTGCCGGTAGCCCGTCGGGGACCAAGGGCCACTGGTTTCCAGTGAGCCCCTGCTGATTCCAGGGCATTGAACTGGGAGACACTGGAGGGGAGATGAAGGCAGAGCCCCCTGGTGGCTGGGTGGGGAACATGGAGAGGATCTGAGCCGTGGAGAGGACGGGATGCAGAGACTCTGATGGAGAAGAAAAGATCTGAACGTTACTCTGCAAAACCGCCGGAAGCAGAAAAACTTCAGCATCTGAAATCAGTTTTTACAAAAGTTTTAGTGATTTTTTCCAAGCAACGGAAAATAAGAATATTGAGATTTACACAACTAGTTTCCTTCAGTAACTTTTATTTTCAGTTTTCTTTACTTTCACTTCAGTCGTTTTATTATGAAGCATCTCTGGATTTTCAACCCACTGAATGAAAATCAAACATTTTAACCAAAGATTCAGCAGAAAGACTCACAGCTGCACTTTCTGTTCAACTTTTACACGATTTTTTTATTTAAAGAAACTGATTGGAAAACTTTGATTTTGCCTGATTTTCAAATGTTTTTTCTTATTTATATGAATTTTTGTCATTTTGATCCTTAAAATACCAAAATTTCCACTTCACTTAAAATGTTGGTCTCATAAAATAAAACTGTTTCTAACAACACAATAATCCACAACTATAAATAATCCCAATGTTTGGAAAACTGGAACTTCATCTAAATATAAAGCAAACTGTGTTTCCTCCTGTGTTTAAGTCGAAACAGCCGACATGATAAACAGATTCTGCTTTTCATTTTCCGTAACGAGGTTGTTTCTACATGCAGCGTTTCTGCGTGACGTTAGTGGCGCAGATTAAACAAAATTAATAAACCAGACTGTAAATCAAGGCTATTTTTAAACGGTGTGGTGAAATATTTGGAAACATGTTTCCTCTGTTCCAACGTGTTGCATCTAAAGCAGCAGGTGGCAGAGAGATTCTGCAGACTTCCAACAGTCAGACAGTTAAAATAAGAAGGACTTTTACAAGACAACAATTTTTGTTTACATTGAATTAATTTACTCGTAATTAGGAAGATGTTCAGATTCCGGATGTCAAAGGTCACCACCTCTGGTCTCAAGTAGCTCAAGTTCAATTTCAAAAATATTTATTGATCCCAAAGAAAATGAAGCTTAAATGAAATTAACTTTTGGACCTGGTGTCGTCTATATAGAGCTGTTTTATGACCATGTGGTATTTCAGTTTTAAATATTCCTTGATTTCTGGTATTTTCTGTCCAGATGGTTTCCTGAGTGAACGAGAAATAATGGTGACCAAAAGCTGCAGGAAGCAGAGGGTGAAAGTTTGCAGGGTGTGAATACTTTCTGCAGTCTCTCTGCTGATTACAGGACTTACTTTAGCATCTGGCTGTTTTTGTCCCGTTTCAGTTTTGCAGTGTTTGTTCTGATTTGTTCCATTATTCAACTGCAGTTGGAGCCACACAAAAATGCTCCGAGGGCAACAAATGGCCCCTGAGCCTCAGGTTGGACCCCCGGGTTCTGACTCACCTGGCTGGCTGACAGGTGGGATGTTATTGGGAGTCCGAGGATCCGTCAGTGGCGGAGAAAATATCTCCATCAGTTGATCGCTGGAAGACACCTGGAAGAAAAACAAGAACAACTTGATTTCCTTCACTGAGATTCAGGAAGTTTTATTTCAGACTTTCAGTTTCTCAGTTTATAGAAATTTGATTTATGCAGAAACTCAGGAAAGATGGAAATAAGTTCATTTTTTGTTAAAGGTGTTTTTTTGAAGATTCACTGAACGTCACGTTGTGTGTTTGTGTTTGTGTGTGTGTGTGTGTGTGTGTGTTGTGTTGTGTTGTGTGTGTTTTGTGTTGTGTTGTGTTGTGTTTTGTGTGTGTTGTGTTGTGTGTTGTGTGTGTTGTGTGTGTGTGTGTTGTGTGTGTTGTGTGTTGTGTGTGTTGTGTGTGTGTGTGTTGTGTGTTGTGTGCACCTGCTGTGTTTGTCCTGATGATGGCGCCGCTGCAGGACTCAGCAGATTCTCCAGACCTGCTTCCTGAAACGATTCATCAAATCAATCACGATTACTGGATGGATGATTAATCGATTAATCATCGAGTGTAGAATAGACTCAATTAAATGCATTTGCAACAAACTCAGCAGTAATTAAACCAAAACTGGACAAAAATATACACATTTTGCATTTAAGATGAAAAATCTCCTTTATCCTTCAATATAATCAGAAATCCTCAGTTGACATTTTTGGCTTTACCTGGTTTCCATACAACAAACCAAAACTAATCTATTGATCAACATATTAGTAAACGGTATTTTTTAGGCATTTGCTAAAGGAATGATGTCATTGCGTTTCTGGAAATAACATTTTTATGTTTTTATTTTAAAAGTAATTGAATTATTTGCCATCTGAATCTTTTAATATATTTCTACTATTGTATAAAAAAGACTTGAATAATTAAATGAAAAATGTGCAGAAAGAGACAACTTTTTGTATCTGATTTATGGATTAATCAGACTAATCGGCACATTGATCATTTACCATAATTCTTAAAATGCTTATTTACCGTTTCTGGAGAAGCCGGAACATCAGTCAGCGTCACTAAAGAGCTCTTCTGAAAACACAAAGACATCCGGGAATAAACCAGCAATCAGAAACAGACGGATACGAGATGAAAGATGTGAACTGCATTATGTCTGACTTGGCTTGCCGTAGCCTGGTGAGGCGTTTCCTGTTGCTGACAAACATCCAGGATGTCCAAAACGATTGGATCCGCCTGCAACCGACGAAGCAGATAATCACCAACCAATGCAAGACCCAGAACCAGGCGACTCATTCTGACCTTTCACCTCCCAGTTCAGATTATTCAGATTACTCAGATTATTGAGATTATTCAGATTACTCAGATTACTCAGATTATTGAGATTATTCAGATTACTCAGATTATTCAGATTACTCAGATTATTGAGATTATTCAGATTACTCAGATTACTCAGATTATTCAGATTACTCAGATTATTCAGATTATTCAGATTACTCAGATTATTCAGATTACTCCAAGCCCAATTTGTTTTTTAATAGAGTTTTTGTTTAAAATGTTAATAATTAATGACACACCCTGCAATTAACCCAATTAGAAAAATAATTATGTGCAATATAATTATTTCAAATAGATCATATAATACATGATAAATTACATGGTACAAAAATAAAGAATAATTTGCAGGAAATTAGCAAATAACTGGAGCCAGAGCTATAACTGGTTTAAAAACTAAATAAATGATTAAAAATAATAAATATCTTTATATGTCTATTTATTTAAAAAATTTGCAGAAATTGGATTTTGAATTGGAATTGTGCTTTTCAGTTGGGATTAAATTTTATTTAAAATTTTATTAATTACAGACCCTGCAATAAACCCAATCACTAAATATTATTATATTATATTATATTATATTATATTATATTATATTATATTATATTATATTATATTATATTATATTATATTATATTATGTCTGTTTATTCAACAATTTAGCAGCAAAAAGAGGTTTTTGAATAGAAAATGTTTCTTGTTTTGTCAGTTATGATTTGCTGGAATTGTCAATTATAAAAACTGAATGGAGTCAAACTGTTTCATATGAAAATGCTCCTAAAACGACATCCTGGATCCTGGTTGTGTGGAAAGTGGTGAGACTTGGTCACATGCTGCTGTGCGTCGCTGGGCGTCGTCACCTGATGCCCCGCCTTGATGTAGAACAGGACGCTGGCGTCTTCCTGTCTGTAGACGTAGGCCAGCGCTCGGGGGTCCGACTTGTCTTTGGTCACCGAACTGATCCTGGATCTGTCGTGGTCGTGCAGAACATTCTGGAAACAAAACAAAGAGAACATTGGAAACAAGTTCGGCTTCAAAACTTCTTCCAGAGAGCAGGAAGTTCCAGTTCATACAAGAAAACATCAGAGCTGATAAAACGAGTCACTGGTTGAACTTTAGCTGCACTGCAAAAACACAAAACGTTACCAAAGCATATATTGGCACTAGAAGCTACACCAAAGCTAATTTTGAGTTTTTGCAGCGCAGGTCAAAAGCTCGGTTTGAGTCTCTTTACTTGATCACTTATTGTGGATCTGAATCTAACAGGAAGGAGAAAAATCCAATAAACGCAATGAAAGCAGATCTTTGTTCACTGCAGTCTGAATATTAACACAGGCCTGAAAAACACTGAACAATGTTTATGGAACTGATGTCATTTTACTCTCCAGAGCGTCTGTGAGCCATCTGTCTGATCTGCATCAAATATTTCACCCAGGGGTGTCCAAAGTGCGGCTCGTGGGCCATTTGTGGTACTTGGAATGATTTTGTGTGGCCTCCAGGAATCATAGAAATCCAATAGAAATGATGCAGATGGAGATTTTCATGTACTAATCAGAATAAAATTGTTTGATAGGAATGCACGATATATCGGCACCATATATTATTTTCTGATATTAATCATCTTTTGACATATTGATAAATAAATTGACTTCTTTGTCAATTTTTGCTTAATTTTAGTTTTTATTTTTCTGGCCTGTGAGACGTTTGGGTCAAAGTGTGAGGAGGAAAAGCGGAACATGTGTCCCGTCGTTGCCGGACCTGCGGCGGCAGACTCACCCCGGTTCGCTCATCCAAGATCTTCAAGCCGCTGGAGGAAATTTTCAGCCAGATCCTCATTTTGTGTTTTCCCTGTTTCCTCGCTGAAACTTCAAATCCCTTCAATGCAAACAGGAAAATAACAGCAAAGGAAAACTGGGATCAGAAACAGGAAAACGCAGCAAAGCCATGATGTGAAGGATTTGTGTTACATGTTAATGTTTCTGTGCAGATATATAACTTCATATCATTTGGATGATTTAATTAAATCAAAGTGCAACAACCCAAATATACATTTCTGCTGATAAACTGACTCACTGGGTTATTTAGGGTTACAGATATTAATTTATATCAATTTTTATATATTTTATGTGTTTATTTCAAAACATTATTTACTCCAAAAACATTTCAGTTTCCTAAACAACTGAATTCTCCTATAACAGATTATATTATATTATATTATATTATATTATATTATATTATATTATATTATATTATATTATATTATATTATATTATATTATATTATATGTGTCTCTCTAGCGCCCCCTACATTCAGGAAGCTCTAGTCGACAGTGCAGCTGCTGACTCAACATTTCAAAACTTCCCATTAAAACCAGTTTTATAGCACAAAGTGAAATAAAAAGTATTAATTATTCATTTGCCTTTTCAACGTCATTTTCTGACGTTTATTTAAACTGTGAGAGAAATAACAGATTCATTTAGTGATTTTAACAGATTACCTTCAGTTTCATCATGGAGTCCAGCAGCAGCTTCTCTCCCTGCGGTTCTGGTACCGGGTCCAGGCCGATCAGCTTGGCCTTGTAACGGACCCCGTCCCCTTCCAGCCGGGCCCTGGAGTCAGGAACCGGACCTGAGAATCAAACAGAACCGTCAGCAGAACCGAGACGACAAACAGCAAAAGCTTTCCAGCTTTGAAAAGTGCTTTAAAATCCAACTTCAAATGTGATTTTGTTGAGTTTTTTAATTTATTAATATAAAATATAAACATAGTTTTTACTTTTCCACACATTTGTTGCTCGGTTTAGTAAAAAAATGTCAGATCATCAGATTCTCATTAACTTTTCACAGTGCTTACCTCAGCATGTGACTACTTCAGGTGCACTTTTTTATATTCTCATAAAAACATAATTTCCCTGTAATGGTTAACATGTCAGCAGCAGATTTTCTTTCCCTTTGCTGACCGAACGCAGAGGATGTTCCAGGCTCAGCAGGACGACTCTCTCACCACATAAACAGACATTCATCAGCTCCACCTTAAAAGAAGCTTCCTCTAGTTAAAAAATAGTTTCAATTGTTTCCAGCGTGTTTGTGATGTTCCTAAAACAGCTGGAGGATTTCCAGAGGTCCACAGAGGAAAATCCATGTTTCCATGTTCAGGACGTTTGTTCAGTTAAAACCATCAAACTTATTTCAGCTGAAACTAAAAATGAGACAAATTAAAGCTGCAATTAATGGATGAAATGGCAGCTGACTGGAACCAGCCTTTATAAACAGATTAAAACCACGGATGTAATATTCTTAATATATTTATTTTGAACTGATGGTCAGCAGGTTGTTCAGCTTCTGCTTTCTGTTGAGGATTCATCAGCAGGTCGTTTCTGCAGTTCTGCTCTTATAATCAACCAAAAACTACAAACACAACCAATAAAAACTAAACAATATTTAACTGATCAGCAGAGCAGAAAAACCAAAAATGAACTCAAGTAAGAGACGCAGCAACAGTTCAACATTTCTTTCCATAACTAAAAGCAAAACGTCCAGAAGTTACTGAAGAGTAAAAACTTATTTGGTAAAAAGTCGACTCAAGAACAGAGTAACTAATTAAATGATCAATCATTTAATAAAATTACAAAAAGGAAATTTTGGTATTTTAAAGAGCAAAATGACAATAATTCATATTAATAACAAAAGAAACACGTAACCAAATCAGTTTCTCTGTAAAAACGTATAAAACTTGAAGACAAACTGCATGTCTGCGTCTGGTGAATTAAACGTTTCATTCAGTGGTAGAGAAACTATTTGCTGCTCAATCTGCTCATAAAACCTGATGGAAACCAGCAAAGATGCTCCGAAAATGATTGAAACTAACTGACAGATAAAAAGTCACGACGCAATAAAACTAAACGGTGATGAAAATCGAACTTTTCTGGCCTGGTTTCCATTCCGTCCCTTTAACAGCTCGCCGTTTGCCTCGTCTCAACTTCTCCTGAGACTAAACTTCAAACTAAACTCTCGTACCTCTTGTCAAGTATGGAGGCCAGCTCCTGACAGCCTCCTGGCCCTGTGCGAGACAGCTCCCAGCCGCTTGCACCGCCTCGGCCACGGCGTTTGTTTCCTTAAGATTCTGCAGAATCCTGGGGGCTTTCAGATGTTTTTCCTGCCCAAAATAGAAACTTCTCACCATCAAGACGCAAGAAAAACCTGAAAGGTTGCAGAGGAGAGTTCCTGCTTTGACTCACCTGCAGGGAATCCATCTTCACTTTGACCCAGCTGCTTGGCCTGTCCCACTGACAAAGCCGCTGAGGGTCAAAGGTCAGGCTGCAGGCTCTGGTGATATATTAACATCCGCTGGGAGGACCGCGTGCATGGGAACGTTTTCAGCAGAACGAAGAGGCAGCAACAGGGAGGATCTCCCTCAGTGGTGCACCTAAGGTCACGTATTTCCCTCGACGGCCGGCTCCGCGGTGGCATTTCCTAAAATAAACCAATTACAACCAGAGAAAACAAACCAGAATGATCAGAGCGTCTGCAAAACACGTACAGCAATAATTAAAACCCTACATCTACACAGAGTGTGTTTTTCTTTAGGACGTCAAGTTATGTAAGGTCAACATTGAGGTCAATATATAATAAACACATAAAGGGAAAACATTTTATGATGTAATTCAGGGTCTGAGATAAACCAAAGCAGTTAAAACAGTTTAAAATGGTCTTTCACTGAAACTCTGTCAGTTTTACGTCTTCAAGAAGTTTTTTTTAAATCACACTTGTTGCTATACATACTTCTCATGTGATGTCACTCTTCTGGGAACTTTCTCGCAGGCAGCCATCTTGGTAGGCATGGGCTATGGAGTTGCTATAGCAACAAGGCACAAGCTTACAGCTACTTCTGATCTGGTTCCTGTCTAACTGATAACCAGAGCTGGTGGAGTCGCCATAAATCAAGAGAGAGCAGAACTACATCAACACGTCGTTCCTCAGTGAAAAGCAGCCGTCCAGGAAACGACTCCTGAAGTAACTGATCAAATTATCAATCATTCCTGGGATCATGAAAGGTTTGGAGGCTGCACAGAGCTACCAGCTGCGCTACAGCGGTGCAGCTGGTAGCTCTGTGGCCGGGCAGCGACCTGTGCAGGTGACCCCGCCTCTCGCCCGGAACCAAGCTGCTAGCTAAAATGGACATGTAGCCTGAATGTGACCAGACTGGTTCTTCTGGGTCCAGTCGTCTGGTGAAACCCGCCTTCTAGATAAGTGTTCATTTGCTGAGGCCAAATGGCTCATTATTTCTTTTCTGAGCACAAAAACATGTTTGTAGGAGACATTTTTCAGGCTCAGCCTGATCAGATCAGCCAGACGGGTTCGGGTCGTCTTCCAACTACTGCAAAGCTGTGACACGTATGAATAACTTGCAGAGATGAGTAATTGTTGTGCTGATGCTGTTTGGTTGTTTAGAAAAAACCCTAAAGTCTTTACAAACCTGCGTAAATCTACAGTTCTCTTTGATTTTCCCATTTTTCTGTCCAACCAAAAACCAGCAAAACTCCTTATGTTGCCGTAGAAACCCAGCAGCTGCAGTCCGTCATGCAGACACGTCACCAGGCCTCATCCTGGCTCATTATACGACACCCAACCACCTTCAAAACCATTTAATTATGACCCTCTGAGACAATATATTTACATCTGACCCTTGAGTTATTCTAAAATCCACATGTCAAACTCATCGCTCTCCAGTCAGAATAATCAGGACTTCTGGTCGGCTGCTACTCTATGGTCACAGTGCCTGTGGGAAATCAGAAGGAAGTCTGGTTTCAGTCCAAAACGTTTTGTTTTAGTAAACTGCAGCGTTGCTATTGCGCCGAAACTAATGGAGAAACCAGGTCAAGTAGATCCTGAAAGCATCCAGCAGGCAGCAGATGCTTTTTCTCAGAAACGACGAATCTTTCAGGAGGGAAATGATGCGACGGCATCCGCAGCGCAACGCAGCGCAGCGCAGCGCCGTGACTCACCATGAGGAGACAACCATCACTTAAAACAATAATCAATTAAAACTTACAGGGTTTGTTCATCAGGCTGATAAAAAATAAAATAAAGTCTCAAATCAAAACCTTCGTCGTCTGAATTTAACTGTTTTTGTTTTATATTTGATTAAATTCTTGTCGTCTCGTAGTTTAACCGTTAAATCTTTTTTAATACAAACTATTATTTTTCAATTTTGGGTTTGTATTTTCCCCTCAAGAAAAGAAAAACTACTTTTTGGACATTTGTAATAAGTTATAAACACATTTTAGAGCATCTTCATCACTGGTGCTGAGCTGCACTGAAATTTAGTGAATACAGAAATGTATTAAATAAATGTAACTAATCTTAAATAAGTTTAATTCCTATTTTAATAGTGAACATAGAAATTAAATGAATTAAAATAAAATTAATCTGATTGAAACTATTTTATTTTATACGCCTAAAAGTCATTAAATGCCTTCATATGTAAGCAATTTAAATGCAATTCATTTTTTCCACGAATATACATTAAATCACTATTAAATGAGATTTTTACTGAATTAAATCCTCATCAATATTTTTATGAAAAAAGCATCTCTTACCTCACAGGGTGGGTTTTCATCCCTGAGGTCCGCCATTTTGGATTGTGACGTATCAGTTTGTTTTGAATCTGGCGTGAGGTCACATGACCTCGATATTGGCCCCGCCCCCTTTAAATGAATCCAGTCATGATTGGCAGCCATTTTATCTACAGCTTGTTTCAGAGCCGAGTTGCTGCGTTAAAACAGAATTAATGATAAAGTTAAAAACATTATAATGTCCAAAGTATGTGTGTTTCGTTCTTTCACAGATTAATGAACTTAAATCATCTTTTGTTCTCAGTCCAAACGGTTTAAAATGACCAAACAGCTTGCAGACCCCACACATCCTGGACACAAACCGTTCAGACTTTAACATTCAGATTTTTGTGCTGTCACAACTTTCATTCTTTCTTTATCTTTCTTTTAAATGCCTGGAAAAGCATCCTTATTTTATTCCCACTAAAGCGTTGCTGTCCAGACTGTTTGCCCAAAAATGCAAAAGTTAGTTTGTGATTTTTTTTTCCGGTTATTAAAGATAAAATGCCTCCTTGAAAGAAAAACAGGCAATTTCAAACAAATTTGGGGCGTCACTTTTGTTTGCCAAATTTTCATCCGTCTTGACTTGAAGTCACAGTTTAATCACAGTTAATGGAGAAAACATGACTCCTCCACCGTTTCCGTCTGAAAAGGCTGCAATGCGCAAGCGATGCATTTTCACCAATAAATATTTGCATACCAGGTCTCTTGTGACATGGAGTTTCGCGCAGCAGAGAACTTTCTGTTTGCAGGAAAAATGTTCTCAAGCTCTGCGGATCACTTGTTGCAACCGGAATCGTTTCATCTCAGATTAGGAGCAGCTTTTCTAGGATCTCTTTAAAATGAGAGGGAATCTTATAAAGCTAAAATAATACACAAAAAACCAGAATATCAGGTCGGGGCAGCAGATCTGGTGCAGCAGCAGAGACTTTAGTATCCCGGGAAAATTAAACAGGAGATTTAATCAACTGAAAAGGAGGTCAGAAGAGGTCAGGGATTGCTGTCATCGCAGCGTTCACGAGGTTTCAAGTTTCCTTTTAACAAGAACAGTGAGGGGTGGCAGTAAGAGGAAGATTTCCCAGCACCGACAACAATATCGAGGAAATAAAAACATGCATTAAGGAGCTAATCTCTCCAAGGACAGATGGCCTGTTGTTCAGGAGCTGCAGGTCATTTTATCACCAGTTATCTGACTCCCTGTGCAAAATATTACACAACTTAACTCACAGTTAACGTCTTATTCCTTCAGATTATTTGCATCATTGAAACAATATGTGAAAATCATGAGTATGAAGGAAAATGCAAGACTAAAAGTGTTATTTTTGGGTTGTGTCCAGAGTCTGTCAGATGTAAACTAATGGCCAAACATCATGTGAGATCTGTTCTAAAACAAACAACCAGCTCTTCCCTAATTGGTCCCTAAAGTAACGTAAAACTTCAGGCTCTGCAGCTCCAACAACTGAAGACCCAGCAGAGAAACGGCAACATGAAAGCTTCGCTCTGCAGGCGCTGATGAAACGCCGGCCTGGCGATGCTGGAGAATGTGATCCAGCTCACTGTTAGCTGGCCATGATTTCAGACTAAATGTTTAACTTAACAATCCAGACAATGGATTTCACCTGTTTCCTCTGTCTGTAACACATTTTGATTCATCTACAGCCAGGACTTTAACAAGTTCATTTTGACTAATTAACTGCACATATTTTGACCCATTAGGTCATTTTTACATAACAACTATAAAAGGTTCAGGCTGGTTCTGGTTTCTATCAGACACACGTTCATTCCACAATGTGGAAGCAAAAAGCGTTTTTGAATTAAAAATGTTGCTTATTTTGTTGATTTTAAATTAAAATGTAATTTATGAATGACTGACCCTGACATTAAAAAGCTGGAAAATGTTAAATCCCACCACCAGATATGCTGGTTTATTTTTTCACAGCAAAATGTCAAAATATTTCAGCAGCTTTTTTAACTGACACTTATTCATAAGGAATCCACTGAATTTATGAGTTTAAAGCAAAAAATAATAAATAAAGCAAAGAATCCAAGTTTAACTCCAATAAAGAAGTTTCTCTACATAAAATATTCAAATGAATAAAGAATATGAATTATTATAATTAAGTTGTGTAATTTGCTCCGTTTGGAGAGAGACTCACAAAGAGCAGAAGAAGAAGAAGAAGAAGAAGAAGAAGAAGAAGAAGAAGAAGAAGAAGAAGAAGCTCAGATCGATGTTAGGAAACTGCTGAGCTGGAGACGAGAACATCCTGAAAAACAGCTGTCTGGATGATTTCATTGTTTCTTAATTAGCATAAACACAAAATAAGATGCTATTCATTTTTAGAATGTTTTCTTTTTACTGTACAAAAACATTTAGTCCTAAAACACTGCAGATAACAGGCTGCTGCTCTGCTCACCCTCAGTATGACATCATTTTAAATGTATTGCATAAATCAACCTCTAGCACCTTCAGCATAAAGACACATAAAGGCTCTTGCAGAAACACAGGAACTGCTGTGAGTTTTGTCATTTGCAACTCTTGTGTTTGAGTTCATAGAGTTCCTCTGCAACACAATATATCAAAGTTTACCTACGCAGATTAGTGGGAAAGTCGTACTGTCATAAATACGCAGTGATGTGCAGTGCAGGTGTCGGTATCTGAATCCAGCTGTTTGGCAGCTGCAGGTAATCAGTTAGATTTACTGTTGGCACAAACACCTGAAGCTGCTTGGACAGGAAAACAATAAATTACAACAGTAACCAGGCAACATCCAGACACAACCAGGAAGGACTGAACTGTGTGGAGAGAAGAAAAAATAAAAACTCTGAATCCCAGAATGCACTGTGATGATGTGACATCATGGAAACGCTTAGATCCTCTTTCCTCTCACTAAATTGTGTAAAATATGGTCCAGTAATCTTTAAAACATGCTACATTGTGTCTGCCATTGGTAAAAACTAAACTGCTAAAGCTAAAGCTAATGCTAAAGCTAAGGCTAAAGTAGCGATTTTTGTTTCTGTGTGTTTATGTCGTACATTTTCCGTTTCCGTTCATGAACTGGTTGTTTTAAAACCAGTTTGGTCTAACCCAAACTTTGGTTTTCAAACATTTATATTCAAACACATTTGCATCATTTTTATTGGTCCTTTTTACTGCTGCAGCTGTTTGCTCTTTTATCCTTTAGTTTTAGTTTAGTTGAGTGTTACCAGTTGGTTTCAACTGGACGTTGATGTATTTATATTAATGCATTTGATGGGAAGTTTATATTTTCTTTGCTCTTTGGCAACATCAGTGCAGCATGTAATTCTTCTTCTGTTGCTATTTATTATCAATCTTTGCCATGAGGCATTTATGTAACAAAAACTGACACTAAAACTATTTCCTGATAATCACATAGAGCCCTGAGGACTCTGGTAAACAATTGCTTCGGACTATTTGTCATTTAAAACCAAACCCATTGTTGCACAACACAGTTCATGATTCAGCATCACTTTGAGGTCAATAAGCACATAAATCAGATTGTGTTTTTCGTTCACCACCCAACGCCCCGATGGGCCTTTTTGGTGGTTTTCTGTAGAAGAGACATGATGAGTAATGAACATCCAGAGTCACTTTCAGTTGCTGAGACCATCGGAGAATTATGAAGTGATGCTTTGAAGCCATTCGTCCCCCATAACGCCTGTTTCACACTTTACATCTGGAGTTGTTGTGATCTAATGTGTTTGGCATCTAATATACAGATTTTTTCCTCGGTTCCACAGAAAGTAATAAAGACTTATCACACCATCAAAACCAAAGCTGTAAATATTACCAGTCAGAAAACAAGAAGCTATTCATCCAAATCTTATTTTTTATTCTTACATAGAAAGGCGTGAGTTACAGATTTAGCAATGATCTTTGATTAAATGGGTTTTTTGATGCATAAGCACAACTTGTATTTAAAAAACCAAAGTAAGTTTACGTCTCAGAGGCTCCTCTGGTAGATTGTTTTTTATTCATAGCTGGAAAAAGTACTAAAATCTGTTTTAAAACATATGAAGAATCTGAGTTTTCTTGTTTACCCAAAGACAAAAATTCACTTTGATTCCATTTTTCTTTCAATGTAGATACATTTTGATTATACATTTCTAAATTTGCAGGTTTAATAAAGAAGGATTTTACATTATTGAAGCAATGAGAGGTCAGATGTCTTGTAAATCTCTGAAACGACTTTACAACGCTGCATTGCCACTGGTCCAACTCGATTAGTTCACCCTCGGATTTAATTAAAGTTTCAGATCCACAGAAACTGGAGTCACAAGTAAATGTTGTTTTCCCAAATGTGGTAAACCAGTCGTACCATTTCTTGAAATCCACAGAAACATTCAATCATTGCTTAAAGGGATTTATAAAGGACGTTCGAATAACAAGGTTCTGGTGGCCTTTACAGGAGCTACATGTAGCAACACACGTAGGCTACATGTAGCAACACACATAGGCTACATGTAGCAACACACGTAGGCTACATGTAGCAACACACATAGGCTACATGTAGCAACACACGTAGGCTACATGTAGCAACACATATAGGCTACATGTAGCAACACACGTAGGCTACATGTAGCAACACACGTAGGCTACATGTAGCAACACATATAGGCTACATGTAGCAACACACGTAGGCTACATGTAGCAACACACGTAGGCTACATGTAGCAACACACATAGGCTACATGTAGTAACACACGTAGGCTACATGTAGCAACACACGTAGGCTACATGTAGCAACACACGTAGGCTACATGTAGCAACACACATAGGCTACATGTAGTAACACACGTAGGCTACATGTCCATGTTAGCTTGGGGATAAAAGCTACATTAGCTGTGCTAATTTTGTTAGCGCGACAGCAGTTCAGTACTTACTACAGTAAATATCACTGATTCAGAATACAACGGTGGGCAGAGTTCTCCAAAAGGATGATCTAGTAAAAGCTGTGATGTCGTTATATTGTTTTGACGAGTGAACGGTGGGGAAGCTAGCTTGTGGCTTGTTGTCATAGTAACTCCATAGCAACTGCCTGCCTAGTTGGTTGTCCCTGACAAAGTTCACGGGAGTCTGACGTCATGTGAGAACTACGTTTTCCTACTTTGAATTACTCTGGTTTATTATTTATTTACTCATTATATTATTATTTACTAGGTTATCTTTGCTGCTTGGCTTTCCCTTAAAAAGCAAAACGTTAAAGTTTGATTTACAATCATTCGGTGACTGAGTGGATCCGATATATCACAACAGAATTCCCAGGACTTCATTTTAGTTTCTGCTCCTCTTCCAGCATCATGTGGGGATTTTTCCCCATCGCACTTTAAAACTTCATATTTCTTTGGTATTCATCGTCATGTTTACGTAATGCACTTCTGTTCATAAAGCCCATTCTCTAGAAATCTCAAGACAAACAGATTCATTTGGACATTCAGTTTGATCCAGATTTAGTTTTAATCAGGTTTATATGCAATTACAGACACTTAATCTCAATTAGATTGAGCAGATTTGCATGAAAGTACACTGATTGATTATTGTTTCGAGCTGCTTAAACTAAATTGTTCCAATAAATGTCTTCCTGCTTTCTTCTGGTCCTGTTTTGCATAACCTCTGTGTCACTCTGGATTCCTGCCTCCTCATTTCAAGACCCAAGAGAGATTTTCTTGACTCATTTCCAGGAAACAGAGGAGTTCATTAGTTCAGTTTTTCCTCCTAACTCTCAAATCCCCCAGACAAATCAAGCACTGATAACCCTTTCCCTCATTCTGTCTGCAAAATAATAATATAAAAACTAATAAACCTTAAAGAATCAGAGGCTGCTACTTTATTTAAAGCAGCAATTATCACATTATTTATTTATAAAGTTACAGATTGAGAAAAAGACTTTTCACCATGTTGTTCATAAATTTATAAATATTATCATTCCAGACGAAACATTTAAATCACAAGCTGCATACTTACTTTACTTTACATAGTTAATTTTCAAGTTTAATATTTAGTTAGTAAGAGAAATATTTAAATCTGAATTAAATAATTAGACACAAATTATATATTTATTTTTGGAAAAAATATTTTGTATAGAACTAAATATTTAGCTCAAAGTTTCACATTTAGTTCTAAAGTAAATATTTATTTGGTAAACTAAATATTTTGCTTCAAATTAAATATTTAGTTTGAAAACTAAATATAAAGCTCAAACTTAAATATTTAGTTAGCAAATGAAATATTTAATTTGGAGCCAAATATTTAGTTTGAAAACTAATAAAAACAAAATGTTTACATCTAAGGTAAAATATTTAGCTCTCAAACTATTTAGTTTTTTTTTTTTTCAAACTAAATATCTGGCTCCAAATGAAAGATTTATTTTGCTAACTGAACATTAAGCTCAAACTTAAACATTTAGTTGGGAACTAAATGTAAAATTTGCAAACTAAATATTTAGATCCTTTCAAAATATTTAATTTTATTGACAAATATTAAATCTTTTATTTTTAAACTAAATATTTTGTTTGTAATATTTAGTTTGTAAGCTAAATATTTATCTGTGAATGAAATATTTAGTATGAAACTCTGATATGTGTAAATGCAGGTGAAAACATGTCTGAAAATGTGTTTTATTTCTCTGAGCCAGGTCAGTAAACCTAAATGCTGCTGTTGGTTTCTTACGGTGTGACGCTAAACGGCCCCAAGCCGACTTGCTTAGTTCAGCCCAGGTGGCCACTTAATTCTGTATATTGTTGCTATAAACAACGAGACCCAAACGAAACATCTGTATTTGCAGTTTTGGTTCCGTCAGACATGTTTACAGCCAGGAACATTTTCTACTAATTTACTTTCAGGGACAGGGCAAGATGTTATTCTGGGCTGGTTCGTCACACAGCAGCTCAGCTAACGCGCTCCAGGAACGCAGGCCGCGGTCAGCTGTTACAGAGCTATAAACTCCCATGATTCATAGCGAACAGAACAATATTCCAGTCAGTTTGGAGTTTCCCAGCCCTGGCATCACTCCGGTGTTTTGCTTTGTCTTTTAAGGTCGGCTGCAGACAGAGATCCCCTCTCCGCTGCTGCTCAGTGTAAACACAAGTCCAGCTGTAATGAATGTCTGACGGTACCAGAACCTGCTGACGTCCCGAATGAATCCCCGCCGTTCCTGACGACCGTTACAGTCAGGAACTTTTCAAATCTGAGCGCTTTGCTCTGAGTTTTGGAAACACCAAACACAAGAAGAAGCTTGAGCAGGAATGTTTACATCGATTAAACTTCCAGGATGATTGTTCAAAACGAACCGGAGAGAAAAGAGGCAGAAAACATCGAGACTGGAACCGAGACCAGATTCAGACGGGATTAGTTTGCATTCAGTTTAAATCCTGATCACTAATAGATGCAACAGCATACAGAACACAGCAAGGGGAGAAAATTCCTGCCACAAAAGCTCAGAAATATTGAGAAATATTGAGTCAAAAATGTTCAGAAAAATATGAAATTTTAATCCCAGACATTTTTTTTTGTAACTTCTGAAGTTCTAAAATAATTGTTTTGACTTTTGGTAGCTAAATTAAGTTTTAAAATAAAATAATGTGTCGACTCTATGCAATACCAATTTCACGTATCCAGTGCGAAAGGTCACATGACCTCTGAACTTCCTGCCTGACGCTGGAGGTAAATGTGTAACAAACCTGTACAAGAGGAAGTCAGTAAAATACTTTAATAAACCAATTTACACTGAATGACGGCGGTTAGATTCCTGCGTGACGCCGTCGCCTCACCTGGAACCAGTTCAGGTGCTTCGGTGATGATCTGGTGGAACTGGGAGAGTTTCCTCCTGATGCACATTCATCCCAACATGCCCACTGACTTTGCCTCATTGATCAACTGACTAAATGAGGTCAAAGGTCGCTTGGTACATTGAGACAATGACATCTGCAGGATGTGGCATTGAATTTTATGTTTCTGAAATATTTCTGAACTCTCTTGTAACCATTATTTGTTATAATAAATGATGCATGTCATGATTTTTCTTATTTTATATGTATAAATGTAAATAAGCCACATTTGTGTAAATTAGACTATGCAGTTTCCCACCGGCAACAATTGTTGCCGAGTATAAAATCTACATTTTCACCAACATAAAATCTAATGATTGATAAATATTATGTGATATCAAACTCCTAGTATTGAAATGCATCCACTTATTTTGCAGGAAAAAATTTGGGATTAAACAGGTTCAAATTTTCCAGAAAACAACATAAAAATTCAACTTTAGAAACGACAGAATTAATGAAAGTAAATCTTAGAAATTATCTCAAATTTCAGAGTTTCTAAAGTCAAAATTTGCTCGAAAAAACTGAAATTTTGTGATGTTTTCCTGGCACAGCTGTACCAGAACTGGACCTGGTACAGTTCTCACAACAGTTCCATATAGTCTGATGTCTCACATCATTCAGGCTGTGAAACAACCTGAACGGGTTTTATCCTCCTGGATAAAATCCAAACATCATCTCTGTGGAAAAAGGGTTGCAGATTAAAGTTCCTCAGAATTTCCTGCTGCGCGAGGAGAGAAATGTTGCGTCTGTCAGAAAAACCTCCCTCGAAATACCACACGTCCCTGATGAAAGTTGGAGCGGAAAGACTGAGACTTTTCCCATCCATCATGCGCGTCCGGCTGCTGGTTGGCTCAGCCCCAAACATCCGGGACATCCCGCTCTGTCAGCCCCGATATTAGCGCTCCCTTTGCGGGTTACTGGGAGCAGAGCGGCTCGGACTGCGCACATCTTCATCCTCCGGGAGGAAAAGAGGAAATGCGCTCCCAGAACCCTGGCAGCTTCTGGCCCCTTTTGGTTATGGAGACTCCGGACTTTACGCACGGATCCGCGCCCGTCAACGCGTCGCTGCGCCAGCAGCGGTCAGGCAACTCGACTGAAATCGCGCTGCCGATCTTCATGTTCGCCGGCGGAGCCATCGGGAACCTGATCGCCATCCTGGTGCTGTCCGTGTCCCGGCAGGAGAAGAAGTCGTCCGCGTTCTTCTCGCTGGTGCGCGGCCTGGCGGTGACGGACCTGCTGGGCACCTGCATGGCCAGCCCGCTCACCATCGCCAACTACCTGGACCACCAGGTGCTGCTGGACCCCAAAGTCTGCGAGTTTGACTCCTTCCTGCTGCTGTTCTTCGGCCTGACCGGACTCAGCATCATCGGCGCCATGGCGGCGGAGCGGTACCTGGCCATCTGCTGGCCCTACCGGTACCAGCGCTGGGGGGTGAACCGCCACTCGGCGCAGAAGTTCCTGTTCTTCATCTACATCAGCCATATTCTCTTCTGCTGCCTCCCCATGATGGGGGCGTCCAGGAGCGAGCTGCAGCCGCCCGGCACCTGGTGCTTCATCGACTGGAAGACCTCGGAGCCGCTGGCCGCCACCTACTCCGTGCTGTACGGGGCCGTGAGCCTGATGTTGATCCTCGGAACCATCGTGCTGAACCTGGCGGTGTGCGGGTCGCTGCTGCTGATGCGCCGCAGAACCGCGCACCGGCCCGCAGCCAGAGCCAGCGTCAGGCAGCGGTGGAGGGCGCTGTCCTCGGCCGCGGAGACGCAGATGATGACGATGCTGCTGATGACGTCCGCGGTGGTTCTGGCCTGTTCGGCCCCGCTGGTGGTGAGTGGAGCCGCAAACAGCAAACAGCAAACAGACAGAAGCTCCACTGGTTTCATGTCAGGAGTTTGTGGAAAGATTTGAACCTGAAGGCGTTCAAGTCTTTTCTAGAAAAAACTTTCTGAGTTTCAAAAAGCAAAAACGTTTTGACGTTTGAAACAAAAACAATCGAAGCTTTTTTCTAGAAAATGTCTAAGATTCATTTCAAAACATCAGATCTTTTTCTGCCAACATTTTCCCTTTTTAAGCAGAAATTTCAGGTTTTTTTGTACAAATTTTTTTAGATGAACATAAAAAACAATTTCCTAACAGAAAATTCTACAATTTTCTTCTCGACATTTTCTGAGCTTTAAAAACATTTGCAGAAAAGTTTTGCAAAAAGTTTCTAGAAAGTATTGAAAAGTGAAAAAAATTTATGAGACAGAAATATTTAATATTTAATCTAATATTTTATTAAAATAAAAAAGAACAATAAAATTCTGAGCTCCAAAACTCTACAACTTTCAAATGGTGAAAAGTTTTGACTTTTGAAACTCAGAAAGTTTTTTTCTAGAAGATTTTAGATTAATTTGAAAATTTCAGGGTTTTTTTTTTCATAACAAACGTTTATTTGTATATCTTTATGAAAATGGAACATTTTGAGATGATTTCTTTATAAAAAAATAAAATAAAATTATGGACAAACCTGACATGAGATTATTTTGGCAAAACAGAGCATCTTCAGTCAGAGGCTCCTCCAGATTCGCTGTAGTACAGACTGCTACAGGAGGTCTTCCTGGTTTTTAAACTTGCTGAAACGCCTCATCATCAGAGTGACACCAACCTGCTCCCGCGTTTCAGGTCCGTATTTTCGCCAACCGTTTCCAGAGCGACCAGAAGGCGGACCTGCGGGCGATCCGGATCGCCTCCCTGAATCCCATCCTGGATCCCTGGATCTACATCCTGCTGCGGCGCTCCCTGTTCCGCCGCCTGCTCAGCCGGACCGGGCGCTGCGACAGCCCGGCCAGCGCCTCCCTGCCGTCGCCTCACAGCGACCCCCCGCTGTGCCCCGAGATCTCCCGGGAGAACCACGTGTTCGCTCAGCTGATGTGCAACGCCAACATCATCACGCAGCTGCCCGCCTCCGTGCGGTTCCCGGCCTTCAGCTCCGACTTCCTGTGCCAGACTTGAAGCACCGACGATGTCTGCTGCAGGGAGGCAGAGAGAAACTGCACTAATCTCCATGGCAACAGGACTGTCAGATATTATTTATTAGCTGAAACATGAGCACAAAACTGAGCCTTTACTCTGTTCCTGTCTGTGTTGTTTGTGTTGAGTCATTTGTTCCCGTTGCACTGCAAAAATAGGACCAAGTTTTCTTTGATCCAGTTTCTACTGTAAATATCTACACTTGAAAAAAAACTAACTTTTCTGCAAGAAATGGGAGCTTGCTTTAAATGAACAATTCTTTAATATTGATTTAAAAAGCTCTGGTTACACACGCAGATTATTCCACTTATAACATTGAAAAAATGTTTTTTTTCTTTCTTTTATTTATGTGCAAAAGATGTTTAATGATGTCATGAGCATAAAGGGACACCAACAGTCTACAGAAACAAACAGGACGGATATCATTTCCAGGCTTGTTTACTGCAAAAACAAACATTTCCAAGTAACTTTGATCCAGTTTTTGTCTAAATATTCTACTACACTTGAAAAAAACTAACTTTTCAGCAAGAAATTGGAGCTTGTTGTAGTTTAATAATTCACCAGGATTGATTAAAGTTGGCAGATTATTTTACTTAAAGCAACACATTTTCCCCAAAATGATCTGCCAATGGAACTAGTCCTTTTTCATCAAAATGAATGAATTATTAACTGAAAACAAGCTCCTATATCTTTCATATAAGTTAGTTTTGTCTTATTTCAAGTGTAGGAACTGAAAATTCTTGGTAAGATTGTGTGTTTTGCAGTGTAGGCTGTAAACAAGATTCTGTACCTGTCACTGGTTTTGTTGTTTGACGTAATGCTACAGATAGTTTTGTTGTAAAACAGATTATGGGCATTAAGAAGGTCTTTTTTTAAATCACAATGTCGACATATTTCACATTTTAGAGTCAAAAGACAAACATTTCTTTAAGTCAAGATGCATCTGGAGTTTGAAAAACATGTCTTTGAGTCAGATTAAGTCTGAAAAATAACATTTCTTGAACCGGAGGAAGAGTGGTGAGCAAAGCTAAAAAGCTGCACTAATTGAATTTTGACAACATAATTTATGTATTCAATAATCCCATTAGATATTTTTATATTTAGTTCTCTGCTCTCCATTTACTTGGCTGTCTTAAGTTTCTTTATTTAAATGAATTTAGTGCAAAAAAGAGATAAAATGTGATGAAAGGAAATAGAATTGCTGTGTCAACAGACTTCAAAATAAGAGCATAAAACCGTCCAACTACTTGAATAATAATTAACAGTTGATAAACTTCAAATCACATTTCAAACTTCATTCAGCTGAAAGTTTACAAAAAAGCCAAGTAAATTTGCACTTTAGAATCTTTTCAGAAAAAACTAATTTAAGGAAAGTTTGGTTAAAGTTAGCAAAAAATGCAGAAGCATTAAGCTAAAGATTAGCTGCGCTGTTAGCATGACTGTTATTGAGTCTAGAGGAGAAGGATAAGTTTAAATGAACTAAGAATTAGAACAAATAAGAAATATATGTTATATTTTGTTTTTAAATCAAAGCCGATTCACCTGTAAAATGTTTTGATTTCCTTTTTGTTACATTTAAAGGTGCATTAGAAATGTTTTTGCCGAGGGTAAAGGTTAGGGTTGGGGTTGGGGTAAAGGTCAGGGTAAGGGTTGGGGTAAGGGTCAGGGTTGGGGTTAGGGTAAAGGTCAGGGTCAGGGTCAGGGTAAAGGTCAGGGTTGGGGTCAGGGTTGGGGTAAAGGTCAGGGTCAGGGTTGGGGTAAAGGTCAGGGTAAGGGTCAGGGTAAAGGTCAGGGTAAGGGTTGTGTTGGAAGGATTTTCTCTTGTATCGTTACTCACATTTGAAACATGCAGATTTTCTGAAGCACTGACCAAAACATGCTGCTGATTCCTGATGTTATTAAATATTCCTGTTCAGTGTCGTTTGTGCTTCATCTCTGGACATTTATAAATCGCTGAAAAAGGTGTGGAAACTGCTAAACAAACTGAACATTTACAGTGCAATTCATCACCAATTGAATCTATTTTCTAGTGCAGAAATCTTTCTATATTTCTAATAAGACCAAATGAAGTTATGAGCAACCTTTCATCAAGATATGAGCTTATTTTAAGTCGATATTTCCTTCATATTGATAAAGTTCTTATTCCACTGGCAGATTATTTGACTTATGAGATGGGACTAAATGTCTTGTTATAAGTTAAATTAATCTGCGAATGGAGCAAATACTTTTTCCATCAATATTAAGAAAATATTGACTTAAAACAAGCTCATATTTTGAAGTTTCTTGCGGTTTTTTTTTATTTAAAAATACTTTAATAATCCCACTGGGAAATGAAATGCTGTTGCAGCTCATCAATTTTATTTCCAGTGGACTAATATTTGCAAGACGACCAAAAATACTTGGTAAGATTTTATTTTTGCAGTGTAGCTCAAACATATTCCTTCATTTATATTTTCTAAACATGAAGTTGAAGAACAATGCAATTGTTTGCTTATCAGCAGTGGTATGGAGCAAAATTGGGGTCAAAACGTTTTTGAAAAACTGAGAAACTTAAAACAAATACTTGAAATGTACAAAAAATACATTTGAGACAGAAAAAAGGCTTTAAACTAAAAATATCTTGAAGCTGTTGACACGTTTTCTCATTTATGTTTGTTTTCCTGTTGAAAACAAACATAAATGTTTGTTTCCAACAAACATTTATGTTGCGGGTCGCATCACGTTAAATGTCTAATTTAACACACAATTAAAATGTGTGTCCTTCTAACACAGATGTGACATTTATCTCTGTGCCAAAAGTGAATCTGCTAACAAACTAAAAAATTATTTAAAACAGGAAAAAGTTTCTACAGTGAAAAAATTCTTCAAACTAAAATCATCTGAAAGTGAAAGTTTTGGGGAAAAAAGTTTCTAAATCTGCAAACTAAAAAATATTTAGAAAAATTAACACCTAAAATGTGAAGATGATTTTAGCTGTACATATACAACCGTATGTCGATGACTCAGTGTTAATACATTTTATTTAAACGCACTTTTATAAACAAAGAACCTGTACAAACAGGACACAGACAAGATTTGAAGACAAGTTTTTAGGCATTTTTTTAGATTCCTGAAAGGAAGAAAAGATAAAAAAAGGAAAACCATTAAACAAGTTCATTTTATACTAAAAAAGATCAAGTTCATTATTTACAAACAAATAATTTGATTAAAAAATAAAACAAAAAACATTAAAATGAGGTTTTCTGTGAAAACAAAAAGACTCTTGAAGGTTTTCTGTTTATAAAACGATGGCGAGCGTTTCGGCCACCATCTGGATCGCCCGCAGGGGATCGACGACGTCTTTCAGTTTGTCCTTCCTCAGAACCCAATCCGGTGCAAACCTGAACGACACAAAAATATGGAGCTACATTAGTCCCAAGATTCACAGCGACATTTGCATGGTGTTGCACAGAACAGGGAATCATGTTGTACATTTACACACATGCAGATTTTACTGTTGCTCTGTTAATCTTTCTGACACTAATTTAGCTCCACAGAAAACATTTTAGTTCCCACAGAACCAAAAGTCCTGTTTGGGTTTTACAGAGCAGACGCTGCGTACTTTGGTGGAGGTTTGGATTTGCGCGGCGTTGGCGGAACAAAGAAGCTCCCGTTGATGGAGGCGTTGATTCGCTGCCTGGTGATGCTGCGCTCTTCGTCCATTTTGTGTTTCCGCGCGGTGAGCCGGTAGATGCTGCGTATCCGGTCCAAAACCTTAGGCAGCTTCACCACCTCCTGAGGGGAAATAGATTGAATGGAAATGTTTCTGTGAGCATCAGCGGGAGAGATTTCTGAAATTATTTCTGAGTCTGCTTCAGACCTGAGCGCGGCGCTCGTCCTGCAGCAGCAGAGCGAGAAGGAAGCAGGCTTTGGTGAAGATGCTGCCGCCCTTTTCGGCCACTTTGTCTCCGGCTTTCTCCCGGTATTTCTGCAGTAAATCCAGCAGCGTTTCCAGGGAGTTTTCCACCGAATACACCGCCTCTATGGTCAGGTGGTACTGAGGGTAAATACAAATTATGAAATAAATCAATTAATCACATGGCAAATTAAAACAAGCTAAATAATTTATATTTTTTTCCTCTTTCTACCAAAAACAAAATGACAAAAGTCTTCAGTCTGAAGGGCGTTTTTGTTTACTCAGACTTCATAATTCATATTATTTGTTGTTTCTGTTTTATTTTTGATATCTTAAAATGTCTTCCAGTTCCTGTTTTAAATGT
Source organism: Poeciliopsis gracilis (assembly GCA_911649635.1). NCBI lineage: Eukaryota > Metazoa > Chordata > Actinopteri > Cyprinodontiformes > Poeciliidae > Poeciliopsis > Poeciliopsis gracilis. The sequence goes on along the minus strand of CAJVRI010001168.1, from coordinate 1,243,908 downwards.
TCTTTAATTTGCATTTGCCACATGTAATACCAGCATCTCCCACCAGAGGGCGCAGTTCGAGGAGGGCTTTCTGATAAATACAACTAGAGCCTGTTTTTGTAAAAACAATCAAATTAAATGAAAAAAACCTGAAAATTAAGTTTGTAAATCAGTTTTTGTAAACAGAGTTTCTGGATAAAAATGAAAAGATATCAACAGTCAGAAAAGCATCGATGCAACGAACCGGCGCCGTCTGTTGTACCTTGGAGAGGTTGAGGAGGATCTGGACGGAGAAGGTGATGACCTCCATGCAGGGTCCGCTCCGGTTGCAGCTGCGTATCAGCGTGAAGATGACGCTGGTGGCGCCGCTTCCCACCAGCCGCTCGCAGCACTCTGGCGACAGCCTGGTGGCGGCTTCTGCTCACCACAACAAACGTTTCCATCAGCACCCAAACGACCGACAGCAGCCAGCGAGAACAAGCCAGTCCTGCTCTTACCGAGGTTCTTCAGGGCCTCCAGGATGAAGGAGAAGTGTTTGTATCGGAGGAGGTACTCCAGCGCAGCAGAGGTTTTGTTGCAGAGTTTGTCTTCCTCTCGGACTTCAGTAGAGATTTTGCGCAAGCGGCGCCTCAGCTTGACGAGTTTGGGGTTGTCGCTGAGCATGCGGGAGCGGTGTCCTCTCCACAGAGCCTGCAGGGACACAGGATGGAGCCTCTGATATGGCGGCCGGACCGAGCAGCTCAGAAACTTAGACCGATTCATCATCTAACTTGGGATTTTAATTATTCACAAAATATTTAACATAAAGTTACAGTTTATCTTAAACACAGCGACTACAAAACTATTTCAAAATAACTGAGGTGGGCACCGCTACCTGAATAAGTTAGTCATGTTAAACCTTAAAGCAAAATCAAAACATTAGCTTGGCTAATGCTAAAGTGCTGTACCAAAACGGTATTTAGTGGAAGCTAATGCTATGATGCTAGTTAGAAACCAAGAGTCTTCTTTCAATAAGGAAATTATGCAAAACCCAGTGTAACTTTGGTTTTACAGTAATTTAGTTATTTTTTTTAGTATTTGCTTGTTTTACAGTTTTTCAAAAAACTAAAACAAAACGTTAAACTTCAAAATAAGAGCATGAATATAACAAACCACCTTTAGGGTTCATATCAGTCGATAAACTAAATTTCACAAATTTCAAAATTTATTCAACTAAAAGTTTCCAAAATGACCAAATAAATTTGCTCTTCAAACTTTGCTCATGTTCAGACTTAGCTAGCGGTAGCATTAGCTAATGGCACAGGCAGCGTTAGCTTTAGCATCGCCTCACCTGAGCTTTGACGATTCCTCGTTGAGCCCTCTTCTGTCGCCTGTCGAGGAGGAATTTTCGGGTCACTTCCTGAATGACGGCGGCGGCTTTGTGGCGGCGCGCTAACCAACGCCTGACCGCTCTCTGGACCGTCACCACCTTCCTCCTGTCCTCCAGATATCGTCTCCTCTGCAGCCTCGCTCGAACCCAACGCTGAGAAAAGCCCAGAGAACCGTTTACAGTCGGTGCTGCGCTGCGAAACCCAACAGAACATCTCTGGTTCTGGTTTCCGGGTTTACCTGTATGGTAACGACCGACTGGATCTGCCTTTTTGCTGATTCCAGAGCCCAGTGGGCTCTCAGGGCTCGTTGGATCTTTATGGCGCTGAGGTGATGGAAAACCGCAGCTGTGAAACGGAGTCTCTGCTCCGCCTGAGCTGCTTCCAGGACCTGAAACCAACCAGCATGAATTCAATGGAAAAATCACAGAATTTGGTTGGATTCCTCCAAGATAATAAAATCTAGACCCGACTTGGTTCATGGCTACCTGTCGTTTTTCCTTCCAGGCGCGGCAGCATCTCTGAAGAGTGATGACTGCCTTCCTCATCAGCAAGTATCTGTTCTTCATCACTTCGGCTTCTTTAGTGGCTCGATATTTCCTCTGAATCGTGAGAGCAGATGATTTCAGTGTCAGGTACCGTTGCCGTTCACGGTGGACCCTGAAGGCGCTCTGGATGACGCTTGCAGCCTCTCGCATTTCTCCGATCTTTCGTCTGGACTTCATTCCTCGATATGCAGCCTGAAGAATGATGACAGCTCCTCTGACGTCTTGGTAGCTCTTTTCCTGAAGTTCTTTACATTTCTGCGCTCTAAACCTCTGCTGTATGACAGTCACCGCCCAGCATCGTCTCTTATAGTCAGTTTGCTGTTTGTGTCTCCTGAAGTTAGCTTGAATGACGGTCGCGGCTCTGTGCATCTTCGCCACTTCGCTCCGGACGTGATGGCCTCTGAAGGCTGCCTGCAGGACGACAGCAGAGCGTCTAACGTTCAGGAAACGCTCTCTGTCTCGCCGTTGGAGAAGAAGAGCCCGATAGCGTCTCTGGATGATGATGGCCGCCAGACGCAGAGCCTGGAACTTGACTCGCTCCCTGTGCTTTCTGAATGCAGACTGGATCACAGTTGCAGACTTTTGCCAATGAGCAACTTTGTATCTGACTTGAAATCCTCTGAATGCTGCCTGCAGACCAATAGTCACTCTTCTCATTTGTTCATATTGTTGTCTTTGTTGCCTTGCTGCCACTGCGGCTCGGTATCGCCGCTGAACCAAGACGACAGAGGTCTTGAAGGCCAGATATTCCCGGCGTTCACAGTGGGCTCGGTAAACTCTCTGGATTACACTTGCAGCCTGATGCATCTGCCTTACATTCTGTCTGAACTTCATTCCTCGATATGCAGCCTGAAGAACGATGGCGGCTCTTCTGACCTTTTGGTAACGCTTTGCTAGAATCTCCTTAAGTTTCTGGGATCTAAACCTCTGCTGTATGACAGTCACCGCCCAGCGTCGTCTCTTAAAGGCTGTTTGCTGTTTGAGTCTCCTGACATTAGCTTGAATGATAGCAGCGGCTTTGTGCATTTTTGCAATTTGAGTGCGTGCATGATGGCCTCTGAAGGCTGCCTGCAGGACGACAGCAGAGCGTCTAACGTTCAGGAAACATTCTCTGTCTCGCCGTTGGAGAAGAAGAGCCCGATAGCGTCTCTGGATGATGATGGCCGCCAGACGCAGAGCCTGGAACTTGACTCGCTCCCTGTGCTTTCTGAATGCAGACTGGATCACAGTTGCAGACTTTTGCCAATGAGCAACTTTGTATCTGACTTGAAATCCTCTGAATGCTGCCTGCAGACCAATCGTCGCTCTTCTCATTTGTTCATATTGTCGTCTTTGTTGTCTTGCTGCCACTGCGGCTCGGTATCGCCGCTGAACCAAGATGACGGAGGTCTTGAAGGCCAGATATTCCCGGCGTTCACAGTGGGCTCGGTAAACTCTCTGGATCAAACCGGCAGCCTGATGCCAACGAGCGACTTCCTTTCTGACATAAAGTCCTCTGTATGCAGCTTGAAGGCTTATTGCTGCCCTTCTTAGCTGTTCATATTGTTTTCTTTGCTCTTTGGCTGCAACAGCAGCTCGATATCTGCGCTGAACATTCACAACAGACGTCTTTAGGGTCACAAACTGCTTGCGTTCACAGTGGACTCGGTAAACTCTCTGAATCACCCTTGCAGCCTCTTGCCTTTGCCTCAATATTTGTCTAGATTTCATTCCTCGATACGCAGCCTGTAGAAAGATGGTGGCTCTTCTGACCCGTTGGAAATGTTTTGCATCCAGTTGTTTCTGCCTATAGGCCCTAAATCTCCGCTGCAGGACGCAGGCTGCCCTGCGTCGCCTCTCCAAGGCCAGACGCTGTTGGCGTCGTCTGAAGTTTGATTGGATGATAGTAGCTGCCTTGTGCATCTTTGCCATCCGAGTCCGGAAAAGGAATCCTCTGAAAGCAGTTTGAAGAGTGAGAACGGCTTGTTTTGTTTTAAGGAAGCTTTCTCTGAATTTCCTTTGGACAAGAAGAGCTCGGTAGCACCTCTGAATGATGATGGCAGACAGGCGCATTGCCTGAAACCTGACTCTTGCTCTGTGCTTCCTGAATGCAGCCTGGATCATCACTGCAGCCTGGTGCCGGCGAGCAACCTCTTCTCGGACTCGTTTTCCTTTTGAAGCCGCTTGAAGGAGGATTGCTGCCCTCTGGATGCGCTCGTATTGCTTTCTTTGCTCCTTAGCTGCAACATTAGCCCGATATCTGCGCTGGACTTTAACGACATGAACTTTTAAGGAAAGGTAGTATTGACGCTCCCGGTAGGTCCTGAAAGCTCTCTGGATGACTCTGGCAGATTCATGTCTTCGTTTTAGGATGTGCCGCGTTTTCATCCCACGGAAAGCGGCTTGCAAAACAACGGCGGCGCGTTTCTTGGCCCTCATTAGCTTAACAGCTCTGTAGCGTTCCTGCAACACTTTACAAGCCCAGATGAGCTTTTTGTAGCAGCTTCTCTGCTGGTACTTCCTGATCTGAGACTGAATGATTACAGCCGCTTTATGCTCCACCTGCAGCTGCTTCCTGACAGCGTACCCTCTGTAGGCGGCCTGTATGCAAACCGTTGCGCTGCGCTTCGATCGGTACTCCAGGTGGAGTCTCCTTGCCAGAGTGGATGCTCTGTATCTCTGCTGACACGCCAAAACGGCAGCCTTGATTGCCAAAAACCGCTTCCTGGCTCTGCTCGTCAGAAATCTCCTCTGGATGATTCCTGCTGCTTGATGCAACTCCACTATCGTCTTCCTGGCTCTGTATCCGCGGAACGCCGCTTGGATGACCACAGCGGCTCGTCTCGTTGCTCGGTATCTCCTCATCTGCTCATCACGGAGTATTTTGGCTCTGTAGCGATCCTGAATGATAACGGCTGCACACTTTGTTGCCAGGTAAGCCATTCGAACTCTGTGCATCCTGAACAGAGCTTGGACTGCTGCTGCAGCTTTGTGTCTCTTCTTCAGGTCTTTTCTGGCTGCGAACCCCCTGAAGGCGGCTTGTATCTTCACGCTGGCCTGCTTCATGCTTCTGAACTGGCTTTGCTGCTCTCTGCAGAGGAGAACGGCTCGGTATCTGCTCTGGATGACGATGGCTGCACTTTGACGGAGAGTATATTGTTTCTTGCATAAGAACATCCTGACCGCAGACTGAATGACTGTGGCAGCCTGGTGCTTCTCCCTCAGCTCTGTCCTGACTCTCAAACCTCTGAATGCAGCTTGGAGCGTGATGCATGCCATTTTCTTCTCAAGATATTCGTTCCTCATCTTGTTCCCCAGTAAAAACGCCTTACAGTGAAGTTGTATCACTACAGCTGCTGATCTCAGGGATCTGTAGTCCGTTTGGGCTTTATGCCGACGATAGTGAGCTTGTATCAGAGTTGCACAGTGATGCAGAGTTTTAATCCGGCTCCTCTCTGCTCTGCCTCTCCATGTAGCTTGGATAATGAGCGCAGCTCTCCGAAGAGCTTCATATTCCTGCTTCACCTTTTGAGCTAAAACCGTCGCTCTGTATTTCTGTTGAATCACAACTGCAGCTTTTCTCAACAGACCGTATTTCTTTTGGGCAGCGTGTTTCCTGAATGCAGCTTGGATCACCGCTGCTGCCCTGTGCTGCTTCTGCAGCGACTCTCTCGCCACTTTTCCACGGTAGGCAGCCTGGATCAAAACAGCTGCACGTCTCATCCTTACAAACCTGGCTCTGTCAAAGTCTCTCTTTAAAGAGGCCTGAAATCTAAGCTGGATCGTCACTGCGGCGCATCTCCTCTCCACAAACCTCTTTCTGACGGCGTATCCTCTGAAGGCCGCCTGGATGACGGTGGCGGAGCGGTTCTGCAGCTTTAACATTGTAAATTTCCTAAAAGCAGCTTGGATAACTCTGGCCGCACGGTTTTCCTCCAGAGTTTTCCGATGTCTCCATTTCCTGAACGCTCTCTGGAGGCTGAGCGCCGCTTTGCGTACGAGGAAATATCGCTCCCGGTCTCTTTTGGAGGCGACCCGAGCTCGGACCCGTCTCTGAAGGACCGTGGCCGCCCAGCAGATCCTTGCATAAGCGTTGGCGGCCCGCTTCATTCGCCACTGAGCCTGAACTATGATGGTGTAATACTGGAGGCGCTGATAAGCCCTCAAGGCCGAAAACTTCCTCCAGTGAGCCTGAAGAGACGAAACAGTTCTGGAATCAATCACGTTACATGAAACTGCAGCTGAAATGAATAATTGTGAACTAAAGTACTTAAAACTGCAGTATGTTTCTGTATTTGTTAAAACCATGTAGTGACAAGAGGTGATCTGAGAAAAGTAGTAAAAAAAAAAATCAATGGAAATCAAACCCCTCTGTGGTAATGCACCACTCAGTTAGAAACAACCAATCAGAGCCAAGAGGAGGGTCTTAGCGCTGCCAATCAATCTTGTGCTCATCAAGGTTAGTACAGTTAACTAAAACTGAAACTGATAAAGCATTAAATGGCATCTTCTGTTGAGTATTCAACATCCAGTCGATGTAAAAAAAAAAAAAAAATCACAATTTTTTAATTCTGCACCAAAAAATTAAAGTATGAAAAAACAAACTGCTGTCCTGATAAAAACTAAAGTAAAGCTAAACAATATTTACCCAACAATAAAAACTGAATTAGATAAAAATCACAATGAAATGCAACTGAATTATAATGAATTATAAGAACTAGAAGTATAATAACCCTGGTGTACATTAGGATGATCGACAGCGCTAAGCCCCGCCTCCTGGCTCTGATTGGTTGTTTCTGGTGCATTTCTTCATATCAGCTCAGGGAGGAGGTTGATCTTTTTACAGATCATCAGTGACAACATGGTGACAGTTTTAACAAATAATATGGAAAAAACGTTTTTTTATTTAGATACTACAGCTTTAACTGCCCAATTATAAACTAAAGCACTTAAAGCAGGTAAAAAACTCGCCGCCTACCTGGATGACAGTCGCTGCTTTATGCTGTAAAGCCCGAAGCCGAGCCTCTTCCTGGATCCTCAGCCGGTTCCGAGCTGCATAACGTCTCCAGACCGACTGGATCACAGCGGCGGCGCCATTCTGCCTCTCAGCTCGACGCCGCAGGAGGAAACATCGAACCGCCGCCTGGATTTTAATGGCCGCCTTGTTTCGCTCCTGAATAAAAACAATAAATAACCTTTAGGATGATATTTTTTTATGTTGGTTTAGTGGAAACAAGTTAGTGACTGACTTGATTTGCAGCATAAACTTTTCTTTGGATCACATTTCTGTCCAAATTCATCAAATTTTATTAAACTGAAACTCAAAATGCCCAAAAGCTTCAAAAAAAGAAAATAGGAGATTTTAAGTTGATGAGTTAATTACCAATATCCAGGGTTTTAAAGTTGATTTGATGAAAAAATATTTCACCATCTCATAAACATGAAGTCAGTTTATACTTCAGAGTGAAAAGGAAGATCAGCCCCAAAAAGAGAAACTCTACTTTGACTGAGATCCTGGGAAAAACTGAGGCATCAGATGATTATAATGGCAAAGAAAAACCAGGTTACACTTAATGAGAAAAAATAAATATGTAAAAATGTTAGAATGAAGTTATAATAATAATAATAATAATAGAGGAAAGTTGGAAAAATAAATTATAATAGAGAATAAAACTGTCGAACAAATAATTGCAAAAAACAAGAATAAAGCCAAAATGCCAGAAAGTCGTAAAAAAATACAAGAACTTTATGTTAATGACAGTCATATAAATGTAAAAATGCAAGGTGCAGCTCTTTTATCTGGCTGGAGACGTGTAGAAACATACATCCCATAATTCACTGGGAAACTGAAACCAATAGCAGAGAAGAAGGAGGAGGAACCTGGAAGAGCCGAAGGTTTTTCCTCAGCTTGTGTTTCCTCCAGGCGGCCTGGATGAGCCGAGCCGCTCTGGTTTCGATCCGCAGGTCCAGGAGCCGGGCGCAAAGAAACGACACGTATGACATCACAACCTGCAGGGAAACCATGGCAACGGAGAACAGCTGAATTGATGCTATGGCCTGAACAAATGAATCCCCAGTTTATACAAAGTAGGAAATGAGTTTTTGTAACAAAACAGTTTATTGGAGCAAATATTTGGGCCATATTTGTTGATTGACAGCGCTAAACCCCGCCTCCTGGCTCTGATTGGCTGTTTTTGGTGCATTTCTTGAGGCGTCATTCACAGATTACCTGATGATGCGGTTTAACAAATAGCAGCTTTAAATATAAACCACTGTTGAGAAGTTCTTAGAGTTCCTTTGGATAATTAAATAAAAATAATTTGGTCATTTCTCCACACATTTCCAGCCTATGGAAGCCTGGAGGAACCAAACCCAGTTTGTGGTTCTGGCCTCACCTTCTCGCTGGGGATGGTGTTGGACATGTCGGCCGGGTTGATCATGGCCGGCACGCCGCCCAGCGACGCCACCGCGCCGTTCACCAGTCTGAAGTTGTTCTTCTCGTTTTCCAGCAGCTCTTTGAAGCCGGGAGACGGAGAAACCAGCCCTGCTCACAGAAAACCAGGTTAAAGCAGAAACCTGATTAACAGCCGTATGTTTTTTGTTTTAGCTAATATTATTTTAAGTCAGATTTTATTTTCAAATGTTTCGCTCCCTTCCATCCGGCGGCCAAAATGGCCCCAGGACCTTTGACTAGACCAAAATACTTGTTAATGATTTCTGTTTTTGCTGCGTTTCTGCACAGATCAGATCTTTACCATCCATTTCCGCTGGCGGCGAGTCGAAGGAGCCGTCGGAGTCGCTGTCGGAGCAGTTTAGCTCCAGGCGCCCCCTGGTGGCGCACTCCAGGGTCTGCGTGGTGCTCTGGCTGATGGAGGCTTCCTGAAGGAGAGCGGGGTGGTAGTGGTGCAGCAGGTAGCAGAGGACGCGGCCGTCAGAGAACGACACGGTGAAGTTCTCCACCTGCACACAGAAACACGGGTTGGTGCGCCGCTTGGTTTACGAGGCAAGAATCACAAATTAATATGAAAATCACACAAAATCCTCACTTAACATGTTTAATCTTGACTGTTTACAGATACTTTGCTTCTTTACAACTGTCAATATTTCTTTTCTCTCAAAATGTTTGGTGTATGTAAACAACGTTGGGGGGCATGCTAGCCGTAGCGGCGCTGCTGCGGTGGAATAACAAAACCTGGAGCCGTAGGGATTCAGTGCAGAGCACCAGAGCAATGGGAAAATATTGCAATGCTAGCCTTGGCTGCTAACAGTTCTTTGCTGCAACGCGTCTATAAGGAAGAGGATTGTCACCTTTATGTGGTAGAAGTCACACACGGCGCAGACCCAGTCCATCAGCAGTGTAATCTTGGCGCTGGTGTGTCGGTACGGCGGCCTGGTCTTCGCCGGGCTCGGCTGACCGGCCCGGTCGGCCCGAACCAGGGCCAGTCTGCGTTTGGTCCTCAGAGTTCGCTTCAGGAAGTCGACCTCCTCCCTGAGCTGAGCCTCATCCAGGATCACCTCCACCTGCAGGCAGCACACGTCTCAATAAAACATCCGTATAAACGCCGATTCTCCCACCTGGTCACCGGCATCTGAAAGAGATTCTCACCTGAAAGGCAAAGATGATTTTCCACAGGAGGCTCAGCGTTTTCTCTCTGTGGCCGTCAACGATATCTCTGGAGTCGATGACGGAGCCTGACGACAAAAATATTAAGAAAACATCAAGTTTCATTCCCCACTGAAAATGTTCAGGCATTTCAAGGCAAGTTTTAAAACTTTTCCAGCAACAAACTTTGGAGGTAAGAACAATAAAAATTAACTAAAAAATAGACTTAATCCTCTATCATACAATGTAATTTATTACTGTTACAGATCTGTTGGTCACTGAGTCATTAGGAATAATAAATATTCATTACTTTGGAAAAACAAATTAAAAATCTTAAGGTTCATAAATTCACTGATTTAAGTTCAGACAGTGAAAAGAAAATGTGTGTTTAGTTATGTGTCTGAAGTCTGTGCGTGCTGCAGCGTACCGCCGTCGTCCTGCAGGTCGATGCCTCTGCAGCGCAGCAGCTGCAGCGCCACGTCCACGTTGTGAACCTTCTGCAGGCGGCTGATGGCCGGCAGACGCAGCTTCGCCGAGAGACTCCAGTCCTGAACGAGAAGCTCCATCACGCGACTGGACAGGAAGCAAAGCAGGAAAAATATTACATTTTATAACATTACAATATCTCTTACTTAATTTTATTTTTACTTTTAACACAGGATCAAATTTCAGAAAGAAAAATTACAAATCATGCAAATTAAAATTTTTGAGCTTGTTTCAATTTGAGATATAATTAAATAATGTAGAAATTGTAGCTAAACTTCGTTAAGAGTTTACGTAAATTCAAAGCCCACATTAACAGAAGCTGCCAAACACACTTGTGAAACAAGATGGCCACCGTGAGCAGGTTGAAAAACTGAAACAGAAAATCAGTTTTGATCACAGATTTTCCAAAAAATTCAACCTTCGATTAACCGATGAACCCAATTCATGCCCCACGAGAGCAGGGCTGGACAATAAATCAATAATATATATTGATTTATATATATGTGATCAATAAATGTAGATAATGCTTCTTATTGAATATTTAATGTTTGTCAAATTCAATTAACTGTGGCTGGTAAAGAGAAACACCAACTGCTCCATGTCTCACAGCTAGCTAAGCTAAGCTAAGCTAGGCTAAGCTAGGCTAAGGTGGTGGAATCAACTACCGCACTCGTTCTTTGGTCGCCTAGCAACAAAGAATGCTTCTGCCAGGTCAGAAGCAGTTTCAAGTTCCCCCATCGCTGGTTGCTTAGCAACAACCTGCCAGGTGCGGTTTCAAGTTTGACTCACGATGGGGAAACTGAAATATGGAGAAAAACCTGGAAAGATCCTGGCAGCAGTTTGGCAATTCTTCAGATACTTAAACTAATCAATACTTCTCCATATCTATGAAACAAGCATTTTATCAGCCATATGAGTGAATCTAAAGACCAGCTATTCAAAAGCGACCAAAAAGAAAACATTGAAACTTAAGACGTCCCGCTCACACTAAGCGAACGCCGCATTTCAGATCGACGGCCAGATTTTTCACAGCAAAGTTGAACTCGTCGAGCGGCGTCTGGACGTGGCAGACGGGGAGGCCCAGGTAGGCCAGGTGGCGCGGCAGGATGCCCTCTCCGCTCAGGAAGTCTCTGGAAAACGCCAGCAGCAGGTCCTTACTCGCCTGGCAGACACAAAACACAGATCAAAACCAGACAATCCTGGGAACCAGTGAGAGGAACCTAATCAAAGTTTCCACAATATGTCCCCATGTGACCTTTAGGCTTCACACAGCAGAGACGTGACCTTGGCTCACCTTGAACTCGGCGTCGATGCAGAACAGACACGGGTCGTGTTCGATCAGACGGGATTCTTTGGCTCTGTCCAGGAAGCAGACGAGCAGCAGAAGCTTCTTCAGCGTGAAGCGGGACAGCGCCTCCTCATGGCCTGCAGCGGAAATGAGGTCGTCATGGCAACCACAAAAGGTTAAAACATCTGAACACGTATGGAATAACATCTCTGCCATGAAATAAAAATAAAAGCTCGACAGAAAGTCATAATTATGAGATTTAAAGTTACAATAAATTGATTTTTTTAAGTCAAAAACTTTTTTCTTTACCTTAATTTCTGATAATTGACTTTAAAATTAAAAAAAACTTAAGACTTCCTATTGGGCTTTTATTTTTTCCTCTCATGGTTCTTTTATACAATATTCAAACAAAAAACAAACAAAAAAAACTTTCGTTCTCCAACAGACCGTCGCTATGCTGCTAATCAATTTGATCAGGGTGAATGGATCGCCTCTAAAGTACATCAGAGCGCCGCTCCGATTTTACCGTCTTTGTAGAGGTGAGGCACCCGGGCGTGTCTGAAGGCCGCGGCGATGTCCGGGTTCCAGAGGAGGCGCTGCAGGACGAACATGGCCAGACCCAAAACGTCGCTGTTGCTCTCCAGGGAGATCAGCTCCCCGAAAATAGTCTGAGGACGCACAACGTTAGCTTAAAAAAAGCCTCAAGAAGGTTAGCATGATGAAGTATAAATGTAAAACAGCACTGGATGACACAAGCTAAAAGCTACTACAAACGGAAAATTAGTGCAGAATTCTGTGGAGATGAAGTCAAAATTTGTGGAAAATCCATTTGGAAGTCCATTTGTTTTCTAAACTTTGGCCCCAATCCTCTTCCATAGATATCTGAGGTATTTGGGGCCCACATTAAAAATCTGCTCGGGGCCCAAAAAAGTTTGTGCCGGCCCTGTTTTAGTTTAGGTGCAAAATTAAACACAAAAAGTATGAAAAAAACGAAAACCACTATAAATAATAAAAGCTCAACTGAAACTAAACAATACTGAGCTGATAGTAACTAATGAAACTAAAACCCACTAAAAACTAATTAAAGCTGAATTTGACAAAAAGTCACAATGAAATAAAACTGTAAAGAATAATTTTTAATACTGTTCATATCTCCTTTTAATGGTTCAGAGAAGCGATTTACCTCCAGGCCGATCCGTAGCCACAGCGGATTGTATGACAGCAGCCAGTTCAGGACTTTCTTACGTTCACCTGATTACAAACAACAAAAAACAGCCCAGACTTAGAGCTGGACAACAATAATGTTTACTGCGATAAACATGTAGTCAATATAAATAGATTATATAGAATATTAACTAGGCATTCTGGGGGATGTAGGCAGAGGGAAGGCGTTAGCCGCTCAGCCTCTCACAGCGAGCTAAGCTAGGAAATGTGGTGCCTCCAGTTTGGCTCAGATATTTAAAAACTAATCAATTATTATCGTGATGGTCTTCCAATCGCACTTCAGACTGAATGAACGTTTTAAAATGGCCGTCATGGCGTCGTACCCACGTCCTTCCAGAGGTGGCGGTCTTTGCGGACCAGCAGGCGGCGGGCCTCCACCTCCAGCTCCAGCCTCTGGATGGCTTTGACCATGGCCTCCGAGGTGAACAGCTGGCAGGCGGCGCGGCGCAGGCGGTTCAGCTTCCGCTTGGCCGTGTAGGTGCTGAAGGACATCTCCTCCTTGGTGGGCGCTTTGGGAACGCTGAGGTCATCGCCGCCGCCCAGCGCGAGCGAGACGGCGCTCACTGACAGGAAAAACATTTTATTATTCATCTGCAACCGAAAACTTAGCTCCTCTATAGCTAAGTGTTGCAGCGCCGCGCTACCTTTAGCCACTTCAGTGTTGACCTTGAAGTCGTCGGGGGTCAGGACGTGGTTGAGCCACCAGGTGAATCCTCTCTCCTGCTTCTCCACCCAGCGCTCGTCGTAGAACATGTTCTTGGCTGCGAACGGCATCGGGTGTCTCGGCAAAGCTAAAAACGGCACAGAAACTAAATAAATCTCCGAGATGAGGAGAAAAAAAACTAAATTATATGTCTAATGCAGATTAGAGCCGCTAAAAAGAAAATTTGACATTTTTCTTAAATATTTTGACTAATCCGCCATGAAAGACAGGAAAAGAAAACAAAACAATGACATTAAGTCAATTTTTAGAAAAGTAAATTCTCCTGTATGACCTGCATCTCTGAAGCTGCCAGGAGACAATCTGAGATCAAAATCTGATTTATGAAAATAAAGTCAGAATTTCAAGAAAGATTCGCAGAAAAAGGTTAAAATGAAAATATTAAAGTCAAAATTCAGAGGGAAAACCAGCATTTAAAGTTCAGAGCAATAACAATTTAATTCTACGTGAAAAAAATCTAAATTTTGTGAAAAAGTGTGAAAGGAGGTCAACATTCGTCGACATAATTCTGTGATAAAAAATAATTTATTGTTTGTTTTTAACTGTGGCCCTAATCCTCTTCCGTACACACCCGTCTGTTTTGGCTTGATGAACGTTAGCTTCGACTGAGCTACAGCAACCACCTTGGAGATCTTCATAGACTGAGACCCACCTAAAGCAAAAGAAGGGAAGGGAAATTCCTCAGTAAACTGCAGAAAGAAAACAGATCCAAAACCCCAGATGACATTAGGATGTGCAGATTTATACTTTTGGTGGAGACTTTGGTGCTCGAACGTTTAGCCCTGGAAGCAGCTGCAGACTTTGCCGACCTCACAGACTGGGTCAGATCTGGGCAGGAAACAAAGACGGATTAATCAACCATATTTATTAAAACCGTTACTGTTGGGTAAGTCAGAATGAAGTCATAACTTTAGGGCATTGAAGTACTAACTTTCAGACTTCCAGCACAAAAAAAACAAAACAAAAAAAAAACAACAACCTTATTTCTTATTAAATTGACTTGATGTTGTTCTAGTAACATTGTGCCTGTATTCTGCTAATATTATGACTAAATTCTTGTGATTCTGTAATGCAACATGCAGACGGGACGACTGAAATAAAAGCAACTTTTTAAAATTGTTTTGAATTTGTAATTTGTTTTATTAGAAAATTGGAAAAAAAAAAAGTTGAAAGAGTGTTGTGTGTTTTCCAGGCACATTGAGCCATTTTATTACACAATCCATGATGTTACCTTTAGTTATGAAAAGTCTACATATATCAAATGGATTGAAAGGAATTTTACTTCCTGATTTAACATCTTGGGCCTCTGTCTCTTTGAGAAACTTTGCCTCCAGGAAGTCTGTCCAACATGGCTCCTCTATTAACCCTTTAACAATGTTTTTACCAGCGGTGCTTTGAGCAGCAGCTCCTGTAACGAGCTCAGCTGATTCAGTTCCACCAGGTGTTTGCTAATTGCTAATGGCTAGTCTGAAGGAGCTGAATGGGGGAGGAGCTGTGCCTCAAAGGTGGAGCCAGGTCCACCCAGGCGTTTTGCACAGCTTGTCATGGAGATTAAGATTTCTCAAACATGCATGAAAGAGTCATGCAAATATGAAGCACAAAAGTCGATAATACTCACTTGTGACTTTCTCCCGCCGAGTTGCATTCCTGCTCTGGACAAATGCTGGCGGCTCAGTTTTCCTGACCACAACTCGACTCCTCTTCACTCGCTCAAGCTTTCCTGAGTCTTCGCTCTTGGTGGAATCGGTTCTCGAGAATTCTTCACTCTTCCTCTTCTTGCTTTTCCCTGCCAACTGGACAGGGAACAAGTCTTCCTGAGCAGAACCACCTGGGGACAAGTCAGACGAGGACGACGAGCTGGCAGAGGGAGGAGCGTGAAGCGGCGAAGAGGTGGCAGAGAACCGAGATAGCGCCGTGTCTGGAGGGGAAGACCTTTGATTGGGGCTGGAAGGGGTGAAATCCAGGAATTCATGTCCAGCATCACACTGTTCAGCTCCTGTCTCAGTGTCTATGATGGGAAGGCTCGGCGTTCCTGGACCGGAGTCGCTCTGGCTACCACCATCAGAGAGTTCAAGCGTTTTCTCCAGTAGCTTTCGGCGTGACTTCCTGATTTTCCTCTCTCCAGGACTGCTGGCCTCCACAGACGCTTTGCCTTTGGTCACGGTGGCAGATGTGAAAGAAAACTTCGCCTTTTCCTTTTCTACAACCTTCTCCACCTTAGAAGTAATCTTTTTGCTGACAAAAAACGTGAGTCTCGGCTCGTGAGGCTGCGTGTTTTCGCTCTTATACTCCAGAGAATCGGAAAACTCGCAGCTGGAACTTGTATTTCTTGGACTGGTGTCGAGACGCCCGAGGTCAGAGTCTATCAGAACCAGAGCGTCCTTCAAAGATGGAAGAGAGGATCCGGTTGAGTCGCTGTCAGAAGCAGGAAGCGGGCTGCCGGACTCAATACGAGGCATCAGTTTCTTGAACATCTCTGGCGTGCCAATTGGAGACAGAGTCCTGTCAAACAATTTAGTCAGTTCGTTGCTTTTAGGATTTTCTGTGACGCCATCAGGGCCGGAGTGGACGACCTTTGTAGTCGGGACAAGCAGAACGACGGGCGACTTCTTCCTTTCTGGAGCAATGTTCCCCTGATCCGACAAGACAACGGACCGTCGACCCGGATTCGACGTGTTCTTGTCCACTGGTTCCAAGCAGCGATACTGAAGGAGGTTTTCCTTCATTTTGCCGTTGCCCTTGTTGAGCGAAGCAAGCGGGCTGCGCACCTTTTCCCGCTTATACTGCGACTGCCGCGACACCTGGAAGGTTTTGTTTCCTGCCATCTTCCGTGGACACGCCGTTCTCGTTGACGACGTTTGTGTTTTTTCCATCCCTCTCTTGTGTTTGATCGAATCCCATAAGCTCTTCTGTAAGAACAAAAACAGTTAGAGGCAAGTTACATTGTCACCTAACACTGAAGAAAAGCTCCAGGCAATTCTACATTTATTCTGCTGTATCTTAGCTTACCTACTTTCTGCTCCTTTTTGCTAATTCAACAATAAGAAAAATGAATTCGCTGCAGGTTCGCCTATAAATGTGCCTGTCTTGTAATAATGAGGCTTGCCAGGTAACGGGCTGTGTCTGTAAATTGTGACGTCATAATCATGAGATTTTGGACAAAACTGCTTTTCCACACACAAAAGAATAAAAAATATCAGCCCTCTGCCAGACTTTTTAAACCAAGAGTCCATTAATTCATGTCCAGCAACATGTTCTACCTGTCAAATGTAAAAATACATTTTTGGTGGATCGGGTACCAAAACTGGATCAAGCCCAGGGGCCCCACATACTTCTGAATCCGGCCCTGTTCACATACAATCTTTATGTTTTTCAAAGACTTTGAATTTTAAACTGTTTGTTCTCACATAACTCTTTACACATTAAAAAAATTATATTTAAAACAATATTTTAAAAAGTGGAATACCTCCTCACTTGAATAAATTTACACAAAACAATTGCTTATGACTTAGAGGCGTGGACTCTGTTTAAATTTTACCCAGTCGCTAATGTTTGTCTGTGACATAATGGGAGTTCAGTGCTATGAATCTTACCCTAAGTACCAAGTTTTGCATTCAAGATGAGATGTAACCTTAAAGCACCTTGGTGTTTATTTCTGCAGTTGTGAAATTACAGGTTTATTCCAGTGTTTTTCAGTCTCTGGCTTAAATAAATGGGTGATGAAGAGGCCAATGCTGTCATTTGAATCAGGTGTTCAGGAGCAGAGATGCATGCAACCTGCAGGGCAGTTTCAGTGTGCAGATACCTTTTTCTTTTTTGTTGTTTCTGCTCTCCCCAGCAGAACAGCTTGATGCTTCAGGACTCCATTGGCATTGAACGAGATCACCTCCCTGATGCCACCTTCTTCTGTTGGGGTCCAGCTTATTCTCAAACTGAATGAGCTCAGAGGCTGCAAACACAAAACACGGAGACAAATCAGGAGCAGTTGATGCATTGCAAATCCACAATAGAAATAATGGCGTTTCTGATGAAAATGTAGGTTGAAAAGCATACGCTCCAAGCCAGTGGCTTGGATGTTGATGAAGTGAAACAGTTACCTGGATCGTAAAGGTGTTCTGCTCCACAGAAAAACCTTTATTTGACGGGATCTTTTCGATCGCAACCTCCGCTTCCACATCCTCAATCGGGTTCTCAATTTGCAAAACAGCGGACTTCGAGGTGCCCAGCTTTACAGAGCCGAAAGACACAAAAGGTGGCTTTGAAAACTGAATCAGACTCAAAACTGGAACGTCGTTCTCCTTATTAGCATCCACTTTCCTCCCCGGACTGATTTCCAGAAGTCCCCGTTGTGTTGAAGTTACCGCTTCAGCCATTTTTTAAGACAATAAAAACGCGATTCGAGACAAACTACATGTTACAAAATTCTAATCAACGTTTTATGCAAAGCAAATCCAGTTTGTACGTGTTCGGGTCTGAGACACGCCAGCTAACAAACGTTAAAGCGCAGCATTGTTTCAAATTCTGTCAAAAGGAAAGTCAGCCAATGGCAAGCCAGCTACTTTTGCGTCATACCCAATGAGGAGAGAGAATACAAGGACGCACTGTTGGGAACCAATCAGTGCCCGAAGACATGTTTAAACAACCATAGTCCACGCCTACATTCAGAGATCAACAGTAAAAGAAGAGGGGCAACTTGTATTATTTTTTCAACTCAACGCAAACGAGTTATTTACTGTTTGTTTGAATACATATTATCCAATTGTAAAAATTAGTACATGTGTTTAAATGCATACATTATTCTGACCAGGAAAGTAATCTTATTTTTAAAAAATTCTATTTTACTTGCTAACCCAAAAATTTAAAATACGTGACACATGCTATTTCCACAATCTTTGTCCGAATTCGAAACCTGTCATTGCACAAGCCAATTTAGTCGTTTAAAATCGAACTAAATAAGTCTCACTTCAGCTTCATTACCGCTCAGATCGATACAAAATCATTTCGTTGAACAGAGGGAAGTATTTCTCGTCGGACCACCGCTCACCCACCAATCTAGATAGCTCGCCGTGATCGTATAGTGGTTAGTACTCTGCGTTGTGGCCGCAGCAACCCCGGTTCGAATCCGGGTCACGGCAAGACAGACTGGTTGTGTTTTTGTGTTGAGATCCTGTTTAAAACATGTTTGAAAGCAGATAATTATTGTATTTACAATAAAATTTTGCCTTCTGCTTGACCATTTGCTACTTCCTATCTCCCTAAGTAGAGTACACACACTAAATGAATATATTATTATGAAGGAGAGGAACGTTTGCAAAAAATATTGACTTAAACTTGTAAATATTTTGTGACACCACTATAATAAAAAAATTAAAAGTGTAATAAACCCTCTAATATTCTAAAACCCACAAATAAAATCAATTAGAGCCCCTAATTGCCTTCAAAGCATTTACTGGAGATTTGCTGGAGAACTCCAGCAAACAACACAATGAAGACCAAAGACAAGAAAACCTGTTTGTCAGTCATTTAACAGCAGAATCTTTGATTGAATTGAATTTTTTATTTTTTTGCAAAGTTTTTTTTAATGTGAATTGGTGATATATAAAATTGCATAAAGCTTAGAACATGTGGTCCACATATGAAATACTAACACTAACAAAACAAATATATGTCAAGAAAAATAACATAGCAGTCAGAGAGATGATTTAGTAGTTTATTTGTTTTTTGTTTCGTAATTGGAGCTGGTTTGACTGCTGTTTTCTAGATAGTAAAATAATGAATATAATATATAATTAACATGATATAACCTACCACCAAATATTGTAATTTTAAAGTACAACATATTTAAAACAGCCTTTAAACAAGGTTTTTATATACAAGATAAATATGGAGGTAACTAAAGTACTACAAAATAAAATCCAACTCATTACATTTAATTATTGTCAATAATTGTCCATTGTTACAATAAAAATCAGGCATAATTGCATGTTAATCACCTGCTTTGTGAAGCTTATGCTGATTGGAAGAAGGTTTTGTGGCTTTCCAGCTTCCGAAGCGAATGCGTGTCACGTGCTTTGAGCGCTGTCCAATCAGCTGCCAGAAGCGGACGGCTCGTAATTTTGAACAGACGGGGATCAGCCAGCGATGAGCTCTGCTGCTAGTTAGCTAGTAGCAAAACATCGACAGATATTTCTCCAAAGAATGGACTTTACGCTGTTTCTCTACTCTGGATAAGGTGGAAACAACTTCGTGTTGTTATTATTAAACATGGACACTCATATTATCACTCCTGGACCCTATCGAGCTACAAAGTTGGTGAGTTTTTGTTGTTTATGGAGCAGAATGAGACCTAGCTAATTATGCTATTAACGGAAAAGTTTTGGGTGTTTTCGTTTCAAACAAGCAGTAGCAGTTGCGTCTACCTCATTTAAAAAGGGATTGAAACTAAAGCGACGCTTGTTTGTTTTACTTTTTCTCAAAAACATTCCTTGACTTTAAAACCAGCGCTGCTCAGCAGCGATTCAGGAGGAAAAGCCAACACTTTGGCAGTTAGCTTACTGAATGCTTATCATGCATTTAACTTGCAGGTTAACTTTGTTCATTTGGATTTACTTAAGTTTCAAAATTTCTTGATTAAAACATGCAAGGATGTCTTATAATGCAGCGTTTAAATGCATTTAAAGTAAAGAAAGAAAAACTTTTAGTTTCAAAGTGGGAACGTTCAGGTATGTTGGCAGCAAATTAACAGGCAAATTGAATCATGAATAGGAAAATATGAATAGGAAGTGTGCATAGGAAAAATAATACAGTGCAACTATATTGAATTTAAATTTATTTGATTAGGACACTGCACATTATTCAACATTACCACGATTCATGGTGATGTAAATATGCAGCAATTACTCAATAGCTACATTTTATTCTGTCTGAAGACAAAACATCTGACTTTACAATTCACAGGACGGTACTCATAGTTCTGTTAAAGAAATAAAAAATAAAAAAATAACCAACAGAGAGAAACAGTTACCATTTTTTTCACCCTTCTCAGATGCACAGTGTTTATGCAAAATTTTTGCTTGTGCCTGTAGTTCAAAATAACTGGAATACTTATTGTGTTTGACTATTTTTGCATCAGTAGGAATAATTGTTTTCATTCTGGTTTCTGTGTTTTTAAAGATCGGTCCTTGGTGATTGGCCAGACAACTGCAATCGGTGCATCAATACTCATCTGTCTGTGTTTTTCTTCCAGTGGAATGAAGTGACACGTTTGTTTCGGGCCGGCATGCCCGTCCAGAAGCACTGGCAGAACTTCAGGCACCACGCTTCCTGCTTCACGGCCGCCGCCGCCGTGGACTGGCTGCACCAGCTGCTCCAGAGCAACAGCAACTTCGGCCCCGAAGTCACCAGACAGCAAACCGTTCAGCTGCTCAAGAAGTTCCTGAAGAACCATGTGATCGAAGACGTGAAGGGCCGCTGGGGAACGGAGGACCTGGAGGACAACCACATGCTCTTCAGGTGACTTAATGTCATATTTTAAAAACATACGTGACCTAAACTAGGATTTAATCAAAGTTAAGTTGTCCATGTGTGTTTTCTTTTCAGATTCCCATCCACTTCTCCTCTGAAACCGATCCCGTGTCCAGCTCCGGCGCCGGGCTCCAGGTCCATAAAGAAGCGGCCGTCGCTCCGGGACCGGGAAGGTTTCTTCAGACTGAGGAACCTCAAGAAGCAGGACAAAGACTCCATGGTTAGGACAAACCAGATGTTTATATAACTGAATAAAAACACAAACACGTTTTTATTCTCACCATCTGAAGTCAGATCATTTGGTCAGTATCAGGGATAACCTTGTGACGTAACAATGCAAGAACACATCCTCAAAGATCAATAGACTTTAAATTCTCTGGAACTGGAAGACATCTTAAATATCTAAAATGAATGAACAAAACAACAAATAAAATGAATTCTGATGTTTCTACAAACAAAATTGTTCTTCAAAATAAGAAAAGCACCAGAATGAAGATTTTCGTCCTCTAGTTTTTAGGAGAAAACACTCTGACAGCCCAAGCAGCATAACTCCAGAGATATAAATACTTGATTCCAACTTGTTTTTAGGAGAACGTAGATCCTGCGCTCCAATCGCCGCAGGATGAATCAAATCCGCCGGCAGAAGAGCAGCAGCACCAGAGACGAGAGCTGACGCTGCAGGATGAGCTGGAAATCTGGAGAGACGTCACCCTGACACAGTAAAAACACAAACACTGAATTACAGACGTAATGTTGCATCACAGCGCAGAAATCCACATTATTATGCGATGGAAACGTTTGTTGTGTTTCTCCAGCCTGCAGAGGATTCTGGGCGTCTCTTCTCTGGATGAGGTTTTGGACCAGCGGCATGTGAACCCTCAGAACATCATCCACAACATGACCAAGGTCAACAAACATGGAGTCGTCACGCTGGAGGACAAGAGCAGTGAGTGACGGACCGCAACCAGTTCACTATTCACACGCCTGGCAGATCTAGATTCAAAGAAACAGAAACAATTAACCAATTATTAAAATAATCATCAATGAATTTAGTAATACTGAATATACAGATTCAAAAAAGACCATTTGCTGAAAGAGGAAAAAACTCAGATCCGTAATTAAACCCAAACTGTATCATAAATATAATAGTTTATGAATAATACTGTTTTAACTGTGAATATGTTCAACTCGAGTCGTAGTTTCAGTTTTACCTGGTTCAAATGAAGGAAACAGCAGTGATGAGTTCCTGGCTCAGTCTCACCTGTCGGTCTTTGCAGATGATCTTCCTCATTGGGTTTTATCCGCCATGAAGAGCCTGGCGAACTGTGAGTACAACAGATCAGAAAGCATCACATCGTCATGGTTTCAGGCAATGTGGGTTTAGTCAACTGTTTGCTGTAGAAAAACAGCAATGGATTGTGGGTACAGAGGTGAAGAGCGCGACCTTTTTGGGGGGTTTACTGTCAGACTGTCATCCAAGGTTGTTTTCTGAAGTGCATGACAAATGTTTTCATCCAGAAAATGTGAAAATCACTTCAACAATTAAGATGGTTTCATTTGAAGTGGGAGGAAAATGTGGCCTTAATGATGCAGGAGTTTTCAGTGGAAAAGGTGTGAAACCTAAACCAGCCGCTGACCAAGTTCTGTCGGTCCGCAGGGCCGAAGTACGACAGCGACCAGCCGTCCTACCCCGGCTTCGAAAGAGACGTCTTCAAAACGGTGTCCGATTATTTCTACAGCCTCGCTCAGCCGCTGCTCACATACGAACTGTACGAACTGTTCATCAACGTTCTGGGTAGGCAACGATTTTCACCCCGACCCGCTCAGCTGCCGGGGAATCCCAGCCCAGCCTGCTGATGTCACTAACGGTCTCTGAATGCTAACAGAGCTCCTGGTTGTTGTTGTTTTTTTGTGTCATGGAAACGCAGCTTCTGATGTAAAAGTGTGAATTAACTGCACCCTCTCCCTTCACCTTCTGCTTGTGCTGACCTCTGACCTTTAACCCTGTTCCTGTGCTGCTTGCCTGTCCGCCTGTGTCCCTGTTTGCGTCTGCTTCCAGTGTTGTGTGGATATGTCGCAGCGCCCCCTACGCTCCAGCGCGGGAAGCGGAAGAGTTCGGAGCCGCCGTTGGTTGCGGCGCCGCCGGCCAAGTCGTCGTTTCTCTCCACAGAGTGTCTCCTCCTGTCGCTGCTCAGGCAGGGCTCCTGCGACGAGGCCGAGTCGCCCATGAGGGACGTCCTCAGCGGGACGATCCAGGCGCGCAAAGAATCCGGCGCCGGCGGCACGAATCTGAAACCGGTTAGGCTTCGCACAAGAAGCTGCTCCCTGGAAACCATCCTGGACCGCTCTCCTCCTCTATGCGGCCTGCAGCCGTTTCCGTCCAGCGACGAAAGTCCCGTTTTCCCACCTCAGGAAGGGCACTTGAACACAACGTTTACGACCAAAGCAAACAGTTTTGTTCACGAAAAGGCAGCAGGAGGTGTAACCCGGAGGAATCGCTCCGCCGGCTCCAGGATCAGAACGTTAGACGGTCAGGCGTCGGTCCGGCCTCGCAGCGCCAGCAGCTGCCTGGACATCGTCATGGAAACCAAAGATGAAGAACACGGAGGGACAAAATGGTTCAGCTGCCTCAATGTGAACCAGTATCCTCCATCTTGCTCCCAACATGTCTCTCTCCCAGCTCAAGGTAGGGGTGGGCGTTCATCGCATCATTCGTCAACTATCCTCATAAAACGAATCAAACACGAATCGCTAAACTTTATTATCGTCATGATTAAGCCTGTCACAATAAATCATTTTGCTGGATGATAAATTCTCCTGAAAGTTGTTGCAATAAATAATAATATGGTTGTTTTGATAACATGTTTAAGCAAATAAGAGCATAATAAAGCAAGAACACATTCTAGAAATCAATAACTGTTCAATTCTAATAAACATTTGATGCTGAAATAGAAAGATGCTTTAATGATTCAAAATAATCAAAACAACAATAAAAACAAATATTCTTTAAAAAAGGACAAGTGAGACCAAAACACCAAACTGAAAACTTTCATCATGCAATTTCTGTACAATGGAAGATAATCAATAAATCATGCTAATAGAAATGATTGATCTCATTTCAATTTATCGCCATAAATTGGCTTATTGTTACTGCGACAGGTCTAGTCATGATTCCCAGTTAATGATGTTTGAAACCTCCCAAAACTTTCTGTAAGTTTGATCATTTTTCATGAATAAAAACCAGTTCATGTGAACATATGATTGCAGAAACTGTGCAGATTAGTGACACATAATCACATGAATCAGTTGCCTAAACCAGATTGATGCCGTAGCAGCGTGATAAGTCCGTATCGCCCACCCCTAGCTCACGGCCCCGCCTCCAGTTCCTCTAACCTCTGGGCGCTCCCGGCGCCCGCCGTGCGCCGCTGCCTCAGCTCGCTGGACGTGTCCAACCCGCCGCCGCCGCCGCCGCATCGGTCTGCGTCGCAGCTCAATCTGCCCGTCCGCGTGGCTGCCAGACACTTCCAGCTCCCCCAGCCCAAACCTGAGCACAGTAAGACCTTCTCCCGCCCGCCTGCGGCGCCTCATCTCACCGCCTCACCAAACAACTTTTCTCTGCAATGAGTTCAAACGCAGCCTGCTAACGTCTGTCTGAATGCAGTGTGGATAGTTTGGTGCTGCTTCCCTTTTATCTGCATGTTTTGAACGGCTAATGCTTCTTAACTTCAACCTAACAGTAACTTTATTTGTGCAGGATTTTCAGCAATAAGGCAGTTTGAAATCCTTTACCTCCTAAAAACATGATTCAGTTCCCAGTTATGTCAAATTACATCAGATCTGTTGGTCAATGTTCCAGTTATTATGGTTCAAAAGCAACTAACACGATAAAAACTCAAATCTTACCAGGTGTTTTTTCTTTAGTTTTGCCTCATTTCAAGTTTTCTAACTTTCAAGGTCATTTTATTTATTTTGCACATTTTCAAAGTGATTTACATAAAGAAAAATGAAACAAACTAAAGAGCAAAAAAAAATCTAATAATATTGATCCATAGAAATGACTTTCATCAACATCTGAGCTTGTTGAAGGTAAACATGTTAAAATATTCATTTCAAAAAGCTTCTGGTTCTGCTGGGAGATTATTCCCATAAAATGGGCAAAACTCCTGAAATGTTTTCCTTATGTTGGAGAAAATCCAGGCCTGAGTCTCACTCAGCTCCCTCTGCATCGTAGTTGTAGTTTATTAATATCACCCATCTATTCATTTGAGTCGTGTAATCACCATGAATAGATGTGATTCATAATTTCGCCCAGTTTTGCCTCCATGTCGTCTCGGCGCTGATGTTCTCCTTCTTGCAGGCGTCCTGCAGCCGCAGTGCGAGCACGTCGCCATCGAGGCGCTGCAGCTCTGCACGCTGCTGCTGCCGCCGCCGTCCCGCAGGAAGCTGCAGCTCCTCATGAGGATGGCGTCCCGCATCAGCCAGAACGTGGACATGCCGCGCCTCCATCCGGCCATCGGCACCCGGACGCTGGTGAGGAGCGAACACGGTTCCAAACGCTAAACTTCAATTCTTTTGTTGAGATTTTATGCCACAGAGAAGCAAAATGCAGCGAATGTTTGATCGCTGAATAAAGATTGTTTTTTTGTTTCAAGTTGGAAATGGGGAAATAAAGCCGCAGCGTTTCTCTGCAGCTCTCAGGTCCCAGACAGTTGGAAGGAAGATGAGGAGGAAATAAAAGCAAAAAACATTTAATTCCATAAATTTTTTCATCTTGTCATAATTTTTGTTTCTAATCATTTTTAAAATGTAAAATTAGTTAAAATGCTTAATTTAGATCTTTGCTGCTCTAGTTAGAAATGGAAACGTTTCTGACATGAAGGAAAAACATGAGAACAAATTAGCATTAAGCGTGAATAATATCAAATATTCCATGTTTACCTGTATACCTAATGTATCAGACATTATTACAGACAAAACAGACTAGTTATGAACTAATTTGGACGTATTTGCAGTGAAGTGAGGAGTTGTGCGTGTTTTCCAGATGGTCCACACGTTTTCCGGCTGCGTCCTGAGCAGCGCTGAGGACGGCGACCTGGACGAGCTGCTGGCCACGCGCCTCGTCTCCTTCCTGATGGACCACCAGCAGAGCGTCCTCTCCGTCCCCGAATACCTGCGGAGCGCCATCAGGGACCACGTCCACTACCTGCGCACCGTACAGGTACGCCGTTACCACGGAGACGGCGAAACCCGAGAAATCCCCGACGGTGCTTCAGTTTATATTCACTGTTTTCAAGAGTTGAAAAGTGCTTGATGTTTTAACTTCACAGTTCTGTAATAAAATGCCGTCCAACATTTGATTAAAAGTCTAAATTCGGAAAAATGTTTTTTTACGGTTGAAGCCAAAAGTTTTATTCACATAATAACAAATGTTTAGCAGTAAATTTCCCCAGAAGTTTCTGCTGCGAAGAACAAGAATAACGTTTAGAGACCATTTTCAAGTCATATCAATGCAAAAGCAGATTCTAAAAAAATCATTAAACTTCACATCCGAGTGAATCTTCATCACTGGAACATTTTAAATAAATAAAACAACAGAAACAACAAATAAAATGATTCTAACTGTAAACAAACTGTCCTGAGAGAAAAACTCTAGTTATGCATAAATTTTATATTTCAGTATTTAACTTGAGCATTAAGGTAATTTACTTTAACAATGTTTACTATTGTTTCAAAATAATATTTATTATTCCTAATGACTCAGTGTTTTATAACTAACTTATATTTAATGTGTTTTATATGAGTTTTGTGTTCAGATGCATCATTTGTGTAAAATATTATGTTTTGTTCACATTGTTCCTCCTGTACAATGCAGAATGCACCACAAAGTTATTAATAACAGTAAGAAATTATGTAACATAATCATTTTAGTTCATTTTTATTTTTTGGTTCTGAAGTTTGGAGCTGGAAAAGTGAGATAATGTCTCTTAAAATGATTGAATTTCACTGTTAAAATCTATAAACTTTAATCTAAACATCAATCTGAGACGCAAAATAAAAATTTTCTGCATTTTATAATTTGTTCTGTGACTGTTGGACCGCCCTGACACCAGGTTCCTGTCGACCCGGGTCCAAGCGACGGCGCCGACCCGGTTTGCGTTCCCATGCCGACGTACGCGTTCTGCAAACGGATCAGCGGCGCCGAGTTCGAGCAGCAGAAAGCGGAGTCGTCCCAGAAGGCCATGGAGGAGCTGCTGGAGATCCTGCTGACGGACCAGAACCTCCCCGAGAAGGACCGGCGCAAGAAGCTCAAGCAGGTCAGAACCAGAACCAGAAACGGGTCCGGCTAGAACCCAAAATGATTCTGCTTTACCTCAGGGTTCAACTTCAGTTTCCACAGCAGCTTTTGGACCGAAGGCTGAGAAAATTAAATATTAGAAAATTAAATATTAGAAACTCATAATCAGCCAATTAACTGAAGCTGATATTTTCATTAGAAACTGGACAAAATGTTGGTCAGATTTTGTTCCTGAGGATGAATTCTGAATCTCATGGAGCTGCTTTTTAGCGACGGGTTCAAGTTTATCCATTTGTGATTTTTAATTTAATTTTCTTATTTGATAGAAACAATTACTAAATAGTTTTTTCCCAACATTAGTGAAACAGCGACTGACATTTGCTGACCGTTGTCGTGGAAACGCCGCCGTTACCGTCTGTGGTTCAGTTTCAGAAGCAGTACCCCGACATCTACAGCCGCCGCTTCCCTTCCTGCGGCCCAGCGAGCAAAACCGACAGCAAGCCAAAGATCAAACCGCCGCTGCTGAGCATCAAGAAGACGTTCAGCATCAGGAACTGACGGCACGGCGCTCGCATCACGGTCAAACTGTTACATTACTGCAGGAAACGCCACTGATAGCCGCTTCTGTTATTGTGAGGATGAAGAGCGACGCTCATTCAGGCAGCTGAGTAGTTCAAAGTTCACTTTGTTTTGTTTTCAGATACTCTGCAAACAGCATTTACAGCAAATCTGGGAGAAATGTTCAACAATCGAGCCCAAATTTAACTTATATAATGATTAGATTGAGAGGAGCTCTATTCGCCTGACGTTTAAATCTGCTAGGATACGTTTTGCTTTTAGTTTAATGTTTTTGAGGACGTTTTGTTTTAGTGGAGGTTTTTGTTTTAGGTTTCCAGATTCAACTGCAATAATTCACGTGAAGCTGGGATTTTTATTTCTATAGCGCCGCGTTGGGCCGATTGCAGAGAGAAGACAAAGTTTATTTCTGGCAACAAATTATATGAATATCAGACGTTTTATAGAAAAAACTTGGACATTTCTGAGTTTGAAAAATCTCAAATTTTGTAAATTTGAGTTTGAAAAGTCAAAGATTGTAAAGAGAAACAGAAACGTTAAGATGAGTCTGAGATTTTCTGGAGAAAAAACTTGGGAGTTGAAAAGTTAATTTTTCCATTTTGAAACGCAAAACTTTCAAGTGTTTTATTTTTTTTTTTCTAGAAAATTTCTCGAATTATTCTGAAAATAATTTTTTAGAAATGTTCTCATTGTTTTAGTTTTCTCTGCATTGGCTGGAATTCGCCGTCCCATATTCCTGCTTTATATGCAGGTTCAAATGTTTTTCAGAAGAAAACCTTCATTCGCTGTAATGTTTATCTTTTCTGAGTTATAAAGACTTTTAGTTGAGGCTTGACTCAGTATTTTATGGTTATAAATTGAACCTTTACTTTACTAAATGCAAATTAAAACTCCTAAATTGTTACTTTTCATGCTCAGAGGTACTTCAGACATAAAAACTAACTTCTACTTTTAGTTTCCCTTCTTTTGTTCTAAATGCGTATTTGACTTTATGAAGTTTGTTTATACCTCAAGTGAAGTTGTGACCACAGAAATACTTTGTGTCAAAACCTGAACATAGGAGTGAAAATGCACCTATAAATGTTTACTATGCAAATGTTGGGAAATAAACCTGTTTGTGTGATGCTATAATCCTTCTCAGTTTATATTATCAGTTCCTTTACAGGGTGGTGAAAGAAAAAACTCTTTAGTTTCTTAAAATGAACTGCTTGCTTATGAAAGTTTAACAGCATGGGTGGTTCTAGTCGGGGGCCAGCGGGAGGCCAGGGCCCCGGTACAGAAGATAAAATAAATTTAAAGCTAACTGGTCTTTTGGACTGGCTTCATTTTTTTTTTACCTTTTATTTTTACAATTAAAATTATTTGTTGCACTTTTAGCTTCAGCCCTATTGCTCCAGGGTCATATTCTGTAACTTTTATTTTAGAAAAAGATTTTTACATATTTGTTAGAACTGTCAATTTGTCCTGATAGTTTATTCTTGAATAATCCTTGAAAAGGTCGATGTCCGTCACCTGAGCTTGAGCGGAAATGCATCAAAAACAACCAATCAGAGCCAGGAGGCGGGGCTTAGCGCTGGCAATCAAATTCATGTAGTGGCTGCTAAATGTAGTAATGGCAGAGAAACAACTACAGGGGATCTGTCTATCTGCTGTCATTGGTGGCCATGCTAACGCGACTTAGCATTCACGACTGGATGATTGACAGCACTAAGACCCGCCTCTGATTGGTTGATACTAATTAAAACCTTTTTATTTTTCACAGATTGTCTCAACATAGTTAAAGTTTCACCAAATATCTAAAAATATATATTTTGTATAAAAGTTAGAGAATTGAGATGTTTTTCAGACTCGCTCTCCTTCCTTCAAAAGTAAAAAACAAAGTTTTCCAAATGTTTGCTGAAAACCATCAGGAACTAATCAGCTCTAATTGCTTCTGCATGTTCATGCAACTACAAAGGACGGCGGGTTTTAAAATTCAGCGTTGCTGGTGCGACCCACATCATGAGGAGGGGAGAGTGGTCGTGTTTCCAGGTCGAGAGAAAATCCAACATGGAGGCGAGGTTCTGGCGTCTGAAAGGAGCCGAGACAAAGCTGGTCTGTTCAGCCCAGGAGGAGCCGGGGGGAGGCGTGGGTGAAAGTCTGAGGAGGAGGAGGAGGAGGAGGAGGAGTGAGGAAGGATGGGGGAGCAGCAGGAAATGTTTGTGTGGTTTAAATCTGAACCAGAGTCTCTCCTGAAAGCAGTCGGAGCTTCAGCAACAACATGGTCAGCAGGTGAGGAAACTTTTCCATTATTTACTCTGAAAATGGAGGCGAGACGCTGGAGTCGGTTCTGATGCTGAAATGTTTCAGCTTTTTGAGTTTTACTGAAAGAGAAAACGCCAAATCTTACCAAGTGTCTTATTACGCTTGATACTAAACTAACTTAATGTTTTCAGCCAGAAGTAGCTTGTTTTAAGTGAAAAACTACTTCATATGATTAACAAGAACTAGTTCCACTGCAGATTATGTCTGAAATCTCGTTAAAAGTGAAATAATCTGCCAGCGGAACAAAAAGTTACTTCTGAGTTAGTTTTGTCCTTTTTCCAATGTAGCAAGATACTAGAAACTACATAAAAGCTTTGCAAGATTTTGTGTTTTTCATACCAGATTAAATTCTGGTATTAAAATGTTTTGGTTTTCTGAAATGAAACCAGAGACATTTTACTGAAAAAACACAAAATCTTCAGTATCTTGTAGTTTCCAGTACAAATGTCTTGAAATTAGAGAAACTTACAGGTAACTTTTCAGCAACATATAGAAACTTGTTTTAAAACTTTTATTCCTTGGTACTAATAAAAAGCACTCTGCAAATTATTTCACTCATAAAATGGCTCAAATGTATAAAGTGAAATAATCTGCTGGTGGAACTAGAACTGGGTTGCTAGGTAACCGGCTGGGCTTGGCTGTGGTTGCTAGGTAACAGCACAAGGCTTGTCATTTGCCAGTGGAACTAGAACTTTTTCATCAATATTAAGGGATTATTGACTTAAAACATGTTCCTATTTGTAGCTGAAAAGTTACTTTCAGGTTAGTTTTGTCTCATTTCAAATGCACAAAGATATTTGTTCTGAAAACTGGAGCAAAAATCCAGGTTTTGTTTTCACAGTGTTCAGATGAGATGGAAAGTTTCCCAGGTTTGGAAAAACAGCCAAACCATTGCAGCTTCTACAGCTCCAAAGAGCATAAAGAAAACTTTCAAAAAGCTGTTTTTGATGTTGAAAACCACAGGAGAGATCAACCTGCAGACGAGATGAGAAGAAAAGAAGAATGTCAGACTTTAAAAGGAAGATTAAAGGGAAAGTTCAGATGGAAAGTCCAGACTAACAAAGGAATGTAAAATGGGCGTAGAAGCACAAATTGAAAGCTGGTGTTGTGAAGCTGCCAGGACTGATGGGAACCGTAAACAGTTATGATTTGAATCAATTCAATGGCCAAAACTGTTACTCAATACCATTTACACATAAACATACATCCTCAGTCGCCAGCCTGTTTAGAAGTATTCACTTTTTGCATATTTTGTTATGATAAAATCTTAAACTCTTTCTGCAAAACTACACACTTTGATCATATAAAGTTTGAGTGTTTTCTAATTTGATTAAAAGTAGAAAATCAAAATGATCTCACTTACATAAATTCACACGATTTACAGCTTCAGTTATGTTTGAGGTTTGATGTTTTCAATGTGGTTTTAACTTTGTTGTCAGAGTGGAACATCCTGCTGCAGGTTACCGGAAGATCTTTGAGACGGTGGAGGAAGTAAATGAGCCGATTTCTGCAGAAATAACTGGTAAAAACAACACAAAAAACAGATGGGAGGTTTATTTATTAACAACTACAAAGATAAAAACAAACTTTACTAACTTCAACTATTCAACAAGTTGTTAAAATGGACTTTATGCATCACTGGCAACTGTTGGATTGTTGCCACTTTTGCAGAAATATCCATTGCTAAAATATGTAGAAAACTGTTTTATCATAAAATGGGTTTTGTCTGATGATCTGTAATTATAGTCCAGATATGTAAAATTGTTGATATTTGAAATCTCTGTTTCAGCCATTCAGTAATTCATTATGTGTCTTGAATTAAATCTCACAAATTAAAAGTGAATCTGACAGAATGTAATTAGCAATATCTTAATTTACTAATATGTCTAGTCATAAACCACTGTCAGATATCTGGATTGTAACCAATTTTATGTTAAATCGACTTGCCATACAACATTCAATCCAACAGGATGCAATACGGAAGATCAGAAGAGTCGATATGAGGACAATAAATGATGGAGTAAGGTGTGTTTTATCAGGTGATTTTGATGAACTGTCCCCTCAGGTGTTTTCCCGTCGTGGCTCAGGGGAAGCGTCCTCCGGATGGGTCCGGGTCTTTTTGAGATCGGGGACGAACCGTTCCACCATTTGTTTGATGGACAAGCTCTGATCCACAAGTTTGACCTGAAGGGCGATCAGGTGACATACTTCAGGAAGTAAGGATGCATCGCAAATTTTAAAATGTTCAGCTGCTGCGCACATATAGCTGCATGTTTGGGTCACTGTGGGACAAAATTCCTGCCAAAAATTTTCTAGAAAAACTTTGAAATTTCTGAGTTCCAAAAGTTTATAATTTTCTTGAAACAAAACTCTGAAATGTTGAAATGAATCAAAATACTTTGACATTTATGAGCTTGAAAAGTAGAAAATTTGCAAGAAAAAATTGAAATTTTGGAATTAATCTCTGAAATTTTCCAGAATAATAAGCAGATTTCTGAGTTTCAGAAATTGTTTTTGGCATTTTAAGCTCAGAAAATGTTCTTGTTTTTTCTCCAGAAAATTTCTGAGATTATTTTCAAATTTATTTCCTGCAAATCTTTGACTTTTCAACTTTATATATTTCCATGTTCATTCTAGGAAATTTTTCAGATTAATCTAAAGATTTTGAATTTTTTCTTGCAAGTTTTTGTAAAACTGAAATTTTTATGTTTAGTCTAGAAAATTTCTGACGTCATTTTCAAAGTTTCATATTTGTTTTATTGAACTTGTCCCATTTTTCATCTTTAATGGCCTCATATGCCGTTATACTAACTGGTATAATGAGTATAACTTTATTTTCTCTAAAGTTTCTTTACGCTGGTTTGTTTCCAGAATCTCGACCAATAAATCTGATTCTGACTAAAACAATAAACCACAATAACTCAAACAATCTCTGCAAATAAAAAGCTTCTTTTTCCGTCCTAGTGAAGCTTTTCAGTTGTTTTTGTGCAGAATTGATGTTTGTGGGCAGGAAAAAGCAGCATTGCTGGATATTTCTGCAGGTAAGTTTGTAATCGCTGTTTCAGGTTCATCAGGACGGATGCATATGTTCGGGCCATGACGGAAAACCGGGTCGTCATCACAGAGTTCGGCACCGCTGCCTATCCAGACCCCTGCAAAAACATTTTCTCCA
Organism: Poeciliopsis gracilis; assembly: GCA_911649635.1. Classification (NCBI taxonomy): domain Eukaryota; kingdom Metazoa; phylum Chordata; class Actinopteri; order Cyprinodontiformes; family Poeciliidae; genus Poeciliopsis; species Poeciliopsis gracilis. Next base: position 1,210,842 of record CAJVRI010001168.1, on the reverse strand, counting down.
GGTGAAACTGACAGTTAATGTTTGCCTGCCTGAAAACACAAACAGTTCATTTAATGAATAGCATGTTAGGCTCAGTGTTGGAATCAGTTTCTTGTTGTGCTTGTGTCCGTTCAGGTTCTTTACGTACTTCAGAGGCATTGAAGTGACAGATAACTGCTTAGTAAACGTTTATCCGATTGGCGAGGATTTTTACGCCGTCACAGAGACAAACTTCATCACCAAAGTGGATCCAGATTCACTGGAGACACTGAAGAAGGTGAAATCATTCAGTTCAATTCACAAATACTTTATTTATTCCAGAGGAAAATTAAATCTCACAAATAATTTCATCCAAGTATCTTCAAAGAGTCGCTGTGGATGGAGATGCTGGAGGCAGGAAAGATCATATAATTTAGAAAATTAAACCTCTACTTTCCCCCGATGACGGACTAAATACACCAAACTATTGCTGTTCATTTCTCACTGTGTAACTTTCCACCTTGTAGATTTGAGGAAACTGATTCCAGGTATTTTTTTTGTGATTTCTTTCTAATTTGTTTCTCAGGTGGATCTGTGTAAATACCTGTCCATTAACGGCGTCACAGCGCATCCCCACGTTGACGCAGACGGTTCGCTCTACAACATCGGAAACTGCTTCGGCAAAAACATGAGTCTGGCGTACAACATCGTCAAGATCCCGCCGGCGCAGCCAGGTGGGAAACGCAGAGAAACGCAGAGAAACCTGAAAAACGTTCTGCTGCAGGTTCTCATGTCATGTTTGTTTTGTAGAAAGATTTGACATTTTTACAACTTTCAAAAGAAATTCATATTTCAGGAAACAAATCAACATTTTGTAAAAAAAAACAAACAAAAATAACCAGTACTGTTTTGGAGAACAAACTTATGTTTTAGAAAACAAATTTACATTTTGGAAAACCTATTTAGATATAAAAAAATTAATTAACACGCAAAACACAAGTCCCAAAACAAATGTACAATTTTGACTTGAGTGTTTTATGAATTGTTAATTTCCTTTCTAAAATTAAATTTGTTTTCTAAAGTGTTCATTTGTTCTTTTAAGTGTTTTGCAAGTTCTGGTCTGCAGGACAATCTCTGCTGGCAAAAACTCTATTTTTTGAAAAATTGACTAGAAATAAAGTAGAAAATAAAATGAAGCAAAATAAATATCCGAGAAATCTGTTTTTTATCTTTAGATAAATCAGATCCCATTGAGAAATCCCAGGTTGTCGTCCAACTACCGAGCAGTGAAAGATTAAAGCCTTCCTACATCCACAGGTTCACATTTCTCCTCCAGAAAACTTTTTTCTTTTACTTTTCACCAGTTTAGTCCATTTAAATCGGTGTGTTTTGGTCTGTTTTGCTCTCCGTAGTTTTGGTATGACTGAGAACTACTTTGTGTTTGTGGAGCAGCCGGTGAAGATCAACCTGCTCAAGTTTCTGTCGTCTTGGAGCGTCAGAGGAGCAACGTACATGGACTGCTTTGAATCCAATGAAAACATGGGGGTAACAACGAAATATCAGCGTCCAGGCTTCACACACGCAGGGGCGGCCCTAGAGATTTACCTTTAGGGGGCCAAGCAGGGGCACAACCAGCACAATGGTGCTGAACTAAAATTTAGAAGTTATTTATACTTATCTTCCAACCCTGAATAGGAGTATCTAGTTTATTTACTTTGGATCAGCATTATTAGCTTTTTCTTCTTTTGTTTTTTCCTTTGTTTGTATTTCCTTTTAATTCATGTGAAGCACTTTATATTGCCTTTTTGCAGAAATTGTGCTATATAAATAAAATTACCTTTTCCTAATAGTTGTAACAAAACTATGGAAAAGGGTTAGGCCCACCTGGAGCCCCCCGACCCTTCCACCCCCCACCCCCCAGCCCCCAATATCGCCTTTGATCTTCATAGATCAAACGTGGGAAAATGTCAAATTCTTTTTTCTTTCTTTTTTTTCTGTGGCCCTAAGCGTCTTCCATACATAAATGACTACATGTGGACAGAATGCTATCTTGTGTCTGGTCTGACGTGAACAAAGTGATCAGGAGCTCTGATTGGGCCGTCCAATCAGATTTTAAGCGGAGCTGGTGCCCCCCCCAGCCAACCCCGTGGCTACGCCCCTGCTCTATATTATAAAACATCAAAACATTTTTTTCCCCCATTCCTTTGAATCATTTAGTGTTTATCTGCTGCAGACGTGGTTCCACTTGGCCACTAAGGATCCTGCAGGTTACATGACAAACCACAAATTCAGAACTTCGGCCTTCAACCTGTTTCACCACATCAACGCCTACGAAGACCAGGGATTCATCGTGGTCGACCTCTGCACGTGGAAGGGGTGATTGAGAAGCTCCGGATCTCTCTATTTGTTGATAGAAACACTGATATTTTATTTGAATTTTTCCAGGCATGATTTTGTGTACAACTACCTGTACCTGGCCAACCTGAGGCAGGAGTGGGAGGAGGTGAAGAAAGCGGCGATGCGTGCGCCTCAGCCGGAGGTCAGGCGATACGTCCTGCCTCTGGACATTCACAGGGTGAGAGCAGACACAATCACTTCATGCTGACAATCCTAATCTCATTTCATCCTGTTAAAAACACCTTTACCATTTAACCATAAAATAAATCATAGCAATAGTTATGCTAATGCTAAAGCACTATTTAGCAAAGGCTAATGCTAAAGTGCTAGCTTGAATTGAAATGAGATTTTATATTAACCATATATAATGTCCTTAAATATTATATTTCTGTGTTAATGTATTTATCCTTGTTTTATTTTGTTCATGTATTGTTTGAAATAGTTATTTTTAGTTTAGTGTGTTAGCTAGCTATGAAAATGTTTAGCGCACTTTAGCTTCCCCTAAATACATTTTCCCCCCAAAAAGGTGTGAGCCGCTAATTTCTTTGGCTGTTTTATAAACTTTCATTTGATAGAAATTTGGACGTCTGTGTTGAAGTTTTGGAAAACAACTGTTGAGAATTTTTCAGTTACACTTTCATAGTCATGCTTTTATTTTGAAGTCTGTTGCATAGCTGTTCCATTTCCTGTCCTCAAGTTCTCACTCTTTTTTTTAAAGATTTTCTAGAATATTTCTGAGTTTGAAAAATTTAACTTTTTTTTTTTTTACATTTTTTGCATTGATTCAGGAAGAACAAGGCCGAAACCTCGTGTCTCTGTCCTACACGACAGCAACCGCCGTCCTCCACAGCGACGGATCCATCTGGCTGGAGCCTGAAGTTCTGTTCTCTGGACCAAGACAGGGTGAACACACACACACACACACACACACACACACACACACACAAAAAATATCACCTTCCTGTTGTGGCTAAAAAATTGCTGGTTTCACCACTGTATGCCCTGTACAATGGCTGCTGGAAAAGAAAAAGTGCTTTGTTGTTGGTTTCCCATCCAGAAACCACTTGATAAATTCTTGTTCGTTGTGCAGGAGGCCCCACTTTTGCTTTTCAGAAATGTACAGTTGAATAGTGGCGCATCTGTTTGCAGCCATTTTCACATGTGAGCCTAAACATTGAGTGGGGGCGTGGCCAGCATCAGTTTATTGGGAGTTAGTGACAAGATACCCTTAAACACATGTGTCAAACTCAAGGCCCGGGGGCCAAATCCGGCCCGCCGTAGCTTTTTATGTGGCCCTCCACAGACTAGACCAAACACTAAGTGTGATTAAATATTATATTATCAACCATATCAATGCAGTTTTTATCTATTTACTGCCAATTTATATCAATCAATCCCTCCAGTTTCTTGAGAATTTAGCTGATGTATTATAGTCCATGATTTATACTGCGAGTAAATAAAAAGTCGCATTTATTATTAGTCCCTGAAGGATCTGAAAAGATCTTCAATAATAATATGTAATTTTAATAATTCATTGAGATATTAACAGTTTGTGAACAGGTTTTCTCAACACGTTCTGGCACAACCGGCCCATTAAGAGCCTTCATGATCTTGATTTGGCCCAAAACGAAAATGAGTTTGACACACCTGCCCTAAAACAACGTAAACTCTTCTATAAGAATGATTTCATGTTTTGTTGTTTGTTTTATGTCCCTTTTGTCTTTTTCAGCCTTCGAGTTTCCACAAATTAACTACTCCAAGTGTTGTGGAAAGAAATACTCATTCGCATACGGCCTTGGACTCAACCACTTCATCCCTGACAGGGTAGGAGAGAGAGTGGAGCCCACTTCACACACACACACACACACACACACACACACAGATTTGTTATCTGCTGTTGGTTTCTGCCTCAGATCATCAAGCTGAACGTCCAGACCAAAGAGACGTGGGTGTGGCAGGAGGAAGACTGTTACCCATCAGAGCCGCTGTTTGTTCCCACACCTGGAGCCACGAAGGAAGACGAAGGTAAGGAAGTTTAAGTTAAAAACATTTCTAAAGCAAATTTGCTTTAAATGTGTAATTATTAACCAAATAATGAACAGTTGACATTTAATCCTCTTGTAATGATATTTTTCAGTCCAACTTAAAGGTGTCATTATTTCCTATTATTTACTACCATTATTTCAGCGGGCTGCGCTGGCCATTGGCGCCATCTACTGGATGGCAGCCAAACTACACCAGTAAAATGATTTGTGGGCAGACGCTATTAGTCTGTCTACTGGAACTAATATTAATCTATTATACTATCCCCTAATCGGTATATGAATGGTCTGTGTGACGTCTGCAGGCGTGCTGCTGAGCGTGGTGGTGAAGCCGGGCGCAGAGAGACCAGGCTTCCTGCTGGTTCTGGACGCCATGATGCTAACGGAGCTAGCTCGGGCCGAAGTCACCGCCGTCATCCCGGTCACTTTACACGGGATGTACAAACCAACTCCTTCGCCCTGAACACCAGTTAAATCCCCGTTTTCTACTTACTGATACATTCAGATCAGTCTGTAAATCAAATACATTATATGGAAATTAAAAGGCGCAATTTGAAGCTTGTTGTTTTTGTTCTTTAGTTCCCTTTTAGCTTTCTAGCCAGTGGTAGCTACATTTAGCTAATGTGCTAACAGTAGAGCTAATTATTCTTTTTTATTTAAACATTTACAAACAAAGCAGTAATTAAAGGCAGAAATTAAAGGCATACGCACAGAATGGAAAGTAATTATATAAATAAAAACATTGAATGTTGGATCAATTCAGGCTCCTAAAATGCTAAATTATATTCTACAATGATGAAATGCTTTGTATGTAATTACATAAATTACATAATGAATTTATGTAAAATAGTCACTCATTATTTGGTTATCAATTAATCCTGGAGGTAAACATTAGCTTCATTAGCAGATTAGCTCATCATAGTCGTGATACCTGCACAGGTGATGCTGCCTCAGGTAATTAGACTCACCTGTTTCTCATGGGCCTGATGTTCCTTGTGCTTTTATTTCCTGTCTTTTCAATCATACATTGAAATTATTTTAGTTTAATTTTTAGTTTAGTTTTCCTTCATTGAGGATGAAAAAAAGCATGTTGGTATCATATTTCAGATCAATTTCTGCTCAAAACACTTAACGTTGCAGTTTAACATGTTTTATATTTTGGATACAAATTGTTTGTTTCGACTTTATATGTCAGATAAAGTATTTCAAACTGAAAAGTGTGGTGTCTTTGTTTCTTTCTTCAGTGATTAAAGTCTACATTTTATGTATATGTTATGTGTGGGTGTGTATATATATATATATATATATATCTCCTAATATGGTATTGTAGTGATGTGATAAATGTTGCACTGCAGTGTAATAACTATAAACACCAGTTTAGCAGCCAGTCATTTTATGTTATACAAACAAACATAATTACAACATTTTTTAGACATTTCTAATTACAGAATTATTAAACAGACAATATTTCAAAACACAGTTAAACTTTTAAGGCCGTTTGAATTTGTAAAGCTCAAGATGAATCTAAAGGCTCCAAACTGCAGATTCACATTACAGCATAATTATGTTATGCTGGACACAGAAGAAAAAGGGATTTTAAAAATGTAAAAATGACATTCAGCATCCCTGAAGTGTTTTCTGCAGAATCTGCTGAAGTGAAATAATGTCTGAGTGATGATGACCCTTAAAAACAGGATCCAGATCTCAGAAAACCAGGAGTTTGAGTTAGTGAGGCTTCTACATCCGCAGCAGCACAGACTGTGTTTTCTCTGAGGACAGCTGGTGGCGCTGTTGTTTGATAATGTCCAGAGCGTGTCTGACAACCTGCGAAGGAAAAGAAAATCAGACTTCTCCAACGTCCTCCTGGATTCATTTGTATGAAAACAATTCAGTATTTTTACCTTCCTGGTTTCCTGAGGCAGAATGACTCCGTCGTCCCACATCCTGCCAGAGGAGAAGAACGCCGAACTTTCCTCCTCCAGCTTCTCGTTCAGCTTCTTCTCCTCTTCCTGTTTGGTGTCGGCAGGTAGCAGCGAGTCGGCGTGACCCGGCGCCGCCAGCGACACTCTGGCGTTGGGCCACAGGAACAGGAAGTTGGGATCAAAGGCCCGTCCACACTGAGCACCGACAGAAAACAAAACGGTGAGCTTCAATTTTTTGGATGTCAATTTCTAAATTCTCATCAGAGGAGACAGAAATCACATGTGAGGTACCACAAGTTTTGATCCTGGGACTCTTTCTGTTTAATGTCAGTTTTTAAACTGAAAAACAACTTTTATGCTGAAAAAAAAAAAGTGAAAGTGAAACATTTTTTTTTTGTTGAAAATTTTAAAAAATTAAACTGATAAATAATTTTTTTTACTGACAAGAAATTGTCAATGAAAAATTACTTTTAATCTGGACTCATTTGAAATTGTGAAACAATTTTTATACTGGAAAAACAATTAAGTAAAAGAAATTGAATTTTGAATCTTTTTCAATTTTAAAATAATTTTTAAAAACTTTATGGCATCAATTTAGTTCTGAGGATTTGACTAATTTCATGCTCTTGGTTTTAGCTTCCAGTTTTCACACTGGAAAGTAAAATTTTAAACAAATTATTTCATACTGAAAAAAGAACATTTTAAATTAAATTAAATTAAATAAAAAAAATATTTTGAAACTGAAAACTAAAAATCTGTAAAGCAAACAAGTGTTATACAGAAAAATATTTGAAAGTGGAAAAAGAGCCTTGAATCTGAAAAGTAGATAGACATTTTTTTTTTATTTAACTTTGCTTCAGTTTTCAAATTGTATTTCCAGATAAATGTATATTAGATCAATATAATCAAATAATTTTATGTTTAAATCATTCAAGAAACAGAAAAAAAGGGGGGAACAAAGCAGGTGCTCACCATGGCATAACTGTCGCCGCCATGGCAACCACCAATCACCACGGTGATTTTTGGGACTGAGGCACAGGCCACTGCTGACATCATTGAACCCTGAGCCTTCAGACGGTTGCTGTTCGTTTCTGCCTGTCAGAAAAGGACAGAAGAATAAATACACATCGCTTTACCAGTTCTTTATGGCTACAATGTTTAATCACTTGTTGGTGTAAGTTTTGTTGTCATGGAGATGACAAATCGTTATTCGGCTGCTCTTACCTGTGCGGCAGAAAGCGTTGGCGGCGCTGCAGGCGGCGTGTTCTGGAGGAAAAGCAGCGGTACGTCTCTCTGGTCACACAGCTGGACGAAATGAGTCCCTTTCAGCGCCGCTTCGTACGTTAGCGCGCCGTTATTGGCGACTATTCCGACCAGGTGGCTAAAAACATAAAAGAACAACATGCAAAATCAGACTTTAAAGCCCTAATAGAAAAATAAAACAACATATGACAAATAGCAGAAGATGTGATTAAAACAATTATTAAATCTAAAATGCTTTTTTTATTTCAAAAAACCTCCCAAGAAAATATGTTTATTTGAAATGTAAAAAATTTGCTACAAAAATATCTGAAATTTTGAGATTTCAGAAATTTTGTTTTCTGGCTTCAAAAGTCAAATGTTTTTGACTCGAGACTCAGAAATGTCAAACGCAGTCTAATTATTTTCATTTATTGCTTTTACTGTGAAAAGTAATCTGAATGTTTGTGCTCAGATTTAAAGGCTAAATTCAAAATTAAAACATTAATTTATTTTAGGAGTCGTTAGTAATGGATTATTGTGGCAATTAATCGAATAAAAAATCTGCAGATGTTTTTATTTAACCACATTATCAGTTATAACATAGGAAAATGTCTGGTTATTATGAAGAACTAGTGCTTTATATCAATATTAAGTGATTATTTACTTAAAATAAGCGCCTGCTTCTTCCTGAAAAGTTAGTTACCTCAGTTTTGTCTTATTACAAGTGTACTAAAATATTTCAATTAGAAACTAGACCAAAAATACTTTGCATGTGAATATAGTAGTGGTTGTTATTTTTTTACCCATGAATCTTTGCAAAACCAGTTAGGAGTGTGGTTCCGTATCGACCTTTGAACTCCTGGAAGCGGCTCCCGTCTGTCAGTCGACTCACAATCTGAGCGGGAAACAGAAACGCAGTTTGGTCACATCAGAACCGCTGCAAAAAAACTATTTCATGTTTCAGTGTATTGATGATTTATTGGATTAAAATGAGCTCCAATCGATTATCGATTCACTACTAACGGCCGTTTGTGCTTGCTTTACGTGTTGTAGAGGAGTCAGTGCTAAGCATATTGTGTTCTCTTCATCTTCTACTCACGGCAAAACAGCAACTTAATCCCTGTTTTTTGTTGCATTTTATCAGTTCTTGCTAGTTTTATGTTGAAAGAAACTGATTTATGGTCTTTAAAATATCCTGTTTGTGTTTATACAGTCAATATTTAATACAACAGATTTGTTTTTAATTCAGCACATTAAGAAAAACGTAGTCAATCCTCTAGATACGAGAGAAAAGTCAGGTTTTTAGGAAAATGGCAGCTTATCAGTTAATCAATAAGATCAATCAGTAATCTATAAGTGGTGCGTTACCATCTTCACATCCAGAGTGTGGCTGTAGCTCCGAGGAGCGAGTCCCAGAAGCTCCTCTGAACTGTGCAGCGGCTCCTCTGCTGCTTTCCTCTTCGCCGTGTCCTCCCCCTCTTCCTCCTGTCCCTCCTCTTCCTCAGGCAGGTGGAAGTTCAGGGTGGAGATTATGTTTCTGGTGTGATCAAACGCCTCCTTCTCCTCCCACGCAAAGTGGTCCACACACCCACTCACCCTGAAACGAAGCAGCAATCAGAGATAGACTCTCAGTCAGTTCTGCAGACAAATGTTTTGTCTACATTCTGCTAAAAAAAAGACACAACACAATTTTGCAATTATGTTTCCATTACAGAAGAAATTAAATAAAAATTTAAATTAAGCTTGTTCACGTATAAGTCGTTGAAAATCACGGCTCTGAGGGATGTAAATAGATGAAATATATTCATAATTCAGCCGTCAGATGAGACATTTGCAACATTTTGGTGATTTTACAGAGGAAATGCGACAATGTTTCATAAACTGTACGATGCTGAAAGCTGCATATTATCCAAATAAACAATCATCCTCCTACCACTTCCTGTCATCTTCTTCTGCGTTTCCGGCAGTAGTAACATACGGCTGTTGATCATATGTGATGTAAAAAACGCAGCTGTGTTTCCATTAATTTGCTTATTAGAAATGTCCCAATTTAGAGAAAAATTCACGTTTTTTGATCAAATGTTTTTGTGCTAAAATGAGTCGTATAGAAATGAGTGTATTTCACAAAACTACAATGAATCTCTGTTTGCCTCGTGACCTGCAATCGGATGTTACTACTGGCAGAAATGCTGAAGAAGACAATAGTAAGTCGTCTTCTTTGTGATTTGTTTTTTGGACAATGTGTGGATCAGAAAAAGTTGTCATTCTTAAGTGTTGAACCCAAAGCTCTTCGGTAAAATTACCGATTACATTTTCCCCAAAACGCCGCAGGTGTTGCTGGTCCCAAGGAGGCGGAGCTTGTCGCTCCAACACCTGGATAAGATGTTGTCGTTTGCTCTGATTGTCTGAATTATGAAGATATTTCACATCTGTCACTGAGGTTATTTTAGTTTTTATACTTGCTGCAACATTCATTGCCCAGTTTGGGGCACGAATAAATCTGACATCTGAATCCATTTCAGTTTTGCAAAGTAAAAATATTTCTTTAAGCAAATGTATTTTTGTAATTCCAGTTCGGAGCGGCTCTGCAGTCCGGCCCTTACTCGGCGTGCAGTCGGGCCCCTCCCAGGTCCTCTGGGGTCACCTCCTCTCCTGTAGCGGCTTTGACGAGCGGCGGGCCTCCCAGGAAGATGGTTCCTATCCGGTGCACCATCACCGCCTCCTCCGCCATGGTGGGGATGTAAGCGCCACCCGCAGTGCACGACCCGCACACCAGCGCCACCTTCCAGACCAGAACGGCATTTAATCAACTAAAAAGATGCACAAAAAAAACCTAAAATACTAAAGAGTGTAAAAGCGGATCGGTTCATTCATATATTTTACCTGTGGGATCTTCATGGCAGACATGATGGCTTCGTTATAGAAAGTCCTTCCTCCCTGGTTCTTATCAGGAAAAATCTCTGACTGGATATTTATTAGATACAGAAAGGTGTTAGGGGCCAACATGGCGGCTGGTGTGATCCACCTGAACGTGATCAAATGAACCTGTAAAGGTAGGAAAGCTCCTCCAGAGTCCACCAGGTAGACGCAAGGCAGCCGGTTCTGAATGGCGACTTCCTGAGCTCTCAGCTGCTTCTTCACCGTGATGGGATACGCTGTGCCGCCTTTCACTGTGGCATCGTTGGCAATGAACACACACCACAGGCCGTTGATCCTGCCAACGCCTGCACACACACACACACACACACACACACACATACACACACACACACACACACACATACACACACACACACACACACACACACACACACACGGTCATTCAGCTGGAAGTGTGTGAGACTAAAGATAGCTGCGTTTCCATTACAAAACCTGGTCAATATTCCTGCATTAGATAAGAAACACAATAAAAATCACATGATAAATCTTTTTTAAAAAAAACATCACCCATCGTCCTCCAAGTACTTCCTGTTGTCTTATTTTACTTTAGTATAATTCTTGGGTGTTTGTTTCAAAGAATGCAAGACGGTACTGTTTTTAAGACCACGTTTGCTGTGAAGTCTATTCAACTCACAAATTTTATTTTAAAAACAATGTTAAAAAATCACCTCATCTTGGGGCCAAAACGTTTCATCAGGAAAGAGAAGTTCTGTTCAGAATCACCATTAAGCAGATTTACCTTCGTATTGTAAAACGCAGTAAATGTTTTATTTAACTGCAGACACTGCTTTGCAGGTCACCGACGCGCCGACTCTTCTTCATTGTCTCGTCTTTCGTCTAGCACCACCTCTGGTCAGGAGTGGTAATGCCTCTACATTCCTTACTGCATTATGTGTCGAAAGCGACGTCAAAATGTACAATTTTATTGTGAATGGAAACGCAGCTTCAGAAAGTCTTTGTTAGTTAAAGTATCAAAGACACATCTAGAGGTTTCTGACCAGTCAGGCAGCCGGCTGAAGGGATGTCGCCGTACGGCAAACCCATCCCAGCGAACGGGGAAAGCTCCAGGAAGTCGTCATCGTCCAACAGGAAGCGGAGGCGGTCCCTGACCAGCAGCTTCCTGTTTCTCTGTGTGTGTCTGACTACAGCGTTTTCCCCTCCGCCTCGCCTCACCTTCTCCTGTAACTCGGTGTACCTAACAGAGGAAAATGGAGATTTAAACAAACTTCAGTCCTGGAAAAAAGGTTATTATAGTTAACTAAATAACAAAATAATGAAAGCTGTAAATAGAAACAATAATTAATGGGGAAAACTGTGACGGTTTCCATCAGCTGTCGGCAAATTGCAGCGCTTACTCTAGCAAACGTTGGACCAACACAATCAGTTTTAATAACTGAATAAAAAATAGTCTTTTGTTGAATAGTCATTACTCAGTCAATTTAATTCTGTACCTAAAAATGAACCAAAGTATGAAAAACTAAAACTACTACTATTATAAACACTAAACAATATTTGACAAACACGCTAATTAAAATGAACTGAATTAGACAAACCAAAAGGTCACAAAGAAATAAAACTGAACTGTAATGAAAAACCAACACTATTATAACCTATGCTGGAAGGTCTGGTTTGTTTGGGGAGGAGTGAAAGGGATTGTTTGTGATTCCACTGCTGTCCAGCAGAATCTCCATGCAGGGAGCAGAAGGTGAAGCAACTGTCTGACTTAACAAACGTTTGTTCTGCTGCATAAGTTCTGTAATTCCTGTAAATAAATGAGGAATTTGGCATTTTTTATGCACGGTGACGTGTGAGCTGAACCTACTTGTTTTGGCAGGCGCGGCTGTTTCTCAGGTTTGCCTCGTAGACGTGGCGGTGGATGGGCAGCAGGGGGAGCTCCAGCACCGGGAAGGAGCTGCGCAGAGCTTTCCGCTTCGCCGCTGCAGAGCGAACCGAGAACTGCCGCCGCTGCTCAGCAAACCTGTGAAACACAAAACGAGAGAAATCACACTAATATGGACCAAATACCTCAAAATCAATGCAACACTTTAGAGCTGAAATGATTAATGGATTATGGACATAATCGTTAACTGGAATATAGAGACTCATTTCCTGAAAGAACACATTCAGAGCAGTAATTAAGATAAAACTATACGAAAATATCTACATTTTACATTTAAGATGAAGAAACAAAAAACTTGTCTGTAAAAAACACATTCCAAATTCTGTAAAAAAAATTAAAATAAAAACTCCTCTTAGACACCTGTTGCTATCAATTATTATGTAAACCAAAAGGTAAGTCAGTTACTGTATTGATAAGTCAGAAGAACTGAGCTTTTACATGTTGATGTTACAAGTATTTTATTTATAGCTTAAAATGCATTTTTCAAATTCTACAAATGTTAAATAATTTGTATTATTCTAATATCCTCTTCATAAGACTGCTTTACGACAGAGTGTCTTCAGTCAGAGGCTTCTTCACTGTCGCTGTGATACAGACTGCTACAGGAGAACCTTCCTCCCAGACAGCCATCAGCATTTCTTTGAAAAAAAATTGAATGAGTTGCAGCATTTAATTTCCCTTTGGGATCAATACAGTTTTTATTTATTTATTTTATATGTTAGCTTCTGAATGTAGCTGGTTGCACTGGGGCATCTAAAACACTTTGAATTGGTAAAAAGTCAATAATAAAACTATAATTTTCTTTCCATTTCACAGTCATGCTCCACTTTGTGTTTGACAGTCGGAATAAATCACTTAAAACTACCGATAATTTGTGTTTGCATGAAAAAGCTCCGCGGGTGTGAAAACTTTTGCAGCAATATTCGCACAAAACGCTGCATTAAATCACCCTGACAGGAAAAACAGCCTCGACTCTGAACATGCTAAACTGGGCCAAAGGTCGTCTGAACGCGCTGCGGATGTCAAATAAAAGACACAAAGAAACAAATAATCGCTCCTCTCGTTACCTTAAGATGCAGCGCTGCATGTTTCACAGGCTGCAACGCAGCTAATTTCAGCTTTAATAAACTAATTCTGACGCCATTGATCTAAACTACAACCACAGGAGCCATTAAGCGCTTCTTCTCGCTTTGTTGACAGCGGTGATTCCTGGACGCACTCCACTGCCCCCTATCGGAACGGCTGTAATTACAAGCGGCTCAACGCAAAGACTTAAAGGTTTCATATTTCACTAAATTACAAGAAACTAATTGATTGAGTCGCTTTACAGTATAAATCCGCTAAAAGCAAATAATTCAGTATTTAAAAAGATAATGAGTTGTATTTCATTTTACCTCCAAATTAAGAGGCAAAACGTGAAGATGATTCAACAAATTTAATTCTTATAACTGATACATTTGTGGTGAAATTGAATTTTAGGAGTTTTAAGCCTAAAAACTAACTGTAATAATTAATTTAAACCACTAACAAACTTTAAATAAATGTAATTTAGAAGAGAAAAATTTCCCTGGTCTGCTAAAAGAAAAGAATAGAAAAAGAATGTTTAATATTTGTCTTTACATAAGTTAAGATTGGTCACAATTGACCTTTTTAAACACATAGTATAATTCAACTGAAAAATAAATACATCTGTTTTACAAGTACAATAAAAACTTTGTCAGTAATCTGTCTGGATGTCAGTATTCTTTTCTTGCAACATTACTCCATAATCCAAAAAAATAAGTAACACAACGGTGTCTTATTATGTACAGAAATTGTTGGAATTTTTTCGTAGCTCTTTCAGTGTTAAAAAAGTTTGTCTTTCTTTATGACATAAAATCCTTTAATTTGACAACAAACCTCAGTCGCAGCATTGCAGCTGTAATTATACAACGTGGCCACTAGAGGGAACCCGAGCATTATTTTGAAACAATCTGACCATGTGGCTTCAGACTGATTTGATTTTATGAATAATGTAGCAAATTACATGCTCCAGTTTTACAAAAATGCGAAATATAAAGGAAAATACTGCATTTCAGAAATTCCAAAGTAAATAATAACACAGTGACATGACAGGGCTGGATTTAATAAATTGTGGTGCCCTGGGCAAGAGATTTGGTGCCCAAATCACAGGTTTTATAAAAAGTTGTATTTTTTAAAATTTCTGTAGATTAAGCATTGCATCATTTCTAAATAATGAACAACAACTAAAAAACTGAAAAAAAGATTGCAATTGTTACAATAACTCTGTCAGTTCTGAGATTATAATAATAAAAGCTGAAATATTAAAAACAATACAATCAAGTGAAATTAGAGCCTAAGTCTTGCTACACTGACATGATTTTGAAAGTCATCTACACAAAAAACAACTAATTTAAACCTCTAAGTTAAAACTTTTTTGTTTTTTTTGACTCTGCTGAATAAATAAGTCACATTTTTCAACTTGTAAATTTTTTTTTTGAGAAATAAAATGTTGCAAGTTCCAACAACAGTAAAAAAACAACAAATATGTTTTGCTTTTTGTTGAGTCATTTACTGCTTTGTGTTTGTTATGCTAGTTAGTGTTTCACGTCATTACTTGAATTTTTCTAATTTGTAATTTTTGAGTGAAAAATTTGAAATACATACTGAAAACAAATACTTAAAAAACTAACATTAATTGCTTCTTAATAAGCATGTTTATGTAATTGTAAAATTTGAAATGAATCATTTAAAAATAAACTAATAATAATTCTCACTAAGCAGTAAGTTGTTTTTTCTACATTGTTTTGGTGATTTTCTGTTTGTGAAACTGATTTGCAGTTTTGAGTTCGCGTTATTTTCTACCTTTTAACGGCGTGGAGCGGCGTTACGGCGCTGGTCCTGCTGTGGGGCGGCCCTGCTGGCTCAGTGGGAGGAGGAGAGTCAGCCAGGCAGGAGGAGGACGGGAGTCCCAGCGGCAGTTTGGGAGAACCAGGCGGGGGGAAAAGTGCGTCCGAACCGGGAGAAGTCACACGGAGGTGTCCGCCATGAGTTGGGGAACGGAGCTCTGGGTGAGTTTCCAACTCTTTCGGCAGCTGTTTCCCGGCTCGGCTGTTCCCGTGTGGGGCTCCGGCAGCGCGGCCGGGACTTTTTATTTCATTTAATCTTAATTTTCTGTTTCGGGACGTCGAGTGGAAGGAAGGTGCCGCGGTTCGGGTCCAGCTTTGTGTGGAAGGCGGCGCTGTTAGCCGGCGATGCTAGCGCTAAAGCTAATCCACCTTAACGGCTGTGACAGCGGCGCGGAACAATAGGCAGCCCGGTGCTCGCGCGCGGGTCCGGGGCGGCGGGGCTCTGCCTCCCCGGTCCGGCGGCTCGTTATTCACTGAAATCACCGCCGCGTCGCTGGGCGCTATTGTTCATATGTGTGAGAGAAGTTAAGTTGTGTTTTTCACGGTGTTTTTGTGTCACACCCATCTACCTCAGGCTCCTTTTAAAATTAACCTCAATTAAGCTCCTTCTTCTTCTTCTGCGCCTCTTTGTCTTCACTTCAGCGTCACGTGACTGAACTTATGTGTCAAAAACAGCAATGGGTTGTTTTAACACACTATTTCATGTTCTGGACAGTTAAATCATGACTTCAGTGAGGAAGTCGTGATGGAGTCTCAGCTCTCAGTCCCAATTGGAAGTGCTGTTGCGTAATGTTAGTGTTTGTTCAGTGTATTATTATTATTATTTGTGGTGTATATATGTGGGTGTTGGCCCAGCCCAATGTGTGAAACCAGAGAGGCAACCAGCAGCATCCCCCTCTCTCGGATGAGGAGGAGCAGGAGGAGGAGGGGATACTTGTTGTCCCAGATGATTCTCCTCCATCTGATTGCTGTGTTTATTATCTGGCATGTGAAATAAGCTCATTTTTTGCTTGCTCAGCCCCCACATGTAACATAACCATGCTGCGGCGGACAAAGAGATAAAAGTTTGCTTTTGTGAAAGGAGTTTGGTTTGTTGTGGGGTTCATTTTTCTCCCCATTCATGTTTTCTGTCCAGTTTTAGCCAATCTAACCCTGTGCTCTGTTTTCTTTTTAAAATCTTGCTAAAACGGGAAACAAATTTTGCTGAACGATAAATTGTCCCAGAAGTGATTGCGATAAACAATAATATCGACCATTTTAACGTAATACATTGTTAATAATGCAATAACCTTTTGAAAAAAATCAATAATTGTTAAATTCCAGTCAACATTGAACACTGGAACTGAAAGACACCTTAAATACCCAAAATAAATAAACAAAACAATAAATAAAATGAATTATGAAGTCTCTGGAAGCAAAATTGTCCCTCAAAAAAGGACAATTGTGACACCAATAAACCAATCTGAATACTTTTATCATCCAGTTTTTGGTAAAAAGAGAGAAAAAGCAATAAATCACGCAAACAGAAATTAAGTTTTTTGTTCTTTTTTAACCACATTTTGTCTCTTACAATGCTCTTATTTTAAATTAATAGCAAGTAGGACCACAAATATCCGCGACGTTCACTAAAATAACGACTTGGATTCATCCATTCATTAAAGTCGGCAACATTTGTTTTGAAAGCTGGAATCACTTCCTGATCAAATGTAGAGAATGTGTGAAAATAACAACATTTTTGGAAAAGAAATTTGGGAAAATGCTTGTTTTCTATTAAAAATATTTCATGTTTAAATATTGCTGCAAATTTAAAAGTAAATGTACATACAAATACCAAAATTTTAGTATTTTTAATTGGACAAAAAGGTGTTTTGAATTTGGTAAATTTGGCCCAAATGACCAAAAGTCGTACCGGATCGTTTGCTCAGGTAAAAAGATTGGCTACAGTTGGAGTTTTCTCCAAAGACTGGTATACGCCCTGACCGTTGTAATTTAACTACATAAATAATAAATAACTAAATATAAGGAAACATCTTGCAGTTTGCTTGATGAAGGAAGTCATTTTTTAAATGGGTGGCAATCTAATCCACATTTACGCATCATATTGCAGTTGTTCAATCACTGTGCATCTAAGGAAATGCTCTTGGTGTGTTAACAAATTTAATAGAGACAGTTTTTTGTTTTGACGTGTTAAATGGAAATAATAATTTCAGATTTTCAAAATTCAACCCGTTTAGGGAAAACCAGACGGTGGATTGGTGCTTCAACCTGTTTTCTAGCAAGAAACAATTTACTTTAAGCTTAATATTCAATGTAAATGTATATGTTGGCATAGAAAACAGAATAAAAACATTTTTAGATCTGAAATCAAAAAATGTTTGTCTTCTTGAAAAGGTGAAGGATTAATTCATTATTTCCCTTTTTTCCTTCTTCTTCTTTTTTTCCTTTTATTAATTTATTCTTTTTATGGTTGTAATTTAATTTATCTTAGAAAACCAGATATTAATTATTGTTTTTATAATTAACATCAGTAATGTGGTACCAGTTGGTAAAAACCCAGTAAGCTCAGTGTGTGTCAAGTCTCTGGTTTTTCTGCAATCCCTCATCCTCAGAAGCTGGTTGCTTTAATAGAAAAGACTTTAAGCGTTGCTTGTTCGCTGTGTGTGATGTCAAGGAAACATCCGCCCAAATAACCATGTTTAATAATCAAATATTAGTAATTTATCGCTGCATCCTGTCTTTTCCTCCAGCCTTGCAGCAAAGCAACGTGTCTCTCACCAGCTACAGTGGAAATGTAATCCCTGAATCCCCTGATTGGATTAATGTGGAAGCTGTCTGTGTTCAGATTAAGGATTAAATGTAAATTATGTAAATCTGCTGATTGGTCAGTGAGATGCTCAGATGGCTGCGGACCGAATCTCATTTATGAAACCAACTGATTTCAGATTCTGGTGTCAATTCTCTCTAAAAGTTAAAAAATGTGGCTGGATATTCAGTCCTGCTGATCGACGCTGGCCAGCCCATAATCGAGCCACTTTCTCTGTTCCAACATCATTATATGGTCACAAAAATACCTAGAGATTTGAAATGCTGCTGCTGAGATTTGTAATTATCACAGCGGCAGCATCTCCGTCAAGAGTCAGTGCTGCTTGGTTTAGCTTTTGCTTTGGCTCCTGCTCATCCTTACAAAGCAAGTGAGGAACATCCTATTACTGCGCTGGCTTCCTGCCCCGACACACACACACACACACACACACACACACACACACACACACACACACACACACACACACACACACACACAGATAGGAAGTGTGTCTGAATGGAGCTGTGTCTGTGTTTTGTGTGTGCGTTAGAGCCAGGATGCCGGCCTGCTGTGCTCAGGTCTGTCTGAGCGAGTCGGGCTTGAGCCCAGCAGGACGGAGCGGTCAGAACCGGCTGAAGGACAACGGGCTGACAGGCGGTCGTCCATGTTGGCCGGCCAAACTGAAAGACAAGGATAAGGGGATGGAGACTTGGACGGTGGTGTGGAAAGGTCAATCTCTACATGGCTTTAGGATTTCACAGTGAAAGCTGTGAAATGAAACGGATTGACCGACTCAGATCAGCGGTTTGGATGCCGGCACTGCCGGCGGCGAGGATTTGGAGTTCCTCAAAGTGTCCAGTGTTGCTGTTTCTCCTGCTTCAGTCGGGAGCATTGTTTCCATTCTCTGCCTCACATTCAGACTTCCACAAAGGTGCTTGTTATTCGTGCTCCTGTTTGTGATATTTATAGTCTGCAGACTCCATGTCTGGACGCAGGCAGCAGTCTGGGATCTCTGGGGTTACTTTGACTATACCATCCACAAATTTACAACAAAAAATACCAAACAGCAAAATTATTCTGAAATGTAAGTGTTGGAGAACATGAGTTTTTCACATATGTCAAGTTATAGCCACAAATTTCAGTGGTTTATATGAAGGGGGTCCAAAGTGTGGCGCGGGGGCCTTTTGTTGCTCTTGGAATAATTTTGTGTGGGCCCTGACTGCAGTTCAAGAAACGTACAAATTAGATTATTTTTGTAATTAAGATGAGATTTCTTCTTGGACCAAGACCAGACCAAGATCAGATCCATCAAGACCAAACATACCAAAGCTGGACCTTCAGGCTGTGAGAAAAAATTAATGGAAAAAAGAAAATGACTCAACAAAAACTATTAATTGGTATTAAACTAATAATTGTCACCATAACCTGATATTTAAGTTATTAAATGCAGGCAAACATCGATACATAATCTCTACACTGAATTCATCAGCTTTTTATTGTCTTGTATGATAAATAATAATACCAAAAACAATAGCAGGTTAATAAATATGTGTCATATCCGGCATGGACCAAGATAAAGCGGCTCCAGACCCTCCATCCCTTTATCAATGCCAGTCATTGACCAGGAATCTGGTGTTTCAGCCCAGCTCAGCACAGTCCTGGAAGTATCAAACCTCGGCGTCTGGTTTCTTCTGATTTATGAATCCATGGAAGTTGTGGTTCTTAGAGATTGGCTACTGTTGACGAAGCAGCAGGCTTGTCCTTCGCAGGACCCAGCGGGTGAGAAAACAAGTCCTGCTGAAGCCGAGGGCCTGGACATGACAAGCTGTTAGACTCGTCCAGCCAAGCTTGTCAACACGTCGTCTGTGTGTGCAGGGGGAGGGGGGTGTTTTCCTAGGTGTGAGGAAGGGAGCTTGATGTTTTCAGATCAAGATGTGTGACGGCAATGGGTGAAGCCCACGTTGGCCCTTATGAGAGGGTGGATGTCCTTCGTAATTAGAAAATGCCCCAGCAGGACAGACGGACTCGAAGACGGAGGGGAGGGACGGATGGGAGGAAGTTCAGTAATGGGAGATGCACAGGGATATTTTCGTTTGGTCGGGGGAGGCGGGCTGATGAAGGCTGAGAGATGAGCCGAGTTTAGACATAATGGATTATATGAAACTTTAATGATCCCACTGGACGTTTGTGGTAACGTGATACGTTGTGATTGAATGGAATGTCAGTCAGAGCAGATGAAAATTAATTTGGCTAAAGGGATCTTTTTGTGATCTTCTCCATCCTCAGTCTGAAAGCTTTTCTGTGTCAAAATCTATTTAGATTTTATTTGATAATCTTCTGAAACAAAATAAAAAGCCGTAAAAGTGAATCAGTTAGCAAAAAGAACAGAATATTCTACTAATTTATACTATTGTGCGATATATCGGCACCAATATTGGTAAAATTTAGTAGTCATTTTTTAACATATTGGTATCGGTTCAAGAAATAAAAGTAGGTCAATATGAGCAATCAATATTTTTTCCTTATTTGATTTTGATGTTTTTCTCCCCAAAAGTGTTAAACTGGTGGTGAAATATGTAAGATAACGGTTATCGGCCATAACAACAATATTAATATTGGATATCGATATCAGCCCAAGTTTTTGTATTGGTGCATCCCGACTATTTTATAAAATAAAATCAATGCAAAATGCATAAATTAAGTTATTTAAAGGGCTTTATGGAGTTCAAATAGTTTTTTATTATTGACATTACATGCAGCTCTGCTGGTGCAGAGTTAACCTGAATCCTTCGGTGTTATGCTTCACTGGTTTGAGTTTCACATGAAGAACGTCTCATCTAAGCTGAGAGCAATCACCCATGGGGTTCCTCAGGGGTCCTCCTTGGGGTCCCTTTTATTTAATACCTACTTATCCCTGATAGTGCAAATTATATATGTATCAACAAACTGATGCAGAGAACAAAATAATGCGAATTAACAGAAACAACCTCAAGAAATAATCGAACCGATTCAAACCCAAAAAGGTCCGACTACAAACCTTGGGTTTGGTTCGGTTGAAGTGAACTCTTCTGCGGTTCGAATGGTGATGTGAATGCTAAGTGGATCTGAGACCGCTCTGAAAGCAGGAAGTTGATTACAGCACAGTGCATTCTGGGTAAATACAATCAAAACAAACACGTTTCTTGCGCTAGCGGGAGAAAAGGCTTGTGGTCTTTAGCTGAGAGAAATCCTACAACCGCTAAGATCTGACGCTACTCCATTTATGTTTATATTCTGAGTCAGTTTCTTCTTCAGAGGTTTTTGTGTCATTTCCTTCAGTAGTTCTTGGTGCAGCGCCCCCCAGTGAGGAGGGGAACTGGTTTTTCAGAGGGTTCGGTTCATTTGATTCAGTCCAGTGGAAAAGAGAACCAGACCAGATGAAAATGTAACGAATGTTGCAGCTTTGGTTCCCCATCGAACCGACTCTGCTGGACAAACAGCCTAAATGAACCATTATTTTTCTCACCTTGAGGTGAAGGTAAATGGATAGACAAGTTCAAGGCTAAAAGGAATAATCGAGATTAGCTTAGTGTTAAAATGAAATGTGCTGCTAAAGGACTGGTGCTTGCATCCATTATGTGAACAAAGAGCCTTCTTCATCTCTGCATTTCTTCCGAATGTTTCCCCAGTGCTTGTGCCGTTCCTCCCCCTCTTCCTTCCTCTCATCCTCCTGCTGCGTCCCTCTGGACTCTTTCACAGCTGCATCCAGCCAACCAGCTGTTCAACAGTCTAGTTCCTCTTGGACCCAGACGCAGACCCACCTGTAGGGCCTCTAAAACCAGTGACCTGGAGTGAACCCGTCTAAATAGGTCGCTGCACGTTATCCGGCCTGACTTTTTGGAGACTGTAACTCCTGACATTAGCACTTTCCTTTGTTGTTGAAGGATCAGTGGTTTGCTTTGGGTCACTGTTCGGAGAGAACGTGGAGGATTTGATTTTCCAATCCTTTTTAAAGACTCTATATTTTTTCTTCATGCCAGACACAGAGCTCATGTTTGGTCATACATAAATCTAATCTCTTGTTGCACAGTAAGTGTTAGTAGTATTTTCTTTCCAGGAAATAAAAAAATGAGTCACAATAGACAGAAACTATTCCAGGCCTCTGAGTTATGACTCCGCTAGTCGTAATGATTTGTTCAAAGCAGCAGCTGCGTTTAGTGCTGTCCTGCCTTCGTGAGTCAGTCTGTCAACTGTTTATTAGTCAGTAACTTTGTCAGGCAGTGGATAAAAAATAAGCGTTGGACCATGTGGAGAACCGGAGGAATTTTTCAGAGTTTTAGAGCCCTGACCCTGTCATTAAACCAAACCTCTGCTGCATGGTTGAATGTGATCAGACACGTCTTGTGTAACACAGACAGTAGCAGGGATTTCCATGAGGTTAACGCCAACAGGAAACAGTTGCCAGCCTGGTGTGTCTGGAGAAAGGGAATACTTTGCTGTTCCATCAAACATAGTGATTTTAGTCATTATTCCTGGCCAAACATCATCACTGCGAACTTATTTTAAACCAAGATTGCATGTTTTAGTCAATGGTGGTTTGTGGTTAATGGAAGGGAGCAAATTACACCTAAATACCAGAGCGTTTCAATTTATTCAATCCTGTATTCAACACATCCAATTACACAGGTCTGTAATTAGAATACCTAAGCTAATTTATAATTTTAAAGCAAAAACACTCTTTTAAGGCTTTGCTAAAGATTGTCCTCAGCTGCATCGTCTTTTGTAACGCTCTGTTGGTCGTTCAATCAATCAATCTTGTTTGTCTGTATCGCACATTTAAGAAAAAAATCATGTTTATCGGATGATAAACAAAAATGCAAATTCATAGAAAACACAGTCAGAATGTAAAAACGTACATTTTGCCCAGTGTTGCCATCACACATCAAATTGTTGGTCAATGTTTCAGTTATTATAGTTCAAAAGCAACTTGAAACAGGTGGAGTTTAGAGGTTTGCAGTTTTCTGGAAGTTTGTTCCAGTTTTGTGGTGCATAGAAGCTGAATGCTCCATGTTTGGTTCTGGTTCTTGGGGTTCTTCATTCGATGCGTCTACCTGTGGTCATGAACTCTTGGTAGTGACCTGGAGATCGATATTACAGATACAAGCGGATGAAATTAGTTTGCTTGAAGCATTCTGGCTGCATCCCAATCCAGAGAAGGACCCAGGACACGATGGAGGGACTAAAGTCTCTTCTCCGTTGTCAAGTCTCAGGTGTTTAGGTGTGTCTCCATTGTCAGTCTGTTCCTCCATAAGTGGGCAGGAATGTGAGAACATGGACGGACTGGAGCTGACGATCCGATGACTTTGTAACAGGCAGGTCCAGTTCAATGCGTCAACTTTAACCTTAGCTTAATCCGTCTTTGCTGTCACTGTTACTGTTTGTTTAAAGTAAACAAACGACTCAGAGCCTGGTGGGGGCAAAGTAAGCCTGGTGCCCTGCCAGACTTATATTATTGGGGGAAACGCTTTTGAACATCAAAGTTTGACTGGAGTTACAGGTTTGCAGTTCGTCATTGTGTCTCATTGTGGATTGAAAATGGTGGTTGAGTTGTTGTTGACTCCACAGGCCAACCCATGAATGCAGTCTGCTGCCAGTCAAATTACTGGAGTACGACGCCCAGATCGATCCCCAATCTGCTCAGAGGTGGCGGATTGGGGAAGAAGTGATTATTACCAAATTTTTAATTCCTCTTGCATCGTCTCTGGATGGTTTGTGAAGACGCCGTAAAGGAAGGCATCCTCAGGTTTTACTACAGTTTTAAATGTTATGCAAGGGTCATCTATGTTGGCGAAGGAATAACTGACATCTGGACTGAAAATGATTTATAATTGCTAGTGCACCTGAAAGTAACACCATAAAACAATATACCTTCAATTGGCATGCATTGCCATTTTAAATTGGCTACTGCACAGGGACATCAAGCTTCCTTACTGGAAATGCTTGGGAAATTGCTTCTGGAACTGGAAATCTCTTCATCCTTTGTCACAGAGTGAGGCAAACAGACGAGCATTGTTGTTTTATAGCCAGACTGGATTCAAAGCCATCAACCTCGACTAGACTTGATTCACGGACATCTGATTCTGCAATCATGTGCGTCGACTGCAGCGTGTGTTACTTGCAGTAGCAGTTTCAGTTTATGGCCCAGGTACTGGATGGCCTCGGGCCAATGTCCTTTGGTTGTTTTGTGCTAAACACATCAGCTGCTGGCTAAACCTGCTGGGCTGATGTTATCGCCTTCATGGATCGGTTTTACTGTAAGAACCTTGCAGGAGCCGCTGAACTACCACTAGTACCTGACTGAGAGAGTTTTACAATTACAGTGTCATAACACCTATATAGGCTTCAGTAATGATTTCCCTCTCAGTCATGTGACTGTCCTTTTACACAGAGGAATGCTCGACTCCCTGGAGTTGGTAAACCAGAAGAAGAAGCTCCTTTCAATCAAAATAACGTGTTATCCTGTGGCTATTTTGTTTTATGTTTCAGTTTGATGATAAAACTGCAGATAATCTTTAAAGTGGATATATGCTGTTAAATCCTCCCTTTTCCTATTCAAGTCATTCGTTTTGCTCCACAGGCTCCTCTTTCTGAGTGCAACTTGGACATTTTTGTGGTTTGCTAGCAGCTAGCGTTAGCAGCAAGAACATTAATGAATGCATTTGGATCATTTGTTGACCAATAAAATGGCATAAATAACGCCAAACTGTTTAATTCAATAGTATATTATTCAAAACACACCGTACTGCCATATCTTCAAGGCGCTAAAAGGTAGCACACCATGCTAACATAAGCTAGTAGCATGCTAACGCTAGCAAAACAATGGCCAGTAAATTAATGTCTAAAATACTGTTTGTCATTTTAGCGTTATTAGCAGCTTTGCTGTGTTTCCATCGACAGAAGGAGCTGCAGCTTCGTTTAGACAAAATCTTTCAGGAAATTCTTCTTGATAATGAATCGACTGGTGAAGCTCAAACTTTCCCCAACAAACCCAAAGTGACGCCGTGTGGAACATTAACGCTCTGGGAGTGAATGGGGACGTTTGCATGTTGCGGCGGAAAATTTTGGGGGAAAATGCATCAACACAACAAATCCAACAGGACATTTAAAAAACAAGCAGTTGACGGAGTTTGGCTACATCGAGGCTCAAAGCAGGAAGAAAGCAAACAGATTGACATTGTTTCATATAGGCAGTGCTATGATTTATATGATTTATGTATAAATTAGGCTGCTGAGAGCCTCACTGTTAAGTATTGTTTTACTGATTGCAGGTTTTACAGTTGTCCTTTTGACTGAGTTGCTGCTGTTTTGTGTCTGCAAATATTTTTGCATGTTTTATGTCTAAAGTGGGGGAATTTATTGCCAGATCATTTTTCCATTTTGGAAGATCACATCGTATCATTTATACCTAACGAAAAAAATTAACAGCCAATCCAGGCGATCGGTAGAGATCGGCCTCATGGGTGATCGGAATCGGCAGCAACAAACCTGATTGGAGCATCTCTCGTTCAAAAGCAGAGAAAACTGAACAGATTGAAAAATATAACAGAATAGGAAGATATTGATGCACTCCAGAGACGGAAAGTTCCCAACATGATATATTTATGGCTAAAATGAGTTAGAGTGAGGTAGAGGAAACAGCAAGTGGCTAAAAGTTGATTACTTCCAACATATTTGATGTGTTTAAAACCATATTAAGAGGGAAATAAGCCACTGTGGCCTCCACTGATTATGCCTGTGTATCCATGTGACTGACGGCCAGCAGGCATGTGTCTGCCACATGATTACAAACCATTAGCTCTTCGCTTCTCTTTGTTCATAATTGCAGCTCTGTTCTCTGTTTGTGCTCCAGCCCTCTTATGTGGTTCCCCTCTGCACCATATTTTATTATGATCTTTTTATTTCAGGGTTTCCCAGCACAGAGGACGAAATAGAAAAGCGTTTACTGTCCCAGACCCTTCAGTAGAAGGACCTGGACTCCTTGCTGAGGCCATATGATTGTTTTTGTTGTAGCTAGAATAGAAACTTGATGTTACAATGTTAACAGAAAGTAACATTTATCAAATAAAATATTCAGGTCTTTTCTTCCTTAAATAAAACATCATTTTTTACCGTTTGTTTTTGCTTCCTGACACAATAAATAAGTAGAGAAGCAATAATCTGGGATTATTGTTCTCTGATTTTATAGAGGACCAATTTTAGCCTGTCCGAATTTCCCCTAAAAATAAATGACAACTTTCAAAATATTATTTATTTTTTGAACAAATTTTTCAAAGCTCAAATTTGATTCACTATGCGTTGCATGAAACACTCTCAGAGATGTAGTTTACAATGAAAAGTATTAAAAACTCTGCTGATTTTAGTGCAGCCATATACACACGGTTTTCCTGTAACAACAAGTTGTTTCTCTGCCATTAGCATATTTAGCAGTGAGTACATGAGTTTGATTGACAGCACTAAGACCCGCCTCCCGTTTTGATTGGTTGTTTTGGTGCATTTCTTCAGACCACAATAATAACTCCAGGAGGAAGTGGAGGAGATCGATTTTTTTCACAGATTATCTGTCTCATAGCAACCTGACACGATATGGTGATAGTTTTAACAAATATGTAAAAAGAATTAATAAAAATGTTGTTTATTATCGAACAAGTAAAACTGGAGAAAAGAAAAAACCCCAGAAAGAACAAATTTTTTCATTTTTAATTGAATGAATTTTGCGGATGTTAAATTTGTCTCCAGGGTGAAATGTTTGGGCACCACTGGTTTACTATACGAGTTGATTTAGGAAGCAGACTAGTGTTCATAAACAAAGGGTGAGGTGCATTTTTCTGCTCTGGGTTTGAACGTGTATCTGTGGGAAACTCTGGATTTTGTCAGGAATTTTCCAGCATAGATAGAGATTTACAGATGGGTCAAGTGTAACTAGGACAACAGCGATGGAGGAAACAATGTGAATCCATTGTAAATTCATGCAGCAACAGTTTTTCCCAGGCTGTTTATTTGGACCGGTGAAGTTTCAGGGCCTCATAAAAGTCACAGTTCATGGAGGATTGGGCGTAACCTAGGCAACGCCGTCATGGCCGACAGTACAGACAGAAAACATCAGGTAGACACAGGATGTGAGACATGCTGGGTGTTTTCTGTTTTCTTGTGGATGAGATATGACGGCATTTGTCTGGATTAACCAGACAGTGGATCCACACGGGAACCCACTTATGGTAATTTATGATTTAACCCACTTTGTGAACTTCTTTTGTTCAACTAACCAGCGATTAGCAAACGCAGCTTGGACTGAACTCATTTAGACTCCCCATGGTTCACTTCACGTATTAAAGGCGAGATGTTTTCTTTGTCATCCTCCAGCCACACAGCAGCAAAGTTTCTCGTTTTAATGAGAATATTTCTCTAACAAGACGAGTTTCAAATCTTAATACGGCGTTAAAACGGGAAACTTCTCGATATAACGAGAAAGTTTCTTATTTTCAGAAGGACGTTTCTCGTTCTAAAAAGTCGAGTTTTATTATAACGAGAAACTTTTCGTTACACTGAAATGTTCTCATTAAGTTTACCATCAGCAAGATAAAATAATGATCATATCTCTATTCTTGCAAAAAGAAATGGCCCTGATCCTCCATCGTTGAGCTCATGGAAACAGTGATTGAAATAAAAGCCACTTTTCCAATTTTAAAAAAAATTATGTTGTTTCTTTTTTATTTTTTAAGAAAAGAACAAAAAAAGAAACAAACGAATCAATTAAATTTGTAAACCGGATATGATACAAAAAAATGTGAGCTTTTATTTTGAAGCCATAGTGTAATATTTCCTGAGGTTGTGCTCATTTTTTAGATGCATAACATCTGGTCCATGTGGATCATCAGAACCTTTAGTTCCCCTTAGAGGCTGATTTCACTGAGGTTCTGGATCAGCATCATGAAGCTGCAACACGTTTTATCGAAACGTCTGGTGAGATTCAGGTCACGGTTCGTTCAAATGAGAAGTGCACTGAATGTCATGTTCTCCAAACTGTATAGCAGGAGGTCAAAGGTCACCACGCTCCAGAGAAACGACATGAAGAAGCAAAACCACTGTGGAAACTGTAAACTGACAGGTTTTCATTCATCTGGTTTAATTTTAGGGAGCAGATGTTTGATCACAATAACAAGCTTTTCTGGACAATAAATTATTTTTATTAAAATGTACAATAATGTTGTTCTGAGACCATTTTTGAGTAATATGTTAAAATGGGGTAATAATGGCAAAAATCCATTATTATACCGTCTCAAAAACCACAAACTTTAATTTAGTAAAGAACATTTAACATTTTGATATCCAGAATAAAACTGAGAAAAAACAAACTAGAACATGAATAAAACTGGATTATTACTCGAAGCAAAACTAAAATCTAATAATCAAATGGAAATTTATTGAGCTCATTTTAATTTATCATGTAATTAATTGGATTATTTCTGCAGGTTTACTCAGCTTATATCGCGGCTGGCAGTTTATTACGGGATTATTTGTCTTAATACGCTCTGATATGAGATGTTCTGCATTTAGAGTCGACGTAGTTATGTTTTCTTTTTCTCAATTTAATACATTTCTTGTCAGATTAATGTATTAATCTGACAGGCCACTTTAGCGCGGCCTGAAAAGGTGTCACAGTCATCAGACCTCAACCTGAAGAATAAATGAAGGATCCTGTGGTTTTCCTTTGTTTTGTTTTTCTGAATGAATGAATGAATGAATGAATGAATGAATGAGTGAATGAATGAATGAATGAATGAATGAATGAATGATCTGTGTGTGACGGCGCGGCTCAGCGGATGGACGGTCAGATGCAGTAATTGCCACTTCCTGCTCTTTCGTTTGGACTCAGAAAATCCACTGCAGCCGCTGAACCAGTTTAATCTTTATTTTCTGCTCTGACTGATTTTTAAACGTTTTAGACTTAATTTAAAAATTGTCATCCTCTGTATGAGAGAACAGGTGAAAGAGTTAGATGTGCAGTTCATACGGGATTATCTATCAAAATAATTTCTCTCTCAAATGATTTCAAACAATATAATTACAAATATGAAATATCTGAAGGTATTTATAAAAATATTTAGATCTAAAAATATAAATGCATCTCCAATTACTTATAAAAACATATAATAACAACCCTACAGTTATAAATAGCTATTTAAATAAATAAATATTATTTTCAGCTGTTGCTTTTAGCTGAAAAGTCAGTAACTTTAAAGCACTAAGCCGATAATTGCCTGGAATCTCAGGGGGTTTTTCCCTGCACTGTACTTCCTGCAACATTTTAACCGTTTTATTTAAGCATTTTATTTAGTAGATCTATTTGGCGCTGAGCGTATAAAACATTAGGAAAACATCAAGATGGGGGTAGAAATTCTAAGTATTTATGCTAAATGCTTGACCTGCTGAAAGAAGAAGCGTGAGCAACAGGCAAAACAATGAGAGCAGACACCGTAATTAAAGCTGGATTTAGCCAAACCCTGCAGCAGCCATTATGCCATCATTAAGCAGTCAAAACAAAAGCTGCATCTTTGTTCTCTTATGTGCAACATTACAGAGAATACTTTTTCTACTTAGGATCTTTGTCCTGCAAAAATACAACATCCTACCAAGTATTTTTGTTTAGTTCCTAGTGAAAATATCAAAGACAAAACTAATAAATAGCTTTTAATGAGGGAATAAGAGCTTGTTTTACATAAATAATTCCTTAATATTGATGAAAAAGTTCCTGTTCCGCTGGCAGATTATTTCACTCATGGAAAAATGTCTTTAACTACCATGTTTTTATGAATATGAAGAAATTATTTACTTAAATGAAGCTCCTATTCTTTTGCTTAAGTTACTTGTAAGTCAGTTTAGTCTTATTTGAAGTGAACTAACATATTTGCTTTAGAAACCAAAAATACTCGTGTGTTATTAATGTAAATGCCATAAAATGAGACTATTCCAGTTCATTTGTTCTCCATTCAGATCCCATCTGATGAAACATTTCATAAAAAGATAACTAATCTCCTCTGCATCACGTTCTCTAACTCTCAAGGTTCAGGCGGCCATTTTTCTCTCCCGTCTCGTCTAACTCGTCTGTCAGGCTGCATGGAGGCATCAGCAGAGCAATACAATGGAAAGGATCCGGTTGCTATGAAACTTGATTAGCAGCTCAGCTCAGGTGTGTTTTTTTCGCTGGTGGGATATAAATAAATCCTGGATGGCCTCCAGTCCAACCCCGACATTTTGGAATGGATGCCAGTAAAGTTCAGTTACATCACCGAACTTTTGTTTTGCTTGATTTTGTTTTTTGTAACTTCAAGCCTCAACATGCCGGTTAAGAGCTTTAAAACCGTCTGGTTAAATGTTGCTGTAAATTATGTGTGAATCGCATCATAAAAGACGCTTATGTCAGCAAAAGCTGTGTGTTACTTCAGATGAGGTCAAAGGGCGGCTGTCGCTGATTTATGCCTTTACTGTAGCGATAAAGAAGAGAGGAAGTGACATTTTGGCCTTTTTCTTTACTTCCTGGTGAAGTTTGTGTGATATTAGGAAGCAGGAGCTGCAGAACAGAAGACAGGACAATAATTTATTATTAGAGAGGAAATAATGTTCTTTATTATTACAGGTTAAGCTGTAGGTGTTGTTCAGTGTCTGTGGCTTGATATTTCACTGACCATCTCTGGCTGGTGACTTCTGAGTGCTCTTATCTACGTTCAAAAACTAACTAAAAATAGATAGTTATTCAAAACATCCAGCTCTGATGAATATCAACAAGTAAAAGTTTTCCCTGTTTATACAACACAAAGTATTTTACAAGCTAAAAACAGGATCACTTTCCAGCTTTACTGCCAAAAGTAATAAGAAACAATAAATTTATATGAAAAATTGGCTCATTTCAGTAAATATGATTTTATTTACTAAACGCCAACTAAACCCCAAAACGTTTTTTCATTAATAAGCTACCTAAATTGGTTTTTAAGGCATTTATTTTCATGTTTGTGTACATTATGACATTTTTGTTTACATTTAATCCTGTCATAGTTTCCCCAAGACTGTCTCAGTGCTGCCCCCTTTGGGTTGAATGGTGGCTACTGCAGGTGAATTTTCCTATTGGTTACAGTGGTACATCACACAGCCTCCCGTTTTTGAGGATTTGAACCCTTGACCTTCTTACTGGAAGGTATGACTCAGGAGTTAAAGAGAAAAGATGAAACCAAGAAATTTGTTTGATATTGGGAGTTTAAAATGTCTCACCGTGTTTTGGGCCTGGACGATATTGTCTGAAACGCATATCACGATAGTTGCGTTTCATATCAGTCGATAATTATTAATTTTTGTTTTAATGCAGACCTTTCCTGTCTTATCCGCAGCTTTCACTCCACACCGTTATCTTTTCATTTTTTTAAGCAGTTATGATGCAAAAACTTAAACTGCTGCTGCGCAAGTTACTGAACAGGTTGTTGCCAGGCAACCAAATAATGAGTTGCTAGGTAACCAAAGAGGGAGGGAGTCAGTTGATTCCACCAACCTGGCCTAGCTAGCTGCGAGAAGGCCTTTCCTCTGTCTTCATTAACATCAACATAAATATAAAGTCAATATTTATAATATTTAATACATAAATATTGATTTATCGTCCAACTCCACTGAGTTTTGAGAAGTTATTGCAGTAAGCAGTAATATTGGTGTTTTGAGACAATTTTCAATTGTAATATCATGCAAGAACTCATTGTTATGATTAATAAACTAACAAACACGTAACACTGCAACTGGAAGAGATTTCAAAACAAACATTAATATTTTAGCAATGTTTGTTTTTCTGCTTTTGTCTCTTGAGGCTTTGGTCAGGTTTTACCCAGAGGTGTTTCTGGTTGTTGGTGTCGGGGATTGAAAATGTTTGACTCTCAGAGCCATAAAAGGAGCAGAGAGAAATCTGTAAACAATCTGCAGCAGATTTTCAATTGAGGATCCAGTAATTTCACCTAAAACTGACTGTGGACGCAAACTTTAATCAACAAACGGTGGCAGTTTTTCTGAAGAACTGCACACTGAACTGTTTGGAGCAATCATCTGAGTGGAAAAGTAAACAATAACAGGCTGCATAACAAAACCTCGGCTGTTACATAAGAGGAAGAAACTCCCGTTTCTTTCGCTCAGAGGAACAGTTTGAACTGATTGAAAGCAAATGTCTGCCTTCGTTTCACAATGGGAGGAACATTTCACAGGAACTCACTGGGCTCCAGCGCAGCACAGATAACCAAAACAAATGTCTCCGGAAGAGACGAAGAGTGCTCCTTCGCTCTCAACGCTCCTCCGTTTATGTTTGAATCCACCAAAACATTGCAAACTGCACGGCTGTAAATCCCAGGCGTCCCCTGAGGTTGACTTGTCGGACAGATTTTTGATCGTTTGCTGCTGCAGGGTAAAGAAAAAGAGGAATTGGCAAATCAAATATCCACTGGAATGTGCGTGTGCTCACAGGTTGGAGATAAAACGGTGCAAACAGCTCGTTGAATGAAAGACAACATGGCAGATTTCAGGCGTCCAGGTTCGGGAGAAGGTTAGAGACACTGGATAAAAAAAATATGAGAAGATTAAAATCAGAATTTTGAGGAAAAAAATCATAACTTTAAGGCCACATTCAGAATTCTCAAAAAAAAGTAAAAACTTTGAGAAAAAAACCCCAGAATTTTGAGATTAGGCAAATTTGAGAAAAAGATCTGAATTTTGAGATTAAAATCCTTGTAAATGCAACACATTTGGCTAATTGAAAAGACTCTCGTCCACTAATGCTTATTTGGTTGTAGTCTAATGTCAAAACGTCACCATAAATGTGGGTAACCGTGGCAACCAGGTGACAGCTTAAAGGCCGGCCGGCTCTTTCTGCAGCCGAGTTGCGAGTTTACAAACAAATAATCCCAGAATATCTTAGACCTGTGGAGAAAACAGTGATGATGAACACTTAAATGTTTAGCATCCAGCACACAACAACGACACAAAGACCGACTGATTCACATTGTTCAGAGAGCAGTGTCTGTAGGGAGGCGTGCGTGTGTGTGTGTGTGTGTGTGTGTGTGTGTGATTCGTGCGTGTGTGTGTGTGCGTGCATGCGTGCGTGTGTGTGTGTGTGTGCGTGTGTGTGTGTCTGTGTGTGTGTGTGTGTGTGTGTGTGTGTGTGTGTGTGTCTGTGTGTGTGTGTGTGTGTGTGTGTGTGTGTGTGTGTGTGTGTGTTGTTGAGTCGGATCACACACGGTGCAGACGGAGCCCGGGGGTCTGCCGCCCGCTGCCAGGCTGACATTTCCTGCAGTGTGAATCAGATTCTGCTCTCCTCTCTGTAACGAGCTTCCAGTGTCAGCAGAATTAGCTCTGCTAATTAAATGTGTGTTTTTTCTGTGTAACGCTCACAGATTAACGCTGTATGGAAAACTGCTAGAATTTGCTTATGAGGATTTTTCAGTTTCTTCTTCTGGACTCTAAGTGACTCATTTGTTCCCAGATTGCGATGTGAGTGAATCACAGCAGAGACGTGGTGAAGAAGTGGAGCTTTCGGCCTTTCAGGTGTCAAATCTCAGGGGTGAAAATATCTGACAGTTCAAGTTTGTGCCAGGCTGATAAAATGTTGCTCAAGGTCCTTAAACTTCACTTCTTCCTTTTATGTTTTTTAAAATACTCCATGTATTAAATGACACATTAGAGGTTCCACTCGTTTTCTTTTTTACCAGTTTTACTTTCATTCGTAAACATTTCAGTCTTTATAACTTAACAAATAGCTGAACTTATTATATTTTAGTGATGTTTCTGCAGCATTGTCTCCCTTTAGTCATTTATATTTTGCTCATTAATCAGCTGTCCTGCATTTCTACATAAAATGCTGAGTGAAATTCTTTCTTTAACCATTTTTAGGTTTTCAAATGGAGAAAATCGTGGATATAATGTCACAAAATATATATTTTTAAAAAGCACAAAATTTCCAGTCTAATTATGGGAAGGAAAGTGGATTTAAAAACATTTCAGGTATTTTTGGTAGGTGTGCTTCGATCGCTGACCTTTAAAAACTGATCTGAAATCATTTCTGATTTATTTTGTCTGAAATCTGAAATTTAGTTGCTAAATATAGTAAGAAGGTCATGGGAAAGGAACGTGCAGCGAGCGTCTCCGACAGCGGCGCAGAAATGAACGGTGGCTGAGTTTTAGACCTTTGCTGATGTGGATAAGATCTGCTTCACATGAGAGTATCGGCGCCGATAAATATCCCGAACTGTAGTCACCCCAAATTAGACACTTTGTTTCTATTCTTAGCAACTTTTAAAGCAACAGCAAAAATTATCAGCCAAATTCAGAGTTTAGAGTTTTTTAAAGAAAAGTGCAATTAGTAAATGAAACGGCACCGCAGGGTTTATTTTTTTATGGATTTCTCAGAATCAAGATTTTCCTCAGGAAAACCCCGATGGAAGCAGCTGCCTGTCAGTGCAGCGACGTTCTCTTCTACTGATATTAATAATACATGCAATATGGATGTTTTTTACATTTCTTTTCCTTTATTTTTACAGAACAGTGTTGTAGACTGTGTTTCAGCCAGCTGACTGGCAGGACACAGGAAGAACTTGCTAATTGGGTGTTGATCTAATAGAGAATAATTCAAAATTCCTACAAAATTGATGAAGTTATCAAAGTGCTGTTTCAGTCTGTGCCAACAATAAAAACTGAATCTATTGCTAAGCCTGTCGCGATTACAAGATGATAAATTGTCCCAGAAATTATTGCAATAAACGATAATATTGTTGTTATCAGACCGTTTTCAAGCATTTAATGGTAGTAATTGCATAATAATGCAAAAATGCTCTGTCATATATAGAAAAACTAAAGTGAAATTAAATCATCATGATGAACTTCTGTTGTGAGCAACTTAATTAACTAAAAGTGAAAGTAATCAGAGTGATTGAAACAGAGTTAAATAAAACTTCACCGCCATCTTCATCCGCTTGTTGCGAACAGATTCCAGTTTTCATCTCCATTTTTGTCCCTGCGGACGGAGAGAACA
The DNA here is from genome assembly GCA_911649635.1 of Poeciliopsis gracilis. Taxonomy (NCBI): domain Eukaryota; kingdom Metazoa; phylum Chordata; class Actinopteri; order Cyprinodontiformes; family Poeciliidae; genus Poeciliopsis; species Poeciliopsis gracilis. The sequence continues at coordinate 1,175,643 of CAJVRI010001168.1, read as the reverse complement.
GGAACCTGGAGACGCAGCCAATAACTACAGCATGAGCTCATAGTCTATCACTTATTCATAGACCCGTCACACAGGCTGATGCAATCGCCGCCTTGCAGCGAACAGGAGGCGAAGGAGCCGGAGAGATGCTCCAGACGTGAGCAAGACGCCTAAAACAAACCCAGAATAAACCTCAAGGCTCACCGCTGTGATTCAGAGTGAAACTGAGCATGAGCTAACTGTTGCTTAACGTCTTAGTCAAACCTCCTTTTTCTGATTTTCTCCTTTTTTGAACAAAAAATGTGCAGGACTTTAAAGAGGCAGACGGAGGGTTTTTATTTCCCAGACAGACTGGATGGGGTCGCTTTGTTTGCCCGGGATCAGTAGTTAGTCAGCGTTTTGTTCTGCTGCAGGAAGCAAACAGAATTATATCCTCTGCTTTTGATTCATTTTGTCCTGTAGTTCAGACACTGGTTGAATTAACTGTGAGATTCACCTGTCACAATAAGCAATGAATCAATTCATCCATCCATTTTCCTTCACCCTTCTCCCTAACGGGGTCGGGAGTTGCTGGTGCCTCTCCAGCTGCGTTCCAGGCGAGAGGCGGGGTCACCTGGACAGGTCACCTGGACAGGTCACCTGTCTGTCGCAGGGCAACACAAAGACAAACAGGACAAACACACGCTCACACCTAAGGAGAATTTGGGAAGGCCAATCAGCCTAACAGTCATGTTTTTGGACTGTGGGAGGAAGCCGGAGAACCCGGAGAGAACCCACGCACGCACAGGGAGAACATGCAAACTCCGTGCAGAAAGACCCCGGGCCGGGAATCGAACCCAGGACCTTCTTGCTCCATGTGATAAATTAAAACAAGCTCAATCATTTCCATTTGCATGATTTATCATTTCTCTCTTTCTACCACAAACTGGATGATAAAAGTTTTCAGTCTGTTGTTTTGATCTCAACTGACCTTTTTTGATGGATACTTTTGATAACAGACTTAATAATTCATTTTATTTGTTGTTTCATTTAAAATAGCTTCCAGTTCCAGTATTAAATGTTCGTTTGCATTTAAAATTTATTAAACTTTGCGAATGTGTTTTTGTATAATTATTATGATCCAAGAACTTGAAAATGGCCTAAAAATGACAATATTATCGTTTATTGTGATAACTTCTGGGGCAATTTATCGTCCAAAACAAATTTATTGTGAGAGAACTGATCAATGACTTTACTAAATCGTGGGTTAATGTATGATCTTGGAGGAAAGGCAGGTCTCTGTCATGTTCAGCCAACTTGTTTTCTATACACACACACACACACACACACACACACACACACACACACACACACACACACACACACACACACACACACACATATACATTTTGATATAGTTCAGACTTGACCGCTTTCAGTTTTCTATCACTTTATCATTTCTGATATAACTGATGTATGTTTGCATCTCTTCGGACCTCAAGACTCTTTCTCCCACAAACTGGATGCATTTCCAGGATGGTGATTTGTTGGTCGGTGTGTTTTCCGCTGGGCTTTGGACTTGGATATGTTGTCACGACCGGGATGAAGAAAGTGTCTCAGAAAGTACTTCCTGGAAGTGATGTAGAGCAAACTACTACTCAGGAGAAGAGCGATTCCTGTGAATATGGTGATTTTGATGATTTTCTGTTGAACCCTTCTCGGACGGAGAAGCAAACCTCCCCGGCTGGGGAATCATTGTTGATTGCCAATCAGTGTTGCTTCCTAAGTGGACAGTTTGATTTCACAGAAGTTTGAAGTACTTGGAGTTATATTGTGTTGTTTGAGTGTTCCCTTTATTTTTTGGAGCAGTATATTTGCCAAAATACGGAGTCATTTTGTCATTGAGTTGTAAATAAGCATTTTAATAAATGAATTGCAGGTTTACAGATCCAACAGAAACTAGACGTCTCATTTTCTCATATGAGATTCTTGTATTTTGTATAAATGTTTTTAACAGAATAAATGTATCTTGAACCTTCATAAGAAACCATTTGGCTGCACATGCACACTCGCAAAAATGTACGTTCAGTTGTGTTCATTAATTAAAAATTCATTAAAAATAGATGCATAAAAATGGTTTCTAAAATGTGATTTCTTAAACATCACATAAATTTGGTTGTTTTCTAAGACGTGTGTAAAGTGTGTTTGTGTTTATTTTTTCTTTTGTTCTTTCTTTCAATTTTCTGTCCTTTTTTTTTTTTTTTAAATTTCAGGACCAGTTTGAGAATCTGGACAAACACACTCAGTGGGGGATTGACTTCCTTGAGCGCTATGCAAAGTTTGTTAAGGAGAGGCTGGACGTAGAGCAGAACTACGCCAAGCAGCTACGGTACGTTCACACGCACACAAATATAACATATTGATCTGAAACGTTACGTAAATGCTTGTATTACTGTTGTCAGATTCAAAAAGCAGTTTTACCTGCAAGGTAATTTTAGCCATTTTTCTCTGTAACGATGCTTAAAAAGTCCAAGGCCGTCACATTTCACTGATTTCATTTTTAAAGAAATACTGAGACAGTAGCTGCGTTTCTGGACATGTAGGCATTTTTAATTTAGTGCAAAAGTGAAAAATAACGCTGAAAAACCGTTGAAGCGTAACTCAAAACCACTCGTTGCCACAGCAACCACCAACGAATCAGAATTCAGCACCAGAAAACACTCAGACATTTCCCACACAAAGAACAAAACATTCAGTTTCATGTTTTCAGGTTTGACGTTTATTTTGCACTGAGTCATCGCTGCGGTAGATCAGCTGCTATTAGCTAATCTACCACAGCGCTGGCTGCTTAGCTAATTTAAACTAAATTAGTTTAAATTATCATCCTGATGATCATCTCCTGATGATCAATCAGAGTTGGTGTTTGGGTCGCCTTTTCTTTTATCTATTCATTTATTGGTTTTTAACTGAACCAAAACACGCAGAATTCCACCTCAACATGTTAAGGTTGCCATAGTCAAGCTAGCATAGCTGACCTATTACCCTCTCCTGTGCAACTTTTTGATTAAAGTTGTTTCCTGACTTTGTTATGTAGTTGTCATTATGTTGGCAATTAGTAGCAAAGCACTGTGTCCCTTTTTATTTTAATATTTATCGCATTAGGTTAACAACTTAACGGTTAAAACCAATGCTAGTCATTGTTAGCGGGCATGAAGACGTCATGCTTCAGTGTGTCGACATATTGATATTGAGAATATTGAAATACAGAATGAAAATGCCTGTTTATGTTTCTTTGTCACCAAACTGGCAGAAACCAGCAGGTTTAAGAACCAAGTAGGGAACTACAGGATGTGTCTCTGTCTCAGTCTAGAGACAGAGTTGCCTTTTTCTTTTTCACTGATAACAGCTCTCACACTCATGCATCTGCAGCTCTGCATAAACATGTAGCATAACACACCTTCAGCCGTGCGCCGCTTAATTCATTCAAACTCCATTTCCAGGAACCTCAGGGAAACGACCGGCGAAGGCTTTGATGTTTAAATCTTTGATTCATCTCTAACGCTTGGATCCTTTCTTGCTGAATTTGGATGTCTCTCCTCTCGTGTGTGTGTGTGTGTGTGTGTGTGTGTGTGTGTGTGTGTGTGTGTGTGTGTGTGTGTGTGTGTGTGTCAGTCTGACTTTAAGCATTTTTGTACCTGCAGGATTAAAATTTCAGACAGTGCCTCAAGCTTTTATGTCTCCCTCTTTGCCTTGTAGGAATCTGGTGAAGAAATATTGTCCAAAACGTTCAAAAGATGAAGAGCCAAGGTGAGGACGTCGTTTTACTTTTGATCCTTTACTTTTTCGGATGCCTGTGGACTGGAGCAACGGAAAACCCTGCTGGAATCTTGATGAATAATTTCTGACTGGTCATTTAGAAAATTGTGTTTGATGTGGCTGCTCACATCCCGTCTGTGAAATTACCAAACAATGCAATTCGTCACACAAACAGCAGGAATGTAGGAGGGTTCGTGGAGGTCAGCGGAGATCTTTCTGTCCCCTTAAACCACATGAAGCTTCTGCAGTTTTACTATCACTGCTTCCTTAGAGTTGGGAAAGACTCAAAAATTACATTTTATGAGGAAAAAACTTCTTGTTTTATTTGTTTGGAGGTTTTCGTTTTTTCCAACAAACAGCTGCTTTGCCACTTTTCTTGAAATTAGATCATGGAAATGATCTACGGTTCAATGTGGAGAACGGTTTCCTCTTATTTTAATACATTATGTATAAACGTTCATTATTAATGAAGGTTTGAATGAGCAGGAAATGAGGATTATTGAACACAAACCAGAGATTCATCAATTGAGATTTTTATGGCTGATTTTCTACATAAAAGTGAAAAATCTGCCATTGGACCTGGAGCTTTTTTTTATCCATCTTCAAGATTTATTGACTGAAAAGAAGTTTATTATCTTTCTCGGAAGTTACTTTAATGTGTTTTTGTCTAGTTTCTAGTGAAAATATCTTATTATACAAGAATTAAGATAAAAAGTAGCTTCTCAGCAGGATAAATTAAGTTGTTCTCAGTCAACAATTCCTGAATAAAGATACACAGATCTGGTTCCTCTGGCAGATTTTTCTCACTTAAAACAGTAAAAGTGTCTCATAAGTGGAAATAATCTGCCAGTGGAACTTGTACTTGTATAATATATATTCAAGAATTGTTGTGAAAACAAGCTTGTTTATCTTGTAAAGTGACATAAAGTTATTTTGTCTTTGAAGTAAAGCTGTTCACACTAAAACTAGACAGAAATATTTAGTAATATTTTGTGTTTTTGCAGAGCTTTCTAAGATGAACTTTATGGAATCAACCTGTTTTGTTGTTTTATCATTTTTCCAGAGAAAAAGTTACTGAAATAAACTGAGTAAATTTTGAAAGCTTTTATGTCTAGTTTCTAGTGCAAATATTTTAGTACAAAAATTATGTTGTTGTAACTTTTCAGCAAGATAACAAACAATCTGCCAGAAGAACAAGCATTTAAAAAGAATTTTATTCAAGAATTGTTGTAAAATAAGCTTATTATCTTGCTGAAAAGTTGCTTTTCAGTTATATTTCCAAAACAAATATCCTAGTACACTTGAATTAAGACAAAATAACCCTAAAGTAGTTTCTCAGCAAGATAAATAAGTTCCTTTTAAATCAATAATTTTTTAATAAAGATACAAACAGTTGCAGCTAGTATTTAAAAATATATGTTAAAGAATTATTTACCTAAAACTGGCTCATTTATCTTGCTGAGAAGTTACTTTAAAATGCTAAGACATTTTCATTAGAAATTAGACAAAATACTTGATAAAATTGTGTATTTTTGCGTTTCTGTCTGAGCTGGAATCTGTTGCAGTAAACTCTGATTTTTAAACTTTGTACATTAATATTGTATTTAACGACAGGTTCACGTCGTGTCTGTCGTTCTACTCCATTCTGGGCGAGCTGAACGACTACGCCGGCCAGAGGGAGGTGGTGGCGGAGGAAATGTCCCACAAGGTTTACAACGAGCTGATGGGGTACAGCCAGGAGCTGAAAGCCGAGCGGAAACACGTGAGTGCTGTCAGGCTCCGAACGCCTCCGAACGCCTCCGTCCTGAAAGCAGATGTTTCGCTCCGCTCCTCTGTCGCTTGTGTTTTCTGAGGAATGATCTGTTGCATGTGATGTTATCCGTCTGTCGTCGTGTTTCTACCATCTGCTGCTGGAAAAATGAAAATGTTGACGTGTTTTGGGAGAATAGTGGCCTTTAGATGTTTCTCAGCCATAATTTATCTAATTTTATTTCATTGGTTAGATGTTTTATATGTGTATCAGACTTGAGGTTTCATAATGAAGCAAAGTATAAAACTTTTTAATATTTCTAAATGAGGCTGAACTGAATTAAAAAAACATCAGTATTGATTTATTAAACCATATAATCAATTTTATTAGTAGGTCTGTCACGATAACAATTTTTCCTGAACAATAAATTGCCCCAGAAGTTATCGCTAAAAATTATAATATTGTTGTTTTGAGACCATTTTCAAGTGATATAATGATAATAATTATTTTACCACACTACCACATTTTGGAATAAAACATATATTTTGGCTTCCTGATGTTTTCTATATTAATATTTTAATTGTTCCAAAGTCTTTGAGTTAAAATAGGCTTATTTTAAGTCAAAAAGTCTGTTTTATTCCTTAAGTTCCTAGTAGCTCTAATTAGCATCATACCTAAAGTTACACAAATCTAGGTGCAAAATTTACATTTCTAATCTTTTAAGTAGTTTCACATCTGATTGACAGAAAAAAAAACTTATTTTTGTGGCATGAAGATGTTAAATATGTTAGAAAATGTAAAACCTGATCAAATGGAAGTTAGTTCCCTGCTGAAATAACAAAACTTGCCCTTTCATGTGGCTTTGTCACGTTGTTCAATATTTCTGTGGTCTGCTTATTTATGTGTTTCTTGTTTCTGTGTGGAAATGAGCAGCACCTACAGGAAGGAAGGAAGGCTCAGCAGTCTTTGGATCACTGCTGGAAACAGATGGACAACGTAAGTTTGGGGGTTGGGGAGAGAAAACGTGTTTATGGTAAACACTTTGTGTCAGGGACCAGCAACTGCTTCTCACACACTAACCAGGAAGGAATGAAAGAAATGCTAACAGTTAGCCGAGGTATAAACTGAGGCCCTGCTCATCTTTTTTACTCATTTCAAACACATTTCTTCCACTTAAATCTGTTTTTAAGAATCTAGCTTTGTGCTAAACAATAACAACTGTAGCTGAAAATATGTTTTATCATATTCCAAAATTGTGGCATCATTTTTGTTCCCTTCTTGGCAATGACAGTTTCTCGGATATCAGTGCAGAACTGCAGCTCTTAAAGAAAAACTGTGTTACTGCACTGCAAAAACACTAAATCTTACCAAGTATTTTTTGCCTAGTTTTTCAGTACACATGAGATGAGAAATTGCTAACTTACACAAATGATATAGGAGATTGTCTAAAGTTGATAAGTCCCTAATTTCAAATTAAAAGTATCAGTCCCACCGGCTGTTTATTTCACTAGTAACATATTTCTTCCAGTTAAATAATCTGCCAATGAAACTGGTATTTTTTAATAATATTGAGGAACTGTTAGCTTAAAACAAGCCCCTTTAGTTTAGACTTAAACAATAGACTAAAAATACTTGGTAAGATTTAGTGTTTTGCAGTGTAAACTTTGATGTTTCAGAGCATTTCAGTGTGACTTTCACTGTGACTACCGAGTGACCAGACTGTAATGTCTCAGCTATTTGCTGTTTGCTTTACTGCTAATGTGATCCAGATGGCGCATCAGGAAGTAAACTATCTCTGCGTGATTCATTCACATATTTTTCTCGTCTCATTTAGCGGGACAGATGCAAATCTGTTGCGATGAATACTTTTGGTGTTTGAAATAAACTGGACCCTCTTTTTTTTTCCTTTTAGAGTAAAAAGAAGTTTGAGAGGGAGTGCAGAGAGGCAGAGAAAGCGCAGATTACCTACGACCGGCTAGACAACGACATCAACGCCACCAAGTCAGAGGTGGAGAAGGTAAGCTGCTTCCCCTACAGAGCCTTCGCATCATTCACCTCGATTACCCACTGAATCTTTCCTACGTTTTCTCTGATTTGTAGTGAAAATTTTGTTTTAGTTTCTTGGTGCTCTTGAAATAAGACAAATACGTTTTCAGCTTTGTTAAGTAAAGAACTCCTTAAACGAGCAGAAAAGGTACCCGTTCATTTGGCAGATTATTTTCCCATGTTACAGGTGAAGTAATCTGCAAGAACCTGGTTGCTAGGTAACGGGCCGGGCTTGGCTGGGGTTGCTAGGTAACGGCACAGTGCCTGTCACTTAAGAAATAAGTGAAGTAAAATGCCAGTACTTTGACTCGTACTTTTTCATCAGTATTAAAACTTGAAACAAGCTCCGATATCTCACTGCTGAGTTGCTATTAAGTTTTTGTTTTTTTAAGTGTAGTGAGATATTTTCACTAGTAACTGGAATATTGGGAATATTTTGTGTTTCTGCACTAAAGAGGAAAAAGGAAATGATTTATTCTTAAATCATTACCTTAAAGTGTTAAGCGTCGTTCCATCTTCGGAAACATTGTTCGACGTCACAGTTTGGACATTTTATCCCACGTTTCTTTGCAACATTGTTTCAGTTCAACTGGATTGGAAAGTTTTTAGATTAAACCGAGAGATTTTAATCTCTCATTTGAAAAAATCCTGATCAGGTATCGATTACAATGTTCTGTAAGGGCAGATCTATTCAGTCTAATTCTATGCTTTGTGATCTGAAATGCTTTTTTATTTATTTTACATTATTTAGAGTGGCAGCTTCTGAACTTTTATGCTTTCGGTTGCCTTTAGTGGATTATCTGTGTGATTTTCCATAACTCTATGACTGGCTGTGCAGGCTAAAGCCCAGCTCTACATGCGGACTCACATGGCGGACGAGAGTAAAAACGAATATGCTGCTCAACTCCAGAACTTCAACGGAGAGCAGTGGAAACATTTTAATAACTCCATACCACAAATCTTCAAGGTAAATAAAACAATTCAATCATTATTACTCACTTTATAATTACTTTGTTATCATTGAATGTTTTAAGTGTTTATTACTTTTAAAAATTGCTTAGCGACTTTTCCGACCCTTTTAGCAACATTTTTCCTAAAAAGCAACAAGCAATGACTGGTTGAGCCTAGCTCCTCCCCCACTCAGCTCCTTCAGACTAGCCAGCAGCAGTTAGCAAACACCTGCTGAGCTCATTAAATGAGCCACTTCTCAGTGAAACGCTGGTAAAAACGTTGCTAACGGGTTAATAGAGGAGCCATGTTGGGATGAGCAGAACCTCCTGCTTCAGAAAGAGCAGGAGGTTTTAAAGAGACGGAGGAGTTAAGTCAGGAAGTAAAATTTCTTTTAAGTCATATTTTATATAAACAGCATTTTTCTGGCACTTTAAATGAAATGCTGAATGCTTGTGATGAGGAACCTGCTTTCTTCCAGATGTGTGTTTGTCTCAGAGTCTCTTTTTATTAAACTTTTCCTCTGTATGCAGAATCTCCAGGCCATGGACGAACGGCGAACGGTAAAACTCGGTGAAACGTATCGAAGCTTCGCAGAGGCCGAGCGGAGAGTCATTCCCATCATCACCAAATGTCTGGATGGGATGGTTTCTGCTGCCAAGGCCGTCGACGAGCGGCGGGTACGAAACTGAAAACACCAACCTCCAAAAAACAAACCCAAACTATTCCCTCAGTTTCCACTTTCAATCCTCCAGGACTCGTCTATCGTGGTGGAGTCGTTTAAATCCGGCTTCGAACCACCGGGAGACTTTCCGTTTGAGGACTTCAGTCAGAACTTGAGCAGGACGGGTTCGGACGGGACCATCAGCAACGCGCCGAAAGGCGAGAGAGAGCTGGCTCCGGTGCCGCGCTCCGAAGCAAAACACACGATAAGCAGAGGCAAGAATAAACTCTGGCTGTTTGGGAAGAAACCAAAGGTACGCCTGACATGCTTCAATTATTCCATTCTGACATCTGTTTCAAAATGTCTTTGATTTAAAACAAAAACTTTTTGTTTTAAGATTCTACTAACCATGATGGCTTTCTGGTAGCAGTTAATGAAAGTACAATATTTAAAAGTAGAATTTTACGTCATGGGACTGTGCAGAAAATAAATTTTGTTGCGTTTTTGCGCGTTTTAAAACTGCAGTGACGAGCATAGCATACATTTTAATTGTTTCAAAGTCTTCCTTGACTTAAAATATACATACTGTGATTAAAAAGTCTCTTTCATTCCTTAAGTTCCTAGTAGCTCTAATTAGCATCATACCTAAATTTACACTAATGCAAGTTCAAAGTTCAAATTAATAATCACCAACTAATTTCACATATAATTGACAACTAAAACGTGTGTTTTGTTTGTTCAATTCTATGTAAATTCAGGGGTTAAATATGTCAGAAAACTCTAAATCTGATCTATTAAATAGCGAAACTTGTTTCCCGTCTTTTATGTTTCTGTGTTTGTCACACTGTCCACTATCTGTTTATTTACGGTTTGTTCTCAGTGGTTTTCCTTGAGAACATGTTGCATTTATGTCGTTTTACTTCCACTGTAACCAACTTCCTGTTCAGTTTTGGAGTTATTTTTAAATAATTTTTCCAGTTTATAGCCAGACTTTCCAATCTGCTGCCGGTTTTGGACCCTGACCCTCTGCTAAAGCACGCCGCTGGTCACTGATCAACCTCCTGCAGTCGGTTCATGTTTAACCAACCAGCTGCTTCATGGTATCAGCAAGTTGTTTGATAGATGGGGCGTGTGTTTGTGTACATGGAGCAGTTTGCTCAACACTCGGGCCGGCTTTAAGGACAGATTACGATTCTCTGGGATTGAGATTGAAGCTGGGGTTTCGCTCTATTTGAGCCTTGGAAGGAATTTGGAAACAGGAAACCAGACTGGATCTAAACTTTATCTGACTTGAAAATATTTTTAATTTTAAATATATAGTATCTTATCAGCAATCCTGATGAAAAGAAATTAGTTAAAAGTTTTAAAATAAATTGTTTTTAGTACAGTAGCTTAATCTCACACTGAAATACAGTTCGATACCTTTAGTCTCTGTTGGTCTGTATGTTTTCAGAAACACTATTTGGGCAGTTATGAGGTTAAATAATTACTTTGAAATCAACAGAAATTTATTTATTTTTATTTTCCATATTTTTTTAAGTTGGAGATTTTTTTTGTTTCTAATTAGGTATCAAGAACTTTTCAGGATTTTGCTATTGCTTTGTGAATTATTTAATTTTGTTGTGCAACCAAAACATTGGAGCGACTTTTGAAATATGTTAAATATTAAACTTTTTCCAAAATGTACATATAGGAGAAAAGTGGGGAAAAGAAAATATCCGGCAGACATATTTTCTGTTTGTCTTTAAATAATCGCAACATCAATCACTTGACATCAGCTAAGGCAAAGGCAGCAGAGGAAATGCTGCCTCCTGCAGGTGGGAGTTGGCATCACATCAGCCCAATGTTTTGACCATTTTTGGAAAGAATTTGAAATAAATTTACAATTATGTAAAAAATGGAGTGAAAAAATGCAGGGGTCTGTTGACTTTGCGTGAATTTCTGTGATCTCAGATTCACAGAAAAACTTTTAGAGACTGCAATGTTGTTCTTTGGGAGCCTTTTCCACCTTGTGGTTTATAATTTCTCCCTACTTTAACTACAAAATATGACCCAAATTTGAACTGAAATTTTTCTGTCCATATGCGACCCACGTCCACGGTGGTCTGAGTGAGAATTATTTATTTTCCTAAAGCAAAATGTCGCAGCTTTAAGATCAGTAGCTGGGTTTCCATTACAAATATGCCCAAAACTTTGTCAATATTCTACTAGTAAAAAAAGACAATTTTGTAATTACAGTGCTTCCATTAAATAAATGCAATTAAAATCACAGGTGAATAATTTTGACATGCAGTGGTATCATCCTTCTATCACTTCCTGTCGTTTTCTTTGGCATTTCCACCAGTAGTAACGTCCTCTTGTTCATCACGACTCGTTTGCTTTTTCATTGCAGTTTTGCAAAATACAGTGACGCAAAAACTTTTAATTTAAAAAGTCTAGATTTCTTCAAAATTGTTGTTTTTATTAATCAAATTTATTTTCAGAATTCAAATTTACGGAATTTTATGGTTGATGAAAACGCAGCTACTGAAGAAACGCACTTCATGTTGAGGCATTTCAGACATTTTAACATTCGATAACCAAAACATTGATAACATTTATGTTATAATTCAGGTGTATGGAGCAGATTTACCAAAAATAAAGAGCGTAGTGAAACTTTCTGAAGTGTTTTTGTTTTCACTCCCACATATCTAAACAACGGGAGCGAAAGCTAACAGCTGTTTTATTCTGACTTCCTGTCCAGTCCCCATCCTTTCTTCCTCCTCCGCCACCTTCTTCCTCCAATCATCATCACTATCATCATCGCTCCGCCTCCCAATTCTTCCCCACGTTGCGCTTCAGCTCCGACCTTGTAAGCCACTGTCTGTCTGAGGTTAAGACTACAGTTCCCAGAATCCCCCAGAACATAAGAGGTTTGAGGAGAGGGGTGAGACAAGACGAGTCCATGAGTTTGAAAACGGTTTGTTTTTATTTCTGTTTTCAGTTTTTTCTATCGTTTCTTTTCAGGATGTCTGCAAGAAAAGGTTCAGATTTTCTATAAAACATCTCAAATGTTTTGACATCTTAAACTGAATTATGCTGGTTAAATACGGGGGTGTCCAAAGTGCGGTCAGGGGGCCAGTGGTGGCCCATTAACTGTTTTTGTGCGGCCCTCATTTGTAATTAAAAATGATACAAATTTGGAGCCTTTTAAATTGTAATTTTCTTACAGTGGAAAATATAAAGCACAGCAGAAAGTGTTTGACTTTTTATATACAGAAATGATGCACTCAATCAGCTTTTATTTACTTTATTAAACTTTACTAACTTTGGTAAATGTTTTGAAAGAAAATGAAACAAATCCTGTTCCTATTACTGAAAATAAATTTGTTCAACGGAGCCAAAAAGAAACTGAAAACTTGATGCTTTAGAGTAGCAAATTTCTGAAATAAAACATTTTTTGAGTAATTTTTGATATTTTTTTAACTTTTGGAAATTTTTGATATTTTTTCTAGAGGATTTCTGAGATGAATCCCAGTTTGAGGTTTTTGGCCGAAACAATTTTTAAACTACAATATAATTTTTTAAAATCTGTCTTCTTTATTTACCTAATTTTTGGTTTTTTGGATTTGATTACTTTTGCCTCAAGAACTTTGGTACAAAAGACAAAAATGTCACAAAAGCCAACAGCTTGCAGACATCTTGTTTTGTGTTTGTTTCTCTCTCTTCCTTTTGGTTCATTTGTTGTTCTTGTGTGCTTCTTGTCTGGAAGTCGGAGGTTTGCTCCGGCCAGAGCCGCGGATCCCTGGTGATTGATGGTGTGTTGCTGGTTTTTGGGTTGATGCTTGCTGTGTCTTTGGTTCGCTGGTGCATGTGGAGAGGCGATAAACAAACAAACGGACCCACATTTTTTAAAAGATGCTGGTTTGGCTTCAGCCTGCGGTTCTGTTTGTGTGCGCTCACACGTCTGAGCTGAGAAAACAGCTTTGAGCCTCAGATGGTTCAGCATTAGCTGGTGAATGACACTCAGACTCGGCGCCAAGACAGATCTGGGACTGGCTCGTTTTCACGGCTGCAAAAAATAGTTTCATTCCAATCTGAAAAGCTTTTATTATATTTATCTCAACTAATTAGCAGATAAGTATTTTATAAAGCATATTAACACTTCAGGTAATATAATTTAAAGAAAACTATATGTTGGTATGGTTTATTTTAAAGAAAAGCAAAGCAATGATGCATTCTGCTTCTGAAATGTAAAGTTATTACAGATGCACAAATATTTCTAACAATGTATTTGCTACAGGTGGAACTTGATTATGATTTTTAATCAAATTAATTGCAGGATCTGTCATTATTAATCGCATTATAATCAGAAACTAAATTATTGAGAAAATAAGAAACAGTTTCAGTTCAAAATGTTTTTTTTGCTGCTGAATTATGGAACAAACACTAAAAATGTCAACAACAAAGATAATTATTGTTTTTAATGATCCATGTTAACCTTTTTTTACACAATATTAGAAGTACATTAAAATATGCAAATAAACAAATAATTCAGTTCATTTATTAAAATAAGAAAATAAACATTTTTATACCCAAATATTAACAACATTCGTGTCGTGAAAGGATGAGTCTGCAGCAGGAAAAGCTCAGCCGTCTCTGCTCGGCTTATTACAGCTGATGTATTCATTCATTTTTGGATTAATTGATTATTTAACACAATTTGAATCAAGTGAAGCTAAAACTGGCCCTTGAAATGTTCTGGGTAGAAAACGGCATGTTTTTAACTCTAGCTAATGATTAACCAATCACTACGTTTGTTGACGATTGTTTACATTAATCGATTAATCATTATTAATGGATTAATAATGATTACTAAATCTCTAATAATAAATCTGTTTTAATTATATCATTTGGTTGTTTTTAAATGTTTTTAAATGCAAATATTGTTTTTTTAACTCAAGTTTATGAATATTTGGCTAAATCTGAACACAAACCGATTAATTTCTTTGTTCATGATTTTCACTGAAAACTAATCAGAATGTTTCTTTTCTTACTTTAACGGTTAATGCTCAGTGGCCGGTCAAGATGGTAAGTAAGTGTGCTGGTGTGTAAAGCAGTAGGAACTCCATTAGTGTCGACACAACGCCAGTAGAGACCCAGCAGTAGGAACTCCATTAGTGTCGACACAACGCCAGTAGAGACCCAGCAGTAGGAACTCCATTAGTGTCGACACAGCGCCAGTAGAGACCCAGCAGTAGGAACTCCATTAGTGTCGACACAACGCCAGTAGAGACCCAGCAGTAGGAACTCCATTAGTGTCGACACAACACCAGTAGAGACCCAGCAGTAGGAACTCCATTAGTGTCGACACAACGCCAGTAGAGCTAGAGATTCAGTAGCTGCTGCACCTTTACAGCTAGAATAGTTCCCCTGTGAAACAGACACACAAAGTGTTTTATGTGTCAAACTAAAACAATAATTTGCAGAAATAAAACTTTATTCACCTATAAAGGAGATTTGCATTATGAAACTTTACTACAAGGGTGTCCAAAGTGCGGCACCGGGGCCATTTGCAGCTCCTGGTTTGATTTTGTGACCCATAATTGAGACAAATTTGGTTTCAAAAATTTTTACGTTTTCTTTCAATTAGGATAAATGACAGCTTACAAATCGAAATCTTCTGACTAAAATGTCAGATACAACACAAAGTATTCATCTGTTACTAACCAATTTCTCTACTTTTCCTTTAATTTGATGATGCAATGGTCGAGGCGTGTCACTATATGAAAGTCTTTTTTTTTTCTTGAGACTAAAAGTAGTCCATACAATTTATGGGAAAATAAGTAAATAAATAAAATAAACAAATGATGAAGTAAAAAGTCAGTTAATTTAATCACATAATAAATTACAAACGCAATAATTTCCACTTGCATTATTTATAACTTTTCTCTTTTCTCTTGATCAAAGTGCTGCACAATGCAACTCCATAAATCAAGATAACATGAAGAACAAAACATAAATGCATTTAAATCAAAGCATATTTGTATTTAAAACAAAGTTCAAATGTACTTCATAAGTGTTTGAATCAAACGCCAAAGAATAAAAATGGATCACTAACATTTAAGCTTCTTGACAGCCTCAGCATTCCGTACATTTGGCCCATGTGGCAGAAAGTTTGGACACCTCTTCCTTACATTGGCTGTTCTCCTCCTTACTGACCTGACAGAACAAATTAAAGACATTTTCATGTGTTTTAATTTGTTTTAACCAAACTTCTGAAACTATTGGTGTATTTTAGTGTTACCAAATAAAGCAAATTTATCTTTTTGTTTTTTAAAAAATTTACACTTTAAGTCATCTCAGTTTCTGTTTGGCTCAAACTAAAGCTTAGATATCGGTATCAGAAGTGAAGAAGTGGATCGTGTGTTCCTGTGTGCACACACTAACGATGCCTGCAGCGTTTTCTGTGATTTTGTCCTAATTGTGTTTTCAGATTCCGTCTCTGGAGGATTTCAGCCACTTGCCTCCTGAGCAGAGGAGGAAGCGGCTGCAGCAGAAGATCGACGAACTGAACCGGGAGCTGCAGAAGGAAACGGATCAGAGGTGAGAGGTCGCCGGCCTCAGGAGGCGTCAGGAAGAGCTGCGTGTCCGGCTGCTGAACCCGTTCGTTTCTGTCAGGGACGCCTTGAACAAGATGAAGGACGTGTACGAGAAGAACCCGCAGATGGGCGATCCCAACAGCCTGCAGCCCAAAATCTCCGAGACCAACTGCAACATCCAGAAGCTGCGATCAGAAATACACAAAAATGAGGTGTGGCGGTTTTTTCTGGATGATAAGTTCTCCTAAACAGGAGGGATGCACCGATTTACTTCCCGGATGATTTCCTTAACTTTGGAATATTGACGATTAGTCGATGCTTATATGTGCAGCCGGTCTTATCCAGCGATCTTTTCTTCCTTATAGTATGTGTAAAAATCAGCCTTTGTCCTCCGCTGCTCTGCTCTGAGAGGTTTGACCGGCCCACCAGGTCACGTCTGAACATTTTCACTTATCAACGGTCACCCACTGTTACCAACTCAGTGACAACATTTCTGATTTCAGACAAGAAGAATAGTGGCGGCAAAAATAAGAAGGCTTTTTAAAAATTGGTAATCGGTGATCGGCCTGAAAACTGCAATCGGTGCAATCCTTCCCGAACGTTATTGCAATAAACAATAATGTTGTTTTGAGACCGTTTTCCTGTAACATGAGAGTAGAAATAATGCAAGGACACATTCTCAACGATCACTAATGAACATTTAACACTGGAACCGGAATACTTTTTACATATCCAAAATAAATAAACAAAGCAACAGATGAAATGCATCATGAAGTCTGTATAAACAAAACTGTCCTTCAAAATAAGGGCGCGTTGAGACCAAAACACCAGAATGAAGCTTTTAATCATCCAGTTTTTGGTAGAAAGAGAAAAATAATAAATAATACAAATGAAAAAGCCTGAGCTCGTATGAATTTATTGTGTTATTAACTGATTTACAGCTTATTGATGTCATCAGCGAACAAACAGATCATCCTAAATCTTTCCTGGTGTTTTCGTGGCTCTTTGCAGACGTGGCTGTCGGAGGTGGAGGGGAAGCAGAGCTCCAGAGGAGACCGACGGCACAGCGCAGACAACCACCATCACACGCCTCACGGCCGGGAGAGGTGACCAGCCGCCAGCGGGCCCATCGGTCAATTAGTTAAATAATTGGCCAATCGGTCAATTAGTTAAATAATTGGCCAATCGGTCAATTAATTAAATAATCCTCAACTAATTTAGTAATCAATTCATCGTTAACTGGAGTTTACAAACTCAAAAAAACAGGCACTTTGCTGAAAAACAAGTCAGTAATTAATCAAAACTGTACAAAATTATAAACATTTTTCATTTTAATATCACAAAAAAACTTATATTTTCTACATCGAAACTCAAAACAGTTTCAGCTTCAGTCGGTTCAAAAAATGTTCTGTTCAGCACATTTGCACCCAATTATTGTTCAGTGAATCGTTTTGATTTCACACGTTAATGTTTGGAGATTTTATCCTCCTTTGCTATAAATGATGGAGCATCAACAACGTAAATCCAATAAAACATAAAATAAAATATCAGAAATCTTATTAACTTAAAACAGACCACAAGTTTAAAAAATGATATAAAATTAAATATTTGTAATTTATCTCCACAAAATCTGTGACTTTAATTACAAAAGTGAATCACAAAGAAAAATCTTTAAATGAAATATGTTCAGTATTTATAAAGCTAATTATTAATGCTATTTGTTATCAGAACATCCTGGAACAACCGACCGTTTAACAACATTCATGATCCAGATCTGCTCTCCTGCTGTTTTAGTTTCTACATGGTTTGTATTTCCCATCAGCCCCGAGGGCAGCTACAATGACGACACCAGCCAGGAGCATCAGACGCCGCATCACACGCCGCGGCACCGCCCCGCGCAGCCGGCCCAACCCAACCACGACCCGCACGAGTTCGACGACGAGTTCGACGACGACGACCCGCTGCCCGTCATCGGACACTGCAAGGCGCTCTACTCCTTCCACGGTAACTGGTGCAGCGCTTAGCGTCGCCACCAGGGGGCGCAGCCGTTTTCTGAGTTATTCAGGAAGCGGATCGGTGGAGGTTTGTAGGTAGTTTAGTGGTTTTTATGAGAGTCTGCGTCTGTTTATGGTTAAGAAGGATAATGTGTGCATTTCATTACTTCTTCTGTTTGCTCAATCTGCCCTGAATAAGCTAAGCTAAGCTATGGCTAAGCTATGGCTAAGCTAAGCTAAGCTAAGCCAAGTTGCACTTTAAAATGGTGAATTGTATCATGTTTAGTTGCTTTCTTTTATGTTATTTAACTTTATTAATGAGTGAAAGATAAAACTGGAGTAAGGAGTAAGAAGAATGTTTTATTGTCATTTACCAAATATAGTGTTGAGGCTTGGAAGGCAAGTTATATGAATATTATACTTAAAGCTTACAAAATGATTATTTTTGCTACGTGGGCCAAAATCAAGTTAAAACTACTTGGCAAAAATTTTAAATAATAATAATAATAATAATAGAAAGATTAACAAGCAATTAAAGATTCTTTTTTTTTTTGTCTTTTTAATTTTTTTTGCAGAAAAGTGTTGTTCATTTTATATCCAAATCTTTCAAATAGATTCATACATTTTCTGCACAGAAAGAAATTTCACCTGGTTTTCACACTTTTTGAGCGTCAATACACAAATTTATAAAAAAAATTTTTTCAAAACTCTCACCGAGTTTGATAAATTAAATAAAAGCTTATTTAGGAACCACAAAGTTGGTTTTTTAACTTTGCTTTTTCTTTTCAGACTTGGGAGTTTTAAACGTTTGAATGTTTAGACATGAAAGCCGCGTCATTTCTGATGATGTGTTTCTTTGTTTTGTAGGTCAGAATGAGGGGACGCTGACGATGGCGGAGGATGAGGTAATGTTCAGCAGTTCTTTGCTTTTTGAAGCAACGGCGCCACCATGTGGTCGTCTGTTAAACAACACGCATGCAGCCTTTCAGCTGCCTTCAGAGCAGTAAAGTGACATTTGTCCCTGCAAAAACACAAACATTTATTTCAAGATTTTTTAATTATTTACAGAAAAACCACACAGCCGTGTTTGTTTCTCATTCAGTGGGTTGAAAATCCAGAAATTTTGCTCAAGTAAGAGTAGAGATACTTCAAAATAAAATGACTCTAGTAAAAGTAGAAAGTACGGCGTAATAAAAATACTCCTAAAAGTACATTTAGTCAAAAACAGTTACTCTAGTTACTACCAAACTCTGAATAATCGGCTTTCTTCCAGTTGGGTTCAAACTTGTTTACGTTTTACTGCAATGAAACATTGAAAGATTGAATGTTTATTTCTGCCACTTTCTGCTCACGGCGGCCATGTTGGGGTTTCTGTTGCAGGTGCTGTACATCATCGAAGAGGACAAAGGCGACGGCTGGACGCGGGCGAGGAAGCAGAGCGGCGAGGAAGGCTACGTTCCCACTTCCTACGTAGAAATCACCATTGAGAAAAACAGCAAAGGTGCCGTGACGTACATCTGAGGCGCCGCCGCCTCCTGTCTGTCGTTGCCTCCATGTTTGCCTTTTAGCGTCAGCGTGACGCCGCGGCGCCCAAACGCCGTCCGACCCCAGGACCGGTGCAGGGAGGGGAAACCCGGACAAACCTGCTGAGCTCAGAATCAATCAGATTATTTTAGACAACTTTATGTAACATATTAGAAACTTTTTATTTAATTTTTTGGATGAAACAATCAAACTCCCTGATTTTAAGCTCTTTTTGTGGGTTTTTGTGCATTTTTGCACTTTTTGTTGTTGTCTGTGCCATCCTGCCAGTTTGTCTTCATTAATGGCGTTTTTATGCACAAAAGTTCATTTCATGCAGTTTTTTAAGAAGAAAAAAAATATTAAGATGACATTTTATGCTTTTCTTCCTGCAAACAATTCCCACCACAAACTGAGCTGCTTACACCTGCAAAGGTTCAGGAAAATTTATTTTATTTTATTAGATTTGCAGAGTTTTTGCAGCTACGTTTGATAACTATAACAATTAACAACATTTAAAAGTTTTGGATACTTTCTCTTGGTGTTTATTAATAATTGAACAAAAGAAGTTTTAGAGCCAGGTTCAGAAAAAAAAATCAATTCTTAATATTATGAGAATAAAGTTGTAATAATACAACTGGGAAAATGAGGGATAAAATGAGAAATGAGGATATTACTCCTCAATACTCCATCGTATATTTGTAGAAATTTACTGATCAGAATTTTGTTGCCAATTTCTAAAATGTGGTTATTTTTGGAAAGGTTTAAATAATTAAACTGAATTGTGTTTCTTATTAGTAATTATAACACAAGAAGATATGAAAATAGTTTTTCTCTTTCCTGCTGTGAAAAGTTATTATTAGAAGTTTATGTCACACAAATTTCACTGTAAAGTTCTGTTAATTTCAATTAACAAATTAGTTGATTTCTTATTAGCAATTAGCAGAATTACTCAGGATGACATAACATAACAATATTTAGAAAATATAAATCTTTACTCAAACTTTGAGATTCCCAAATCCAGAAAATTTCACTACAGAAATGTTTTCAAAAACTATTCAGCCTTCCTGTTGTCAGCGCAAAGTCCTGCTCTCTCTCACTTTCTAGCAGCCAATTACAGATATTTCTTTTCTTATAAATGGGACCTTATTGTTTCCTCTGACTTAATTTTAAACAAATTACACTCAGGTCTTTAAGTTTTCTTTCTTCAGGAACAACTTCCACACTGAAAAGTGGTGTCATCAGCACCATTTGTTTATAGATGGTGTGTTCGCTGACAGGAGAGGTGTTGGATTTTCTGACCACCAACTGAAAAGCATCAGATTTATGAAATCTTTTCCTGGGGAGGAATTTTTTTTTTTTTTTTTTTATTCCAGAAACTAGAAAATTTGTGAGAACATTTTCTTGTTTTTTTTGCACAATTTGTGCATAAAAATGAACAAACATGAATATTTAACCTGGTGGTTTGGTGGGGATTTGGTGGCAGGAAGAAAAGCATCTTTTAGGATCTGCTTTCATGTTCAGTAAGAAGGATATTTGTATGAAGTCTGCAGGATTATTTCAGTAATTCAGTTTATTCTGCGGTGTGTTTCTTTTTGGTTCATTCCAAATCCAAGCTTTTATTGTCTGTTTGACGTAAACAAATTAAAATTAAAATATTTGAAAGAAAATGTGGTGCTTTAGTGTTTGACAACCCAGCTGAAGCTGCGTTTCCATTACAAATATGTGAAAATATTCAGCAAATATTGAAAAAAATATAGATAAATTTTGCGATTGAAATGCTTAAATTAAATAAGAAATGCAATAAAATCCCACAAGAACACATTTGTTCACGCAATAATTAATTAAAAATCATCCTCCTGCCACTTCCTGTTGTCGTCGTCTTTGTGGTTTCCCACAGTAGAAACATCCTTTTGTTGATCATGTGATTCATATGTGAATTGGAATCACACATGCAGTTTTATAAAATACATTAATTTCCGTAAAACCACCTAATTTTAGTGCAAAACTTTTTGTTCAAATAATCATTTTTTATTAATTTTTTTTAATTGGCTTGTTTCCATTAAGCAAATTTATTTTTGAAATGTCAAATTGTGCATTTATCTGGTCAATGGAAACGCAGTTTGTGTCGCAGAAAACTTAAGTTTCTCTGAAAGTTTTTATTTTTCATGTTAAACACAAGTTTCTCTCTGTGTTGAGGTTTTTCAGTGCGTTTCTGTTTATTTTTATAACGGTTTCTCTCCTCTTCGTGGCTGCAGGTTCCTGAGGGCTGCAGAGTGGCCGGGCGATTTGATTGGCTGGTGGAGGGCTCACGCTGATAATGATTGGTGGTGGAGGCTGGGGGGGCGGGGAGAAGGAGGCCCTGCATGTTTCTGTGCTTCCCATAATCAGCAGAAAGTCAGAAAGGTTTCATTAACGACGCCATCTTTGTTTTTGTTCAGTTGCATCCTGATTCGCTCTCACAGTTCGTCTTTTAACGCATCAGCATGAAATTACGAGACGGGTGATCAAATCTATCGAAGCTTTTTTCTCATTAAAACAGATTTTATTTTGTAATTTTACAACTGGAATTGAGCTGAGCGTGCAAAAACATTTGAAAAACGAGCTGCGCCATCTTTAAAACATAGAGCAACGTTTGCACATTTCTGATCGACTTTTCCTCCAACAGGAAAAAAATAACCAGACTCCTCTGTACACTGAAAGATATAATTCTGAATTTAATCTCAGAATTATTTTAGAATTCATAATTAAATTTTTTTTTTCTGAATTCTGAATTTATAACTTCTTTATGATAAATTTGAATTTAATCTCCGGATTTTGAATTTAATGTAAAAATTCTGTCATTCAATTCATAATAATAATAATAATAATTTTTTTAGTGGCCCTAATCTTCTTCCGTACCTCTGATTGTTTAGCAAAGAGCCATGTTGAATCCCAGCAGCGCCCGGACTTTGTTTAAGCCGTCTCGGTCTGTTTGCTAACACCATCAGTGCTGCTGTGCTCCATCTGTCTCCTGTCATCATCTGTGCTCTGTTGGTGATGTCTGCCTGCCTGCCTGCCTGCCTGCCTGAGCCACTCTGCTCCTCATGCCTGCCTTCATCCTCACCAAGTCGCATGTTTTTGACGCCATTTTTGATGTTTCCGTTGATCGCCATGTTGTCGTGTCCTAATGAAGCATGATTTTTTTAAATGTTTGTAACTTCTCAGAGATCATTAGACAGACAGCAGGACTCAGGTGAAAACCCAACCCTTCCTCCTCCTCCTCTTCCTCTCTGTCTTTGCCTTTTCCTTCTCGGATGTCGTTGCTCCAGTCGACCAGCAGGGGGCGGCCTTTCCTTCGCCGGAGCAGCTGGACTTCAGCCTTAAAAACCTTTTTTTTTGGAAAAGACAAATTTTTCACACACTGCATTTCCCATCAGCCACCTGGCTTCAGCTTTCGCCCTCCTGGACTCTCAACATCAGTTTGTTTGTGAATGTTTCGACACGCGCGTCATGTACGGAAAGCCAAGTAGGCCAAAACTCCGTCCGTGTTACATGCGTCATGTTCTTTTTTTTTTTAATCTGTTGAATTATTTGTACATATAAACATCTGTGTCATGCTGAATGTGTTTCCATGGTGATTGTTTTGTTCCTTGGAGGTTACACGGTTTGAAGAGATGCACTTTGCCCTGAAACAGCGTTTGAACCTGATGAATGAATGAATGAATGAATGAAGTGATTTTTGTTTTTCTGAATAACCACTAGGCAAACAAAAGAAATATTTGTTTTGTACTCTTTTTATTCAAAACACTTTATTTTTGCATGATTTGTTTAGATCTTTGATTCATGGCGGTATGTCTGAGACACTAATAAACGCTTCAGACGTTTGAGGAATAATCTCTCGCCAGCAGCCGGCCGTGATTCTGTTTCTATGACGAAGCTGTGAAATGTGCATTATGACGCTGTAGATGTTCTAACTCCAACTTCCTTATTTTTGTCACTTCACAGCCTCCGTATCTCTAATCAGGGCTTAAATTAGCTTCTCTGTTGCCTTTATGCAAACTTTAACCATGAAACTGTTTTTTCAACATTTAAGTAAATCAGCCTGGGAATCATTTTACAATTTTCTTCTGACTTCTCGCCGAACGAAGCGAATTACAAATGTCAGTTTCTGCAGCCGGATGGATTAATTTAATGAATATTGTTGCAACTTAAGCAATAACTTTGTGTTTCCTTACTTACTTTGTACACTTAAAGTACGTAACTTTCATTCATTTTTTATTTTTCTTTTTTACATATTTGTTAAAACTGTCACGTTCTGACAGTTTGAGACAGATAATCTGTAAAAACAACCAATCAGAGCCAGGAGGCGGGGCGTAGCGCTGTCAATCAATCTCATGTACTCGCTGATCAATGGTCAGCCCCAGCCCTGCTTCTGATGGGTTGTTTCTAGGGAGAAAACTCAATTTTTTTCCAGTTTTTCTGTCTCATAAAATCGTCACAACATGGTGAGAGTTTCAATAAATATGTAATAGAATATTTCTCATAAAATTTAAGTCACTTCAGCTTCAAGCCCAAAGTTTTTCACGCCCCTGTCAAGTTAGCATCTCGATTCATCAAGACGTTCGTCTTAAAACATGCAGACAAAAAACTTTTTGGTTTATATGTATTAAAAAAGTACATTATGCTAAATATTTATACCCTTGTCAAAACTGAGTGGAAAATAATGAAACGTTGCAGGGGGTTTTGTAATGATTTCATGAACTTTGGGAGATCAGCGATCGCCCCAAGCAAAGATGGCCGACTTTGAAATTTTGTTGGGATACTTGGCAACTTTTCAGACAAATTGGGACAAAATCTGAATCATCAGGCCAGAAAACTGCAATCGGTGCATTTCTAGTTTCCACTTCGATTATCTTTACAGTCGGATGTCCTCCGTACCATCACCCTAATCTTTAGCTCCCTCCACAGACCCTGTAGTTCAGACACTAAAACCCACTACTGGCTGCTAGAAACCTGCAGTGAAACCTGCTATCCTAATCCATTTCTAAAGCTTTTGTGTTTTAATATCTTATAAAACATTCCTGACCTAAATGTCTTCCAACTGTTCGCAAAACTATTAAGTCCAAAGATTTCCAAGTTTTTGTGTGAAAGAAAAAAAAAAAAGAAGCAGAAAATATTCTTCATAAAAACCTGAAAGAAGAAAATGTTTTTTCTTTCTAGTGTTTTTGGAGAAACATTAAATTTTTGTTTCAAACGTGTAAACTTGCAGTAAGTTCTTGTACTGGAAGCCACTGTGATCGTGATCCTGCAATAAACCCGACAAATTCTCTGTCTGGTTCAGTTTTTTTCTCCAAAATCCTGCGAAAACTTTGAGACTCGGCGTGTGAGAGACATTTTAGATAGAAAATAAGAAAAACAGGAGGAAATTGTCACCAAAATATTCAGAAATTTTTAGATTAATCTTGGAAATTTTCTAGAAATTTTTGGAAAAAATTTGAGTTTCAAAAGTAAAAAATTTGCACAAAAAATGGAAATATCAAAAATTGAAAATATGAGAGAAAAAATCTAATTTTGAGATTTATCTCAGAAATTTCAAAGAAAAAGCCAAATTTTCTGTGTGAAAAGTTGAAAATTTTGAGAAAATAAAGTGGAAATTTCTGAGTTTCAAAAGTAAAACATTTCAAATTTTTGAATCTGCATTTTCCATTTTTTTGTAAAAATATATTTTAAAAATATTTGGTTTATTTTAGCAAATTTTTGACTTAAAAATCTCCTTTTTTCTAGAAAAAAATTGACACAACTGTAAAAATTTCTGTTTTTTTGATTAGCTTTGAAATTTTAGAGAATTTCAAACTTCTTTTAATAATTCAGACATTTTTTTAGGGTGAAATTTCCTCCAAGTTTTTGTATCTACGATGGCTCCGATCTGCCGTTCAGAACATTTACAACTTTTTTCCAGTAATTAAACCCAGAAGCCGCAGAAAAATGTAAATGTGTCTCCGTATGT
This sequence comes from Poeciliopsis gracilis, assembly GCA_911649635.1. Lineage (NCBI taxonomy): Eukaryota > Metazoa > Chordata > Actinopteri > Cyprinodontiformes > Poeciliidae > Poeciliopsis > Poeciliopsis gracilis. The sequence continues at coordinate 1,150,376 of CAJVRI010001168.1, read as the reverse complement.
TGTAACCATGGCAGCACTTCATGCTCCATATTTTTTATTTTCCTTGAATGTTGTCGAATACTTTGAACATAATTCTCCTTTTCCTTGTTGAAAATGTCGCTCTAATAAAACAAACATAAAACCATGAGAGTATTTTGTGTAAAAGCAAAAATGATGTCATGCAACAATTCATGGAAACCAGATGCTTTAGATCATAAATCATATTTATTACATTTACTACATTCATAATATAAACATTAAAATGAACTTTTTTTACAGTCTTAAAATATTTACAGTCTAATAAAATGTTTAAATATGTACAACTTTAATATCACAATGCATTTTAGTGATTTTATTTTTAGTGAATTAAATAAAATCTTCATAGATACATGTGATTTTTGTTCAGTCCTGACTTTTAAAAAAAATAATTTGACCTTTTTTTGGCTCCATATTTTATAAAAACGCAGCTGACAGCCATTTCCACTGCGGCGCTACTTCATGTTTATCCACTAAAAATATAGTTGTGCGCTAAATTTAAAGAAGAAAAACTGAGAAATTAATCTTTTATTAATTTTTTGATTCTGTTGATCAACAATCAAGTGGATTTCAGACGTTTATCTCCCCATTTACTTGCAAAATCAGGGCTCATATTTTAGCCAAGAGATGAAAATTTCTAATACTTTTTGGGGAATTTTGCAAAAAGAAATGGGTTTACTCACATCTTAGCTGTGTAAAAGTTGCGTTTTAAATGGGTAATTTAGCAGATTAATGCAAATTAAAGACCCGTCATGTAATATCGGACCGGTCCTGTCCAGTGTATTCTGCACTTTAACATTTTTATCAAGCAAAGTTTTGAGAAAAGTAAATAAAATTGACAGGAAACGTTGATTTCGACGTGCCAGCACGTCATCCACCCTCAGACAGTTTGCATTATATCAACTTAACTTATAGTAGAATTAGACAAGACATTTAAGATTTAACAATAATTTGGTTTTCTGTTCATCTTTTGTGAAATTTCACCTCTTGGTTTGTGTCTGCTGGTTTGTGGTGAGTTAGACGTTATTCCGGCCGTGTGATCCGAGCTTTTCTGCAGAAAATTAGCATTCTGTTTCTCAGTGCATTGGCTGTAGCTCTAGTTCCTCTATGGGGGACTGACCCTGCCAAAATTCATAATAAATATAGAAATAAATACATAAGTGGCTTGATAAAGTAATTATTGTGCCAAGTGTTGCATAAAAAAAAACTTTCCCATTAATTTGATTGGGCAGTGTAACATAAGTTAATATTTGTCATTTTCAACAGTGGTAATTTAACATTAGAAGAAAAAAATATAACAAGGAAAATAAAATAAATTGTGAATAGATAGAAGGAATTGAAAATGTAAAAAAAATTACAGCAAATTTAAAATATCTAAAGAATGAACAAAAATAAATAATGAAATAAATTAAACTAATACTGGAATAAGATTGCAATTAAGACTGAAAATTATAATTACTGGTCATAAAGTTAAATTAATACTGTTGAAAATAATAGCACACAATAATAAAATAAGCCAGGAAAGTTTTTATATTTTATTTTTTGGATGCAACTTTTGGCGAAATTATTTTATTGAACCATTAATTTACTTCTATATTGATTGCCAATTTTGGCAGGATCACTCTTCCATACGTTTGTGTTTTTTCCATAGACTGCATCAGTTTCTGTTTTAACACGTCTAGAACAAATCTTCATAGTTTCAGTATTAATGCAGTATTTCCTCCATCTCTCAGACGTTGTGGTAAATATTTAATACTGGATTAAATAAAACTGACCAGATTACTGAACTCGCTTCAAACAGAAACACAGATTAACATGATTTTTTGTTTTGAGCTGCTTGTAGCTCAAAACATTTGAGGCGTTGCTCCGTTTTGAGTCCAAGTCAGTTAGTCATTTAGTTAGTTAGTAAGTTAGTTAGTTAGTTGTGTTTTGGTCGCAGGCTCCAGTTTCCTGGACAACGCTGTGAGGATGAGGTTGAACTTGTTGTAGCGATCTGATTGGTTGACGGCTGCTCCGCGGCTCCCCCAAAGCAGCCGAAGCTGGAAGTCTGTTTTAAAAACTTCCAGCAGATCTTCGTCGAACTGAAACCCTGAAGAGACGAAAACAGAAACAAGTCGAAGGAAGTCGGAAAATAAAACGCCTCAAAATTACTTCAAATCTAACAAACTCGGTGTCAAACGTTTGTGTTGCGTTTGTGCTGCAAAAATGTTTGTCGCGCTGCAAAAATGTTCGTCGTGCTGCAAAAATGTTCGTCGTGCTGCTTTTGCTCTGAAGATAATTAAAGTTTAAAGGTCAGAAGGTCGACCAGCTTCCCAGTCGTTACCCAAATCTAACAAAATTGGTGTCAAATATTTGCTGTTTGTGCTGCAAAAATGTTAAAATGTGCCGCTATCATTTTAAAGAGATTGATAAAAAAAACCCCCATCATTTTAAAGATATGCTTCCAGTGTGCAAACATTTTTATTAGTATGTTTAAAATGATTTGTGCTGCACAAAGGTTTGAAGGTGTGTGGGAACTTGACTCAGGTAAATGGAGCAGGATTTTAATTTTATTCACCTTCCAGGATCTTCTCTGCGTTGGCCGTGTAGCTCTGAGCGTTGTTGGCGACGTGGCGCGCCGCCTCCAGGTGGCGCAGCATGATGTCACATCCTTGGTCGCTGGTTTCCCAGAGCTCCAGCCCTTCGGGCGAGGTTGACGGTCGCTCCATCAGGGTGAGCAGAGGCAGGAGGAGAGGGACGCAGACCACAGACGGAGAGGAGGCTGGAAGAGAAAGTTTAGGTCCTGAAGATGTTCCGTATTTATGTTCGAGTGTGACCCATGATGCTGCTGTGAACAGCTGAGGGTAGATCTATGGTGACACAAACGTGTTCATTACATCTTGACACAAAACTTGGTGAAAATTACTGCAAATATACAACCACACATCTTTGAAAAGCAGAAATGGGGCCTCCTGCACAAGCAACAAGAATGCAGCAAGTAGTTTCTAGATGGTAAGACAAGAAAACTCTTGTCTTTTCCAGCAGCCATTGTACAGCAGTAAAACTAGCTGACCAAATGTGCTGGAGCTCAGCGTGAGTCGCTAAGTAACGGGAAGAACTCCCCTGAGGTTGCTAGGCAACAGCACACTCTGATGAGGTTGCTAGGCAACAGCACACTCTGATCAGGAGGCTTGTGAAACGTTTCTTTCTTCAGACACTAAAATACTTTTAACTGTTTGCAGAAAAAAACTCGGACTGTTTTTAGGAACAGCAGAAACTCAAATGGAAGAACAAAACGTCAAACTGGAGAGACGGATCTCCTGTCAAACTCGTTTCGTCTGCAACGATCAGAGCAGGAAACGCTTTTCCTGTTACCTTCGCCTTCATACAGACTCTTGTAGAAAGGCTTGAGGGTTTTCTCGTAGCTGATGGCGGTCTGCGTGAAGTTCCTCCGGAGAGTCGTCCAGGTTTCCTCCAGGCGGCTGATCTGCACCGGAAACATCAAACAGCAACTCAGAGGAAACGGTTCATGTGTCGGCGCCCCCTAGAGTCTCAGACGGCACAATTCTCTTTCAGAGTTTCCTCCAAAAACTCAGACATTTTGAGATAAATCTCAGAAAGATACAAAATCAAGAAAATTTCTCATTTCAAAAAGTTAAAACAAAAATCTAATTTATCACATTTTAATTTTGAGATTAAGTTTAGAAATTTCTGAGTTTCAAAAGCTGAAAACGATCTGCATAAAGTCGTGTTTTGGTTATTGGCCTGAAACTGGAATGAACTGGATGATGATTTTAAATTATGAAATATTGATGAGCTTTAAGGAGCCGTGAAATTTAAAACCATCACCAGGTAAAGAAACATTTGATTTTTTCTTTTTGTGGCGTCATGTCGTCGTGTTTCTGCTACCTGCTGCATGTCCAGAGCCTTCATGACGGCCGTGAAGGCGAACAGATCGCCCACCGCGTCCTTCAGCTCCATGGCAACCAGGATGATGCGATTCAAGGTGGAGGCCCGCTCCTCCACGCTGCCGGTGCATCCCAGAATATCCACGGCGACGCCGATCGCCATGGTGTGGTGCCTGGCGACGGATTTGGGTTTGTGATCGCGTCATAAAACTCATCACCGATAAAAACAAGGCGGTCGCCGTGGTTACCGTTCCATCAGGTCCAGCCTCAGCTGGCGGCCGTGCGGCAGCGTCACCAGCTCCAGACCCGAACACACGCCCATCCGACCTTTGACCTGAGGAGTCACTCCCAGGATCCGCGCCACCTGAAGCAGCAACAACAGTTTTTATTTCATCTCAGAGGAAAAACATCGGCGTCGAGTTTGGCGGGAAAATCTGACGCCACAAAAACAGAAAATAAAAATTATTACAAGTGAGAGAAAAACCAGTGTGTGTGTGTGAGGTGTGTGTAGGTGTGTGAGGTGTACGTGTGTGTGTGTGTGAGGTGTGTGGAGGTGTGTGAGGTGTGTGTGAGGTGTGTGAGGTGTGTGTACCTGGCAGTCGGCCCTCAGCAGGTGTGTGGCGATGCTGTGGTGGTCGTGGCTGAGCAGCAGCTCCTTCGCTCTCTTCAGCACCGCCGTCTCCAGCGGTTTGTTTTCAGGCGGCAGCAGACGGGATTCGAACTCCGTCGGCCGGAACGTCGACTCCGTCTCCAGAACCGGCCGCAGAAACCCGAGCCGCGCCTTTTCTTCCTCTTCCTCCTCTTCCTCGCTCGTGCTTTCCAGGGCGGCGATGGCGTGGTGGTAGGAGCTTCTGTCGAGCGTTTTCTGGCCCGCCGCCTCGCCGTCGGTTCTCAGCCGCTCCACGTAGCTACACGGCGTGGCCGGGTTCTGCGACGGCTGGCGGTCCCCGTCCGGTTCCGGTGGGCTGCAGGACCGGAGGTCGGCTGGACTCGGATGCAGCCGCTCAGTCCTTCCTGATGACGACTCCGAGTCCGGACACTGGACGACTCCAGGAGGAGAAACCGCGCAGCTGGACGGACCGCGGGAATCAGAGAGAGGAAAATGTCGAAACTTCTGAGGCTTCACAGGAGGAACCGGCGGAGCTGCAGAGGAAGAAACGCATCCATCTGTGATTTTTATACTTAAATGCTGAATAAATGTCTGTGGAGAAACGCCCAGCTCTCACCTCCACTCCTCCTGGAAGAAGCCGGGTTTTCCCCGGCGCTGCTGGAGGGCGGCATGAGGGGCAGCCGGGTCAGAGGCACTTTGCTCGGTTTGGGCGGCGGCTTGGGGCACAGCTGGCTGTCAGAACCACGGATCGCTTGGCCTGCAGCGACATTTAGACTCATATTATTATCTACAAAACACAACTTAATTTCAAGAGTAAATTTAAATTGACAGCAATATATTAACCCTCACAGGAAAGTGAATTGATTGTCCTCACATTTGATTCTTCGGTCGATTCAGTTCAGTTTGGGATCAATATTGCAACATTTGACACATTTTCAAACAGCACTGTGCAAACATGAAACGCTGTTCCCCTCCTGGCCTGTGGGGGCGATGCACCCAGAACAACTGACGCAAACGACACAAAAACCTCTGAAGGAGACACTGAGGCAGCTTCCTTCTTCACCAAATGTAAACAAAAATGGCCGTTGTAGGATTTCTCTTATGTCATTGGTATGAGACCAGAAGTCATTTTTCCCGCTAGCGTTAGCTTTGTGCGTTTGTTTAGCTTGTTTTTACCCAGAATGCCCTGCGCTGCACTCCACTTCCTGCTTTTGGAGCGGTCTCTCTTCCGCTTGGCTTTTACATATGGATTCAAATCACACCAGAATCTCTTCAACTGAACCGGTTTGTCGGCGTAGCAGAGTTAGCTTCTTTGGTTGATTAGCATTCACACCGACTCAAACTGAACCGGACTTTCAAACGGACCGGAGTTGCATTACAGCGAATTAAACAAGCTCTTATTCTTGGAACTAGTGAGTTTTGAGTTTTCTCTTGGTTTTAGATCTGAGCCTAAAATTAAACACTGTCATTACGGCATGAAAGTAAAACAGTAAAAATATATTTTCTCACATTCAGAGCTCATATAAAGTTGTCTAGTCACCTGCTAAAGGTTCTGCAGATCTACGCTGGGCTGACGGGCTCAGGACCGGCTCACTGCCGGTCCGAAACACCGGAGACTTCGGTCCGGGGTTGGTGAGCAGCGGGTCCGTGGACTGCTGGGCCGCTGGTTTGGTTCCTAAGGAGGAAAAAAGATGCCAAAAATTGATTTAACGTCTCATTTATTGGATTTAACATGAATTTGTTTTATGCAGATGATCAGGTTGGTGGAAAAATCCTGCTTTCACACTGAAGGGCTCTTTGTGTTGAGCATCTTTAGCGCTTTAGCACCAGCAAAAATGTTTTAATGTTTCGCTCAATTAACTTTTTAATTTTAATTATTTATGATGAATATGTTTGTGATTTTCTGACCAAAATACACATTTTTGCGATGCAGGGTGGAGCAAGCTAAAGTTTTTCATTTCTCACCCAGAGGCAGGAAGCTTTCGGATTGGTGCGCCTTCAGCGGCCGTCGCTTCTCCTGGACCTGATTGAGACTCGCCGGCTGACTGCCGCAGCGATCCGTCACCCTGACAGGAAGAGGAAATAAAACGTTACATGGAAACATGAATCAGGGCCTTTGGGTTCCATCTGGAGCAGCAGAGTGTTGAAAATGAGTTGACTGAGTCTACCTGTGAAAAAATAATAGAAAACTATTGAATATTTTACAAAGCAGCTCAAGAAATATAGTATTGTTAATATTTAGTTCAGTGTTTTCCTCAGTTTGTCCCACGTAAAGTGTGATGAAATATACTTTGTGTGAGAAAGACACATCAAATGTTGTGCTATTTTTGGCCCTTCTGGCATTCCATAGATAAGGAGCAGGAAAACCAGAGCTGAGTTCAGAGTTCATCAGGACACGTCAGAATATGAGCTGAACGAACATTTATGCAATTTAGACAAAAGTGAGAGTATTTAGCATCTCACTAGAAAAAGTGAATCATCTATTTAAACAGCCGGCGCTTTAAAACGAAGCGACTTAGTGGAAATAAAACACACCTAATTAAATCCACGGAGGAATGTGGAGGTTTGGTGTTAGATTTGCATGTTAGTGTGAGTTTGTGGTGCGCGGACCTCAGCTGGGCGCCGCGGACGAAGCCGTTGTCCTGGCCAAGATGGCCGTCGTGGACGCTGTGCGCGCCGTCGTGACCGTTGGTGATGTTGAGGCTGAGGCGGTTCTGGCTCCGCCTCTCCTGCGCCATCAGCCCCGCGTCCTTGTGTTTGCTCGACAGTCCGTACTTTTCCTCCAGGTAGCGCAGCGGGAACGCTCTGTTGATCGGCTGGAAGATGATGGCACCAACAACCTGAGTGGAGAGAAAGATTTATGCTTTTATTTTCTCTATCAAAACCGGCAGCGGGATCGATTACAATTTAATTTGATCAATTAATCACATTTTATTCAACAAAATAAGCAACATCTTCAACTCAAAAAACCCTTTTGCTGCAAAACTATTGAATAAACACATTAATGAGCTGAACAAGAAAGATATTTATTGTTTTTAGTCTGTTGTTTAGATTATTCAGCTGTTCCAAACCTTACAAAGGTGGATGCTAACATTAGCATTGCTGCTACATGTTTAGCATCGGAATGCTATTTCCAGCTTGAGTAGCTCTGCTGCTAAGCTAACTCCTTCTGAACACAACCAGAGTCCTTTGCTTCAAAACGATCCAATCATTTGGATTTTGAAGCAAAAATTAACCCCAATGAGCCAAGAAAGAGTTTCTGTTGTTAGCGGACGACACTTGTGCGTCAGATTTTAATGCTGTATGAGAAACACATGAATACAAAGGTTCCACTTTCAGACTTTTGTATGTGAAAGAAAACTGGAATTAATTCAGTTGAAATCTGTGCAATTATTAAACACTTCCACATTTATTACATGAATATCAACTGGTCAAGACTGAAGACATGAATTATGATGAAACATAAGAACAACTTGTAGTTTGTTAAGCCGACCTGAGAGACGGGTTTTCTGTTGCCCACGTAGAACCTGATGAGAGCAGGAACGCTGTCAAACCCTTCCTTATCCAACAGATACTCCACTCTGGAGTACGATTCGTTCAGGATCACCATCTGAGCGAGGCAAAGACAAACACACTCTTTTTTTCTGCTTTTCTGATGAATCTGAAGGCTAAAAAACAAAAAACGTGAATCTGCAGAGAATAAATGGTGAAATAAATAATGAAATACGACTTAAAGCTGGAGAGAAACATGGTGAGTTTTCTTTCATTAGGAAAATGCTGGAATGATGTTTGAATGTTCACTTAACACAGGGCGTCCAAACTGTGGCCCGGGGGCCATTTGTGGCCCCCAACTTCAATTCAAGAATTGTACAAATTCACTTTTGTCATTTTTAATCATGAGAATTTAAATTAGTTGTGTAATTAAATTCTAATGTATCAAGAACACAAAGTCTTTTTCTTTTGATATCAGTGTTTTACTTTGATTCTGATTTTATGGCAATTAGGGACATAAATGTCTAGTGACGACTAAAAATAATAATAATAAAACACTTTTGTATGCTTTAATTTGGTTAATAAAAGAGCCAAATTTATTTTATTAAATTTGGTAAAAAGACTAAATATTTTTTGAAGAAAGTTCAGATTTTGTCACTGGTAATAAATTTAAAGATTTTCTAGATCAAATAAACTGAAAAAAATTACCTAAAAAGTTCAAACAAAAAACGGCCACTTTGCTTAAATTAAATATTTTGTATTTAATTTATTGCTGAGGAGCAGAAAGTAAGATTAGAGCTGCTGGAAAATAAATAATTCTGACATCAAACTGAAAATTATGACTTTTGGTCTCAGTAAAATCTGAACTGATTTAAGGATTAAAAAAAATCTGAATTTTGAGAAAAAAAATTTTAAAATTAATTTTTTTTAAAAAGTCCAACGATTTTGCCAACTCATTTCCCTTACTGAGAATAAAAAGAAGAAAATAATTTGCGTTTTTAGTTGGATAGACAGCATGGCTCCTGAGTTTGTCCCAGATTTGGGAATCTGCTCCGTGTTGCAAACCGTTGGGACTTAAAACAGTTTGTGTTTTGTGTCTGTTTAATCCTGCAAAGTGAAACAGAAAAAAACCCAAACGCTGAAATGGCTTCAAGCAGGAGAAACAAGCGCGAGTCGGACTGAGCCTCTACCTTCCTGCTGATCTTGAAGTGCTGCGCGGCGTTTCTCCACTGGCAGGTCAGAACGTAGCTCCCCGGGCTGGAGAGCGAATCCCGCAGCAGGAAGTCTCCGTCACGCTGCACCAGGCTCTCTGCGACCTGCAGGTTGGGAGCGGTTACACAAACACTGGGTCACACAGCGGCGGCTGTTTGCAGGCCAAACGTTTCATTAAGTCTGATGATGGAGGTCTGGTGGCTTCAGCGCCGCTGCCTGCAGGGTCAACGGCCTCCACAAACGGTAGTTTCCCTTTAAACTGATGTGTCAACAAGGTAAACGCTGTTTTCAAACTTTAATTTGTCTGGATGGAAAGACGCATTTAGCTCTGGTTGGTTCCCTCGCCTCAGATTCACTTTGTAATTTCTGACTATATTTTGTATTATTGATTCCCAAGGAAGCAATTTTACCATGTCAATGTGTTGAGCTGCATCAAGACGAGATTAAATGAAATAACTAAAACCTGCTGCTGCTCTGAGAGAGAGAGAGAAAAAGAGAGAGAGAGAGGATAGAGGAAGAGAGAGAGAGAGAGAGGATAACCAGGGTGATTTTATGATAATTATTAAATTGTTCAGTGTTATTGAGAAAGTTTTTTTATTTATTTTTTTTTTTTTACATTTTATACATGTAGAAATGTTATTTCCATCCAGCCACCTTCACTGCAAAAACACAATATTTAACCAATATTTATTGTTTAGTTTTTCGTGCCAATATCAGTTGAAATAAGACGAAACTAACTTACAACAAACTTTACAGAAACTTATAGAGGCTTTTATTTTAGTCAATAATTCCTTAATATTGATTTTTTTTTAAAAAAAAGTATTAGTTTTACTGGTGGATTATTTAACCTATTTCACAAGTGACAGGCCTTGTGCCGTTGCCTAGCAACCCCAGCCAAGTCAGCCCGTTGCCTAGCAACCCCAGCCAAGTCAGCCCGTTGCCTAGCAACCCCAGCCAAGTCAGCCCGTTGCCTAGCAACCCCAGCCAAGTCAGCCCGTTGCCTAGCAACCCCAGCCAAGTCCAGCCCGTTGCCTAGCAACCCCAGCCAAGTCCAGCCCGTTGCCTAGCAACCCAGGTCTAGTTCCACCAGCAGGTTGTTTCACTTCTAACAAAACTTTCTGCTCATGTTTTCAGTGAAATAATCTGCCACAAACTGAGGAGTTAATTATTTACAATAAGCTCATATTTATTGTTCTCTTATTTCTATTTACTAAATATTTGAAGTAGAAACTGAACCAAATTGCAGGATTTTGTGTTTTTGCAGTGTGAGCTAGTTTTGTGCTGTTTTCTTGTGTTTCTCTTGCAGCTTTTCACTCGTTTTCTTTCCCACAGAAACACACAAACCTCCACGCTGAACTCAGGGCTTTAATTAGGCCGCTGTTTGTTTAGAGTGTAATGGTAGTTTAGCCAAAGGAAGCAGCTTATTAAAAGCGATTCCATCTGAGCCCTGGAGGACACAGCCTCCCTCACACAGCACAGCAAACCGGCGGCTTTCTGTACGGCAGCCTGGAGGAGAAACCCCTCTGCTCCTGCTGCTCCAAACACACCCAGTAATCTGCCTGCAGTCGCAGCGCTGCAGGCTAATGACACCCGGCCCGGTCCAACTGGTTTCCAGCCGGGCTTTTAAAGGGAGTGGCTGTGTTTTGTGTTGTACCTGTCTGGGAATGGCGCCGTGGTACCAGGCGTGACTCCTGGGCTCCTCGCTGCTCATCTTCAGCTCCTCCTCCAGCTCCCGGCGGAGCTTCTCCAGCGAACAGTCCAGGATGAACTGGTCCCTGGAGAACTGGGAGGAGAGCAGGAGAACCGTTCAGGTCCGGATGAAACCCCACCTCAGCTTCACGCTCGCAGAAAGCTTCGATTCCATCAAAACAACTTTTCAACTGAATAATTTTCATCTCTTCGGCTCAAGTTTCTACAAAATTAGCATTTTTGTACATGGAAATCCATTAAAGAAACAGATTTTTAATTTATTTAAAGTTTAGTTGTTTTTTATTTGGATCCCCATTATCCATTTTTTATGATTAGAAAAAAGAGGGGAAAAAAATTACAAAGCAGTAAAACGCACTGAATAAAACATTAGCAGAACACAAAACCCTGGCAAGTATTTTATCTCAGCTCTAAATATCTTTTTGCTTTTGCAATAAGAAAAACTATTAACTGTTCAGTCAGAAACAGCAGATTAATTTAAGACAAAAACACTTATGGAAAACTGAAGAGCCAGAACAGAAACGAAACCAAAGGCTGCAGATCAAGAGTCAGAATAGCTTCAGTTCGAAACTAGAGATCAGGTCGACCTCTGACCTTCAGAGCCACATACAGACGGTTACAAAGTCGGCCTTCATTTCCAGGTCAAAAGACGAAGAAACTCATCCAGTCGCTTTGAGTCAGAGGAGAAACTTTAACCAGAAGAAAATCCAGAAAACAGCAAACCAGCCGAAACTCTGACACTTCAAACCCGGACCTGAAACCGAGCTGGTCGGAGCCGCAACTCCAGAAACTCCAGCGTTTGTTAATAATTACGGTTTTTATAACAGTTTTATTTCTGGGTTTTGTTTGCAGCTCCCAATAAAGTTTTATGCCTTTATGACGTGAAGCACTTTGGTGCTGAACGATCCTTCATGTTCGTCTCCGTCTCTCATCTGTCATTCAAATGAAACATAATTAAACAAAATTAGTGAAGATTTTATTTTGGAAGTGAATAAAATGAAATGATTTTGGGAAACAACAAAAAAAGCAAATTGTAGATCTTTACAAATAGATCATGATCTGTAATCAATTTTTCCACTTTTTCTTTCTTAATTATTATTTTTATAAATGTGTTATGTTGGTAATAACAGTATAAATTAATTCAGGGCCAAACAGTGAATTCAGGCTGGTAGAAAAAACTTTGTGATTTTTTTTGCCAAACTTTGATGTTTTGTGATTAATATCAAAAACTTTTAGAAAGTTTCAAATTCAGAAAGTTTTTTTTTTGTAGAAAATTTCTGATATTAATTTAATCAATTTATTTTCAGTAATAAGAGGATTTGAGTCACTTTGTTTCACATTTATATATTTTATATTTAACCAAGAAAGAACAGAAGCTGATTTCAGAAAAGTCTCTGGATAAACTGGGTTTTTGTTAAACCTTTGCTGTAAAAACTTTCAGTTGCACTTTCGATTTTCCTGTTTTAAGAAAATTATGTTGGTAACAATTTAAAAATCTGCATCTCTGAACAAAATTTATATTATTTTTGAATTGTAGTTTGGGGCCGCATAGAATCAGTCAAAAGGGCCATAAATGGCCCCCGGGCCTCACTTTGGGCAACCATCCCAAGAGGGCAAAAAGTTGCTAACATTAGTTTAATCCAGGGGTGTTCAAAGTGCGGCGCGGGGCCATTTGTGGACCTCGACTGCAACTCAGAATGACTCAAATTTGTTTCTAAAACGTTTTATTCTTAATATTTTAAAAATATCACAGAGACAAACTATTCATCTATTTATAGCCAAGATTTAATAATAAATGGAGCCAGAATTATCCAGAGACTTTCAGTGAAGCGTTTGGACGGCAGAACGCGACTCGGATTCTGATCCAGGATCTGATCTGTGGATCTGTTGGCCACCAAAACACGTTCCGGTTTTTCTACCTGGAACAGACGGAGAGCATTTCTAATGCAGACGGAGAGCATTTCTAACAAAACCAACAACAAAACCAACAACAAAACCAACAACAGACAGACTTACAGAACAGCTGCTGGGCCTCTGCATCGTCCCTCCGTCCTCATCACACACACACACACATCGACACACACTCTGCTGCCTCACAGATACAACTTCATCTCTCTGTCTGCCTCCACGCAGGTTTTGTCCCTCTGCAGCTCTGCCTCACCTGGTGCGACGTCATATGACGTCCCCCGCCCACATGGACCCGCCTCCACACACACCTCAACCTGACACACACACACACAACCTGACACACACACACATAACCTGACACACACACACACACACCTCAACCTGACACACACACACCTCAGCCTGACGCACATAAACAAAGTCGAGTTCAAGTGACGCCAAACTCTCCCAAAGCTGGAAATGGGCGGAGTTTCTCTTCCTCTGCCAGGAACTCGTGTTTCTTCTGTGCTTCGCTCCTTTTTGCATTAATCTGGATGATGTAATGATTGCGAAGCCTCCAGTTTCTGCAAAGGCCACAACAAAAATAAAAAACCGGCTTTTCATCTGCAGCTCTGCTCCTGTTTAACGCCAGGAGTCGACGTCATTCTGGATTTATGAAGTCATGAACAGAAGATCGTTGATGAAGAACGAGGAGGGAAAGGAGAAACGTAGGAGAAAGATATCGATGAAAACGTTCCGGTTCCACCTGCAGATTATTTCACTGTGACAGAATGTTAGAGGAGAAATAATCTAGCAGTGGAACTGGAACTGGGTTGCTAGGCAACGGGCTGAGCTTGGCTGGGGTTGCTAGGTAACGGCACCGGAGGAACTCAAACTTTTTCTTTGATATTAATGAATTATTTAAAACCAGCCTCTTGGGTTAGGCTTTTCTTTTGCTGAAAAGTTTCTTGTAAACTGCTGTTTTGTTCTTACATGAGGTTTTCCTTCCTGTCAGTCGGTGAAAAGTTTCCTCATCAGGTGATGCAAAAACAGACAAACAAATAAAAAACTATTTTTGATTACTCAGCGAAACCTTCTCGTTGTGAATGTGAAACAACTTTTTTTTAAACTTCTGAGAATCTTGAAGGAGTTTGCTGCTGTTAATGCAGCGAAACGTCTGAAGCATGAGGGGCGCCGGCCCTTTAAGGACAGTAATTGGACAATCCCGATCAAAGCTGATGAGACAAAATGACTTCCTGTTTACCTAAAACTTCCTGTGATTAAACCAGGAAGTATTTTAGCTGCAGAGGAATCATCTCTGAACCAAGATGGAGAGAAACCAGTTACTCAGCTCTGTCTGTCCCCTCTGATGCATTGTAAACATTTTTCGCAGCTTTTTTTTATTCTCTTTATTAAACAATCATCAAGACGATGATTCTGGATCTTTAAAAAATGTGATTTAAATGAAAATAACCTCTTGAGCTTTTCCACATCGCCGTCCTTCACTCTGAAGGACTCAGAGGTTTTTAGAGAGGGGGTTCTCACAGTGGGGGGCGGGAACCCCAAGGGGTCATGAGACGTCAAGTTGGGGGTCGAAAGATGATTTTCAGAAATGTCATGTGATCCCTGAAGTTTGTGGTTGCAAACATACAAAATGAACTTTTTTGCCAGATAAAAGGTTTCTGTGCCTCAGTGTTTGAGAATCTTTATTTTGTCACAGATTAAATTTTATAGCAACATTTCTCTCAACTTGGATGGAAAAGGTGAAAAGATTTAGGCAGAAAAAAACATTTAAGTAAATAAAGTGAAACCACCATCTCATGTAATCTCTGCTGGGATATTTTGAGCTTTGATTCGTGAAGCACAGAAAACTGACGGCGTCCCAAGGAGCCAGACGGAGGAGCGGAAAGGGAGCGGAACAAGTCCTCTGGCTGTTTGGAGCGCCAGGAGAAACGGCAGCACAGATGAAGGACGGAAACGCTGAACAGCGAAAAGAAGAGCAACACAAAGGATGTGACTCTCTGAGTTTCACCTCTAATTCTGCTTTTACCATCAGATTCACAAAAACATCATAAAAAATGACTTTTTTTAGCCTTTAAATACATTTTGTTGTGTTTAGAGTCTGAATTAGAGCAGGAAAACTGAACTTAGTGAGTAGATCGTCTCTATATCATGTTTGGGTCGGTTTTACATTTTTAACTAGTGTTTGCTGCAGAACTGCTGAATATTTTTCAGTCTCTCAGCACCTAAATCAGTTTTTATTTCATGTACTGAACTTAGAAAAAATGTTTTTTTGAAAGGAAATGACCCAAAACCTGTTTTTAAAATTTACTCAAAAGAACCTAAAATATTTAAAACTAGATGCTTTTTAAAAAACCAAACATGTAAAAACATTATTATGTTTTGGCTCTAAGGTAAATAAACTTTCCTTTTGCTACATAAAAAAAAATATATATATATTTTTAAAATACTTTTGATTCGACAAGTTTGGCCCATGATTCAAAATATTTGGTCTTAAAGCTGCAGCTAGCGCAGCTTGTAATGTTGTGTCAATATGTATGCTAGTTAGCATAGCCATGCTAGTTAGCATGGCCACCAACGACGACAGTTACAGTTTTCATACAACTGGAAGATGTTTCCCCTCATTAGAGCATTTAGCAGCGAGTACATGAGGTTGATTGACAGCGGTAAGACCTGTCTCCTGGCTCTGATTGGTTTTTTGGTGCATTTTTCTAGATCTGTTCACAGATTTTCTGTCTCATGTTGTCACAACATGAGTTTCATTAAATCTGAAAAAAAAAAAAAAATAAAACGTTTTATAAAATAAGTTTCATGCAAAACCTGGAAATGTGACAGAAACTTATCTCTGATAACCTGACCTCATGCTGCAGAATAAAAATTTCTGTTTTAACCACAGGTGTAGCTGACAGAACCGTACAGAACAGAACCGAACCGAACAGAACCGAACAGAACCTGCTGCGCAGACCGTCTCAGCTCCAGCTCATCCCGGCTCTTTGCCTCGTCTGTCCGGATGAAGTGAACATAAATCTGACACTCGGAGCCAGACGGCCACACAGGCGGAGTTTATGGGGGTCGTCTGGTGGCAGCAATAAAAGCAGCAACATTCAGAGCAGCAGCAGCAACATTCAGTTCACTTCAGTTCAGTTCACTTCAGTTCAGTTCAGTTCAGAAACACAAAGTCTGACCAACTTCTGCTTTAACCTTCATTAATTTCAGTCAGACTATCTGATGAAAACACGGCGGATGGACACGCTACTTAACCACAGAAAGAACATGGCCGGCATTTAAACTGGTTACCATGGTTACCCCGGATTTATCCTGTCATCTTAACTTTAGCTTAGCATGTCGTTAGCATGCTAGAGCTAGCTATCGCAGCCAGATGAAATAAGCTAATCTATCAAACTGACTAAAGTGAATGAGATGCATCTTCATGAAGTTAAGAAACCAGACAAAAACACAAAATGAGACAAAATGAGATTTTGTGTTTTTGTCTATTGAGGCCAAAACCATCAAGACAAAAAAATGTAATTAAATAAATGATAATAGAAGACAGGTTAAAATAGAATCAAGTAATTATTGCATAAAATGGATTTTATTCATTATAAATCGATTTTATTCATTATAAATCCAAAACTTTAAAAATAATTTTACACATTTTCTGCATTAAAGGAAATTTAATGTGGTTTTCAAATGAATTTTGGTTAAATTTAACAAATTTGTTCAGTTACAAGAAAAAGGTTTGAGTCACAAAACATTTGTTATATTTAGCCAAATTTAATAAATTAAATATCAAACATGGCTAACAGCTAGCTATGTGGCTAAACATTAGCTTTGTTTAATGTTTACAAAAGTGCCTAATATTTAAACTTTTAATTTCAAATGAATATAATTAAACAAATGTGTAATATTTAAAGATATTAGCCATGTTTAACTGTGAAACATGGCTGACATGTTTAGCTAACATGCTAAACCAAAGTTGATTTCAGTAAAAGTTTCTACTTATTGTAAAAGTTTGGTTATGAAAAGACAAAAACTTTTTATTGTTCTCAACATTTTCTACTGCAAGAAAATCTAATTGATTAGAATTTAATTACCAATATAAAGTTTGCATCTGCACCAAATTTGCTTAATTCTTGATTTGCATTTGGGGGCCACACAAAATCACTCCAACGGCCACAAATGGCCCCCGAGCCGCACTTTGGGCCCCTGCTTCAAGTGGCCCGGTCAGTTTCCTGTGTTCTGCTATGAACAGCAATCAGAAGGTAAATCTGGTCTCACCTTCCTGGTGACGACCGAGTTCCTGTGGTAGAAGCAACACAGAGCCGCTGTCAGAGCCTTCAGGTTGCATCGCTCCGTCATCACAACCGTTTCCAAACGCAACCAAACGGACGGCAACGTTTCCGGTTTCTGAAAACTCAACTCCAGCCAGCAAACAGCAGAGATAGCTCCATGGCAGAGAGCCTGGCTCTCTCTGCTCCACAGTCCCCTGCAGAGTGAACTCTCGCTCTGCTCCGCTCATCGTCTGCATCACTTTTTCCCCTGCAGGCCCCGCCCCCTCCGGGCCGCGTGTGTAGCAGGGGAACGAGCGTGTGGTGAGGTTTGCTCCATCGCCTGGGAGTGGCCCGGAGGCGACTCTCCCTCATCTCCTCTGGAAAGAACATGGCAGGACAAAAAAAGCTGCACAAAAGTCCCTTCTTTAGTTTCTCTTTATGAAGCCCAAAGCGATGCTCTGGCTGCACTTTTCTTGGCCGATTCCATTTTTTTTTGCCTAAAATGTTGCAGTAAGAAAGTCGCTGAGTTGGCAACATTTCTTTTTATCGGTCTGTCAATAAAATCTCTCTAACGGAAGAGAAGAAGAAGATGCTTATTAGACCTTTTCTAAGATAAATAAGATCGGCTTCACATGCAAATATCGGCCGGTCGCCCAAAGTTTGCAGATCAGTGCATCTTCAGAATATTTATAACTGCAAACAGAAACAATCTGCTTTAAGTCAGTAGCACTAGAAACCAGTTTCAGTGACAATCAGAAAATAAAAAGAGAAAGACGGCAGAACGATTCAGTACTGACTGATATTAGATGAATGTAACATTTATATTTTAATGAGTCACTTGTGCATTTCTCCAGAAAATAAAAGAACATTTAGAAAACAAAATAAAAAATTAAAACATCTAAATATAATTTAAGTCCCATTTCAGGAGAAATAATTACATAAATAATTTACGCTGGGCTTTTCCTCTTTGGGATCATAAATGCATCAGTGATGAATGCATTGAATGAATTTCAATGAAAACCTGAAATTTTTTCCTTTATTCATGTTTTTGCAGCTGGAATTTAAAATATATTTCATGTCTCTGCCGTGGTTTTTATTGATTTATCGCATGAAGAAGTTTATTCATGTCTTATTAAAGCTGCAGTATTTAACTTTCATAAAAACATATATATTTGCTTTTTCCCATATTTATTGAGATTGTATGATCTCCTTTATCTTCTCCCAGGGCCAACTAGAAACAACCAATCAGAGCCAGAGGGCGGGGCTTAGTGCTGTCAATCACAGTCTCATGTGGTGCTGCTTCCTCCCGCTCTCTGTTATGCTGCAGCTAGCATAGCATGTTGTGAATGCTAAGAGCAGTTAGCATGGCCACCAATGACAACGAATGAACTGTTTTTCTGGAAAGCCATTTCTCCACCGTTAGCATTTAGCAGCGTCTACATGAGGATGATTGACAGCGCTAGGCCCGCCTCCTGGCTCTGATTGGTTGTTTTTGGTCCGGACTGTTGCATTTCTTTAACTGGCGATCAATCGGCAGTCCATCTTTTCACAGATTATCTGTCGCAAAACAGCAACACTTTGAACAAACATGCAAAGTTAAATACTGCAGCTTTAATGGAAACACTGCAAAAAATGGTTTTTTGCTTTGTTTTTTCACATTAGCAGGAAATAGAAAAAGATTTCCGCATCTTGAAACAGGCCTCCATCTCCTCCCTGAACATGCAAAATGCAGACAATAAAAAAAGAAAAAACACCAGAAAAAACCCTGGACTTCTCAGCTGCCATTAGATTTAAATAACAGAGGCCGTTTCCCTCCTTTGAGAAATGTATTTTAAGATCTTTTAGTTTGGATCTTTCTGTACTCTTTTAGAAAATGACTCAGCTCTTGTGTTTTGAAAATGGCCCAGAAAAGGCTTTTCAAAGTGAGATCAAACGTCCCTCTCTGCCTTTCTGCCCTGATGAATAGCTATGACTAAATCACTGCTGAGCAATTACAGCCCCGACTTTCCCACCAGACCGGCTGCGAACGGACGGCGAACGCAGCAGAGGTGGAAATTCAGAACGCAGCGAAACAAGACGACGTTTCTACCGGCAAACGCAGAGGGAGGGAGACACCGAGCCGGGGGAATATTCCCACTGTAATTACAGCGTGAACTCTCCGACGATGCAGGAAGGAAATGCATGTCCAACATTCTCTGGGACACACACACACACACACACACACACACACACACACACACACACACACACACACACACACACACACACACACACACACACACCCCACTGTTGACCACAGCAGCCCCAAATCACCAGCTAGGCTGAATGTACACCTTAAAATACACATATCCAACGGTCCAGGAATGCATCAGAGGGACGGGAATCAACTCAAAACTTTCTATTTCTATATGTTGGTTGTTTCTGATGAAGGGACTGAGGGAACGAAGCTGTTTCTGTCGCTCTAGCTGGAGAAACTGGGACGTTTCTTCCATTTTGTATCATATTCATGTAAAAAGAAAGTGCTGTAAATTGTGATGTTGCGTTAAATTGGAAAACATAACTTGACTTTGGTCATAATTGGTAACAATGAAACTCCAGTGAATTTTTGGGTAGATAAAAAAACTCTCCCCCATGATGATTATGACAACCTGACAGCTCAAACCATAACGCACTAAACCTGAAACATACGCCTGATACATAAAAGATAAAAGGACGCAGTGTTAATAGCAGCAGAAGCTAATCTACCACCTGCTGTGTTAGCTTTGTTAATAGCAGCAGAAGCTAATCTACAACCAGTTGTGTTAGCGTGGCTAATAGCTGCGGTAGCTAATCTACAACCTGCTGTGTTAGCTTGGCTAATAGCTGCGGTAGCTAATTTATCACAGCAACCAGTTTTTAACAATCACATAACAAACATGAAGCCTGGAAACATAAAGCTGTAACGTTCTGTTACAAACACAATTGTTTGTTTTGCAGAAAAAAGTGAGTAAAATATCACTGCTTTCTATATTTTCTGTCAAAATGTGAGTAGCGGAACAAACAAAAAGCAACGCAGGATCTAAAAAATGTTGTGTCAAAAAGTTTGTATCCATTTTTTAAGTTATGAAAGCAGCAAAGGAAATCAGTAAATACACAATGTTTACTGTGAAGCTGCTTCAGGCAGGTAGTTTCTATTTCTGTAAATGTGAGTAATCAAAGCATTATATCATAATACAGCATCAGCGCCGGCCAGAAGAAGCCGGCGGCGGCAGCGCTGACCTCACGACGTCAGAAATGTCACTCCAGTGACTGGAACAGTTTCATCACTTTTCACTAAAACAGAGGAAAACAACCCAGAAACATTTCTGATTTTCCATCTCAAAGTAAACAAAACTACGACACACAAACAGGATGTGGTTTTATGTTTATTCCTAAAAGACACACAAAAAAATGTCTATACAAAACTACAAAATAAATTAGCATTTTAGAAAAAATCAATGTAGTGGAAGCTAAGTGTGCTAAATGTTTTCAAAGTTATCAAAAATGCTAAAATTAGCTCCACTATTAGCGGATTAGCAGAATGTGGCTAACGGCTTCATGTCTGAACAGACATAAGGAATATTACAAACTGAAACATATTTAATCTTTTTAAACCACACTATGTGAACAGTTTGGAAATATTGCTAACTACGATTTAAAGGCTTCTTTTCCTCTTAAGGCAAAAACTAAAATCATCAGGATAATATAATCTTCAGAAGTTAATAAGAGACGTTATAACTCAGTTATCTGTAGATTTAATTGATCAGCTCTGATCGCCACCAACTCATCGGTGGAGCTGAATAATAATCACCTTGGTCTCCACTTACAGATTAAAATCTTGCTCCATTACCAGATTAAAGCAATAAATCCCAGCAGTGGATGTTTGACACCGAGCCTGAGGCTGGTAGTACCTCCACACGGCCACCAGACGGCGCCCTACCGCGAACCTTTCAGTGAACCTTAAGACAGAAACTGGAGGATATGGATATTTGTTTGAGCTGCAAACTGAGATAAACTGTAATGTAGCTGTTCGGTTGCAGTTTGTGTGTACATTAGTTTCTCTTTGTGTGCTGCTGCAACTTAAGGCAACACACACACACACACACACACACACACACACACACACTTTCACATGTGCATAGAGAGCATTATTGTTTTCTAAAGCTCTAAAGCTGGAAAGCTGCTTTCAGCTCTGACTGAGAGAGAAAAAGCAGAAGTGGGAGAAAAGAGACGAATCGTGAAGAAACCAATAAATCAAGTTGTCATGAAAGGCCGTTCTGCTTCCCCAGCTGCTCATTACCGGATAAAACAGCAATTTAACTGAGAGTGAACACTGACAATAACCACACAGTGTCGTTTCTTCCTGAGTAGGAACGACTCATTCCAGAGCTGTTTGATGTCTTAATTCACTAAATGACATTTTCCCCTTCAAACTACTGGAAACTCCCAAAACTTATCTGAAAATATCCATGCAGAGATTTTTAAAAGTTACAAGCTTCTTTTGCATTCGACTACAGGAATAAACTAACGAGATGCAAAGCAGGTTTTAGCACATTCAGAAATTCAGCAGTTATATTGCGATAATGATTATTTTAGTAATCGATTATTCTGACGATTAGTCGGATGAAAAATTCACACATTATGCAGTTTTCATTTCACCACTTGAACCTTTGTTTTCCAGTGTTAGAAATATATCAAGAGAAAACAAATAATTAAATTTCTTTCTTAAATGAAGAAATTAAGATTTTATTGCCTGAAATGGAGAAACTTTTCTCTGCAGCTAGAAACACATCAGACATCAACATGTGAAAAACTTAAACCTTTCTGCTTCAGCATAATCCTGCATAAAATTATTTTATCCTCTGGAATGCAGAATTCCACTTTCAGTCATAATATTTATAACAGCAGAATTTTAATCAAAGGATTTTTAAATCTTAGATGAAACCTGTATATATTATTGTACAGTTTGGATTCAGTTGCTGCTCAGAATGTTTTGCTTTTTTCACAAAGTGCTGTTTATGTGAGTTTGTGTGATGCAGTTAGCAATTAATCAATTATTAAATTACTTGACTCTTATTTCAATAATCGATTAATCGATTCAACTCTATATTTATCTAGCTAAACAGTCTTGTTGGAGCGGGTTATTAATTTATTTCTCAATGAGGTTCAAATCCAACTTTAACCCAGTTAATCTAGAGCTGCTACTAACAATTAATCAATTATAATATTATTTTAATAAACGATTAATCACGATTAATCGTTTCAGTCATACACTTTAATGCAAATGTTCTCTGAAAAAAACTTTCCTTGCATTGAAAACATCCGTTCAGAATCACACGTTGGGTGTTTTGCTGCACCAGTCGGCCGTCGGCGGCTCACCTGTCCGCTTTCCAACTACTTTAAAAAAAAAAACAAAAAAGGAAAACACACCTGGAGCTGCAGGGCAGAGCTGGCAGCCACGTTTTCACACCCATTATGCAACACAACAGATACAGCAGCTGGACAAGCAGCCAGCGCACAAACACCACTGACTCACAGCCCCAGTTTGACCAGTGAGAAGAACTGGGTTTGCTTTTCACACTCAGGCGGCAGCGTCACGCAGCCGAGCCAACAGATGGAGCGAATGATGACGATGGAGAGATGGAGATGGTTCAAGGCTGAGGTGGTGAGACACCGAGGTGTTAAAAATAAAAAAAATCATCCAGCAAAGAGAAGAGAAACCGTGTGTGCTGCTCGGAAAGAGTTTTGATAAAATACTGGTGCTGGACAAGCATTAGTCCGGCTGCACCGATCCACTTTTCACACGCTAGCGACAGAAACGCCTCGTGGATTTTTACCAAAGACGAGAGAGAAATCCTACAACCACGAAAACCATTTTTACATTTGGTGAAGCAGGACGTTGCCTCAGAGGTTTTCTGAGGTTTATGTGTCGTTTCCTGCAGTGGCTCTTGGAGCAGCGCCCCCACAGGCCAGGAGGGGAACAGGTTTTTAAAAGAATGGAGTGTGAGGAACTGTCAGCCGAAACGGCAACCGGCAGGTTGGGGCGACGTTCTGTGTTCCAGCATCACAGATATTAGCAGGTAGAGTTTATTAAATGCTGCAAAATGAACATGGAACTGGAACTGCATGTTGGTCGACTTAAACCAAAATGAACAAACAATGCAAGTCCAACTTCAAAAATTTGATTTATGTTGGTTTAGCAACAGCAAACAATATTTAGCCATAAATATTGTAATAAGATTGTTGCTCAAACATGTTTTCCTCCATCTGTGCCATTAATCTGCTGTGAAAAGTGTCTCTTGCTCTTAGATTAAACGGATTCCCTGGACAATAAATAAGGAGAGAAAACCTCAGAGTAAAAACGAAGACAGACAGAAAACCATAAATAATATCACACGTCTGCCAAAAGATGCTGTGCAACAGAAAGATCACAACAGAGACTCAGGTGGTGTGTGTGCGTGTGTGTGTGTGTGTGTGTGTGTGATTGAGTGATTTAGAACCGGATTATCCCGATCGTCCAGCAGATATCGGATCAACGTCTCTGCAGACTGATGTTGGACGCAAGCGGCGATCGCCAGCATGTGACCTGCGACGCATTTAGCTCATAATTTCATGTCCAACCTGTGGCCTGGGGGCCATTTGTGGTCCTTGAAATGATTTTGCTTGGTTCCTGACCTCAAGCTAAAGAACCGTGAAACCAACCAAATGCACTGTAAAAACACAAAACCTTACCAGGTATTTTTGGTCCAGTGCAAATAACTGGAAAGTAACTTTTCAGCAAGAAACAAGAGTTTGTTTTAAGTCAATAATTCCTTAATATTGATGAAAAAGTCTTAATTCATCTGGCAGATTAATTGACTAATAACATGGGGAAAGTTATTATAATTACGTTCCCATCAATATTACAGAATTATTTACGTAATTTATGGAAGTTACTTGTTAAGTTGGTTTTGTCTTTTATATGTCTGTACTAAACTATTTGCACTAGAAACTAAACCAAAACTGTTTGGTAACATTTTGTGTTTTTCAGTGTAAAAAACAACTGATGACAAAAAAACATTTATTTTCCTGTTTCGCTTCTATAAACAAACAGCCGAGAAATCCTCGGATCTTTACGGATAAATAGATTTTACATAGAAAACTCTATACATTTTATTTCTGCTTTTTTAAATAAATACATTTTGTGGAGTTTAAATTATTCAACTGATGGCCAGTGGATCGCACTACTGAGAGAAATATACATTATAAAATGACAAAAAGCAAAAACTATTCATTCTGATGAGTAACTAATATTACAAACTGTTAGAAAAATATTATCTGTGATGGATTTTACATTTTTGATAAAGAGTTCAGTTGGTATTTTATGTGCTTAATTAAATAAAAAAACATTTTGTGGTTCTGCTATAATAACTATTATGACTGGAGGTAGAACTGCACCAGGAGGATAAATCTGGGAATAACTTTAGATTTGGCAGTATGATGCTGCGGGATGCCACTAGCTGCCAGTGTTTTAGAGCTAAAGTTGGGAGGAATGTGTGTAAAGTTGCCAACAGTTTGTTTTTGTCTGTATTGTTTACTTTGCATAAAAATCAAAATTACAGAATCAAAAACAGAGCCCGCAGTAATCCCTGTTCAACCCAGAGGGGGCAGCACTGAGGCAGTTCTGATCCAAATTTACAATAAAAAGTCACAATTTGAACAGTAAAATAAAGACAGTTCATCTGCAAAACAAATGAACTAATCTGCTCATAAATTTTTGATTTACAAATTAATAATTGATACAGACATTTAATTTCCGCATCATTTCCCTGTTTTTTCCAAGTGTGTGTTTGGTCCTACCTTAACGTAGTCGACAGCAGCATCCAGGGCGGCGACAGGATCCCTGGGAAACACAGACAGAGAGAGAGTCCGGTTCAGAGAAAACATCCCGACCCGTCGGACCCGCAGGCTCAGTTTAGGTGACTCTAACTGGTGCTGATGTTGCTCCTTCTACTCCGGCTGATGCCAGAAACGTTTTCACAGCTGTTCTACGAGCCCAAGCATGTCCAAACCAGGAAAACCCAAAACTGCAAAGCTTTTCTGAAAACTTTCAGAGAAAAGAGACCAGAAACCATCTGGGCTGAAGTTTACAGTGGAGTCGCTCTCTGGTCCGACCTCCTTTCACTCCTCCCCCACCGGGCCACACATCACAGCCGCACGCCCACCGCTCGGACGCCGCTGGCGCTTCACACAGAGGCCACAGCTCACAGACACACTGCAGCTTTACTGCAGCAAGCTGCAGCAAGCTGCAGCAAAAACTAACAGCTTTAGCACTTTAAATCACTGCAACAACACAATGTACTAATGGTGGAGTTTCAAGAGCAAATGCTGAAATTACTTCTGTCATGATTACAAATTTGATAAAAGTTATGGCCATAAACAATAATACTGTTGTTTTGAGTTTATTTTAAAGAAGTATAATGCTAATAATACAAGAGCACATCATCAAAGATCAATAAACTAATGAACATTTAATGCTGGAGACTTTTAAATATCCAAAATAAAGAAACCAAAACAACATAAACAACAAACAAAATGAACTAAACAAACTGTTCAAAACACCAGACTGAAAACTTTCATCATCCAGAGAAAAGAGAGAAAAACAATAAATCATGCAAATGGAAATTGTTGAGCTCTTTTTAATTGATTAATTGATTAAGTGATTCATTGCTGATTGGCTTATTTGAAATAATACAAAACAAACTTCAGTTATTTTACGTCAACAGCTCTTTAAAGCCGAGCAAGAAGCAACATTTTCACTGCCAGATTATTTCTCAACTCATAACTACGGCTGGAAAAATAAATCAATAACAACATATATTGCGATAATCAATATCAGTAGACAATACATCTGATCAAATATTCACTGAACTCCGATCCAGAACCGCAAACGAAAGTCTGTAGCTGCTAAACCTCTCAGCTAGCGAAGCAAAGTGGAATCAACAAACTCACTCATTCTTCGGTTACCTAGCAACTCACTCATTCTTCGGTTACCTAGCAACTCACTCATTCTTCGGTTACCTAGCAACTCACTCATTCTTCGGTTACCTAGCAACAACCTGTTGAGTGACTTGCGAAAACTGTAAATGAAACAGGAACAGTGACGCCACCAGAGGGCAGTGTTAAAACAAAAACCTGATAAATAATGATCAATATCGACAATAAGTGATATAATCTGATATGAAACTGGTTGTGGTGAAACATTTTTCCGATGTCAGAAATAATCTGCCAGATGAATTACTAGTTTTCCATCAACCACGATGTTTGCAGTAGAAATTAAACTTGGTAAGATTTTGAGATAAAATAACTTCCTGGTGCATTTTGCTCATATTTGCTCTTGACAGTAGAAACATTTTAGCCTGTTATGAATATATTTGAAGGATTTCTGCAGTTACTGGAGACTTCAAGCAGCTCAGTAAACGTCATAATCAGCTCAAACTGGGAAGGTTGCTAGTTCAGATCCCCTCGGCTTGGAATGCTGTTCCCACGGGAATATTAGCACAGCTCATTTCTTACCAAACCAGATATGTTTATCCGCCAGCCCCTCTTGGTTTTAAAATAGCTCCACATAATGAGCAGGATTTAGCACAGAGGGGCCATTCACAGCAGACTGTAGCCGTTTATTCAGGCAGCTTTCAAGACCTGCACCGAAAGATGAGGAAGCTGATCCTGCTGCAGGTCCAGAGATCAGAGCGTGTCCCGACACGCCCTGCAGCGTATCAGCAGAAAACAGCGCCGACGCCTGAGCCCAGACCGCGCCGCCCCTGAGCCCGGGCGCCCTGAGCCCGGGCCGCGCCGACCCCTGAGCCCGGGCCGCGCCGACCCCTGAGCCCGGGCCGCGCCGACCCCTGAGCCCAGGCCGCGCCGACCCCTGAGCCCGGGCCGCGCCGACCCCTGAGCCCGGGCCGCGCCGACCCCTGAGCCCGGGTCGCGCCGACCCCCTGAGCCCAGACCGCGCCGACCCCTGAGCCCAGCCGCGCCGACCCCTGAGCCCGGGCCGCGCCGACCCCTGAGCCCAGACCGCGCCGACCCCTGAGCCCAGACCGCGCCGACCCCTGAGCCCGGGCCGCGCCGACCCCTGACCCGGTTCCTGACTCTGACCCGGTTCCTGCCTCTGGCCCGGTTCCTGCCGCCATCAGCGTTCATTGTGAGGCTGTGACACGGCAGGTGTTTCTATCTCAGTGACAGTGAAGCGTTGCCATGGTTACTTCGGATTGTCGTCTGATTGGTTTGTCTCCATTTAAATTCTGACTATGGGATAAAAAAAGCCACTTTCTGCAGATCTTTGATTCACCATTTATGCCTTTTTAATGCAATATCAGCAATAGGACGGCAGTCCCTGAAGTTACTGCTATAAACAATAATATTGTTATTTTGAGACCATTTTCAAGTTTATAAATAAATGAACTAATTTCTAACATACATTAAAGATTAGAGCTGGGAGACATTTTAAATAAAACAACAGAAACAACAAATAAAATGAATAATAGTCTCAATGATTTGTTGCTAATTATGAAATCAAAAGATCCAAATAAAAAACTAAATTACATTTTTAAATTAAAACAAAGATTTTAGGTGTAATGAACACTTGATTATTTGCAGCAAAGGATGAATCAGCAGCTAAATATAATAATCAATAGTCTTAATATCAATAGAGTACAGCGCTAATCAGTTGGTTATATTTTGGATTAAGTGATTAATAATTGGACAGCAAAAGCTGCTTTAATCTCATTCCACAGAATCAGAACCAGGTGAAGCTAAAAGGTCATTTTATTTATGACCTTTTAGCTCAAAGAGCTTAAAACTTCAACTTTGGGAGTTTTTTTACAAACCTTTTATGTATATATTCAGTGCAAAATGGATGTTTTTTTGTGTAATTACTGCTCTGAGTTTGTTTATTTTTGGGTTTGTACACGATTAATTGATAACTAAATTAGTTGATGTCAGTAACTGATTAATTATGATTATTTGATTAATCGTTTCAGCCCTGTTGATATTAAAGCCATCATGGCTTTTTCACCTGAATGCATGGATGATGGGTAATAGAAAGAGCGCATGTTCTTTATTTCCTGGCGCCGCCGTTTTGGTGCCACTCTGCTGGACTCCTGTGAGACCCGAAACCCTGACCACATCAACCAGCGTGACTGTCCCGTGGAAATCACCCTGGACAGGCAACACCCGCTGAAATCCCTGAAATCAATCTTGTCAAATGAGGGAAATTCCCTCCGTTACCCCGACCTTTGACCCGAGGTGGGAAGAAAGATTATGCTCAAGTAAGAGAAGAAGGTTGTCATCCAAAACCAAAATGACAATAAACCATCTAGGAACAAAAAAATAACCAAATCGAGCAAAAGAAAATTGTTTCCAAATCAGTTTGTTCAATAAAAAGCTGATGAAACTTTAACAGAAACTGCAGGTGTGAGTCTGTCTGGTGAATTTTTGTTTTTCATTCAGTGGGTAAAAAACCCAGAAGTTTTACACTTCATGATAAAATTACTGATGCAGAAATAAAAAGTACAGCGCAGGAAAACACTTGTAACATTAATCTTTCTTAAAAGTTACTCCAGTAAATGTAAGTATTTAAAACTCAGGTCTGGGTTTGAAGACATGGGGCTTTCAGAAGCAGCGCCGAAATGAAGCGATTTTCAGGTGAGTGATTTTCCCTGCAGAAGTTAAACCAAACTATGTGTGAAATGGTTCAGCCAAGACTTTTCAGACGAGACAAACTGACCACTGCTATATCAGTATTTCTTTTTCGTGCTAAAAACAACAAGCGATGCTGAATTTTCCTGCTTCTACAACCACAAGAACAACCCGGAGCAGCAGGAAGGAGCGACTGAACGAGCCGAGGCGAAGAAAAGGATGAAAATAAAGGGCAGGGCCTGGCTGCAGCATGAACACCTCACCACAGTCTTTTTCTGGCTGCTGTTGTTCTTTGCCGCTCACCGCACTCAGCATGACCACAGCTGGATTCAGGCTGACAACAGCTGCATGCAGTACCTGCAGGCGGCCTCTAGGGGTCAGCGGCTTTCCATTGCACACATAAACACAGCATCCTTCAATAGGAGGCGAAGTGTTTCTCTGAAACTACATCACCACGTTTCATTTACTTCACAC
The DNA here is from genome assembly GCA_911649635.1 of Poeciliopsis gracilis. Lineage (NCBI taxonomy): Eukaryota > Metazoa > Chordata > Actinopteri > Cyprinodontiformes > Poeciliidae > Poeciliopsis > Poeciliopsis gracilis. Next base: position 1,121,100 of record CAJVRI010001168.1, on the reverse strand, counting down.
AAGAGAAAACTGAGCTGCAAAAATCAAACTTTTCCAGCATCAAACACTGCAAACTAAAAACAACTAAAATCTGGTTCAATTCATTACATGACATCATTTATTACTGTTATTAATAATGTCTTGTGATTGTATTCTTCAGCAGAGACGAGGTTATGAAACTATAAAAACACAAAATCTATTATTTTTCTCAAGTTTCTGATGTAAATATTTTAGTTCATTTGAAATAAGACGAAACCAAAATACAAGCAACTTTTCAGCAACATATAGAAGCTTGTCAATAATTCCCTGATATTGATGAAAACGTATTTGTTCCAGTGGGATTTTATTTCACTAAAAACATGGAAAGAACGTCTCAAATGTGAAATAATCTGCCAGTGGAACTCGAACTGGGTTGCTAGGCAACAGGCTGGACTCGGCAGGGGTTGCCAGGTAACGGGCTGAACTCGGCTGGGGTTGCTAGGCAACGGGCTGGACTCGGCAGGGGTTGCTAGGTAACAGCACAAGGCCTGCCACATGAAAGAATTGAAATAATCTGCCAATTATACCAGAACTTTTTCATCAGCATTCAGTCATTGTTGGCTTCAGACACGTTCCCGTCTTGCGTAAAAGTTGCGAGACAATCCCAGATCTCTAATTCTACGTTGATCCAGTTTGACTTTAAGTGAAAATAAATTCAGACGTGAAGCTGAAATGATCTAGACGTCAGCTCAGATCTCTCTGCTTGTGTCTGTTCCTCCTCCTGTCCTGGTGGTCTGCACGCTGCACACAGAGGTCAGGAGAAAAACAAACCGACCAATCAGGAGCTGGTGCACCATAAGGTCAGGGGTCACAGGTCAATCAGCAGCAGAGGAATGAAAGTCAAGACTGACGTATAGCTTTAATGGAAAAGCAAACTATGATTTGTTTCTTCAAGCTCTTCTAGAGACACAAATATCTGGAGTGAATAGAAATTAACATCTAGAAAGGGAACAGATGCTCACTAATCATTTTAGCTAAAACACAGGGCCGGATCTACAGGAGGACAACTGGGGGCCACCAGCCCCCAAAATATTATGTCCTTAAAGTCATACTTATGAAAACTATATCCTTTGTATTAAATATGAATTCAGAAGAAATATATGTAATTATTTATAATTAACGGAGGGTTGAATGAACCTTTTCTCTGTAGAAGTTAAACCAAAATATATTCAAACTGACAGAGGAGGGAAGAACAATTATACTTGAGCAAAAGTAACAATGCTTTAAAACTAAAAGTAAAAAACAGATTCAAACATTTCATCATGAAACTTGATTTAATAACTAGAAATGATTCCATCTGACTGAGAAACGGAGAAAACTGGAAATTCTAGTATTTTAGGCTGAAATTTGGAAAATAACACAAATAAAAAAAATTGTTACGTTTGGGACTTTCAGAAACTTCCTGTTTAAATTGAGTCTAAAAACCCACCTGTGACTTTTATTAACTAATAACTGAAATATTGATCGACATATTTAATGCGTACTGATGATTTTTGACAAAATGTGATGTTTCTGAATGATGTTGTTCCTGCTGGGAACTAAACTGCGCAGCATCAAGAACCCGGCCACCTGCAGAGGCTCAACTCAACCAATCATTGCTCCGCATGTCAGCAGCGGCTGAAATGGATCCAGCGATGAAGAGAAAGCAGACAAAGAGTTCAGAGCGATCCGTGATCAAACCCGCCACACCCCGAGCGCCGGAGGCCACGGTGTGCACGGCGGCGTGCACGGCGGTGTGCACGGCGGTGCGCACGGCGGCGTGCACGGCGCCGGCCCCTATCAGATTCAGAGAGCCGTAAACCGACCCGACTCAGAGAGACAGCGGCGTGATGAGGGGGATGAGGCTCTGAAGGTTAGATAACGCCCCCCCCCCCTCAGGGCTCCGTTTACAACCCTCTGTATCTCCGTCCGGGTCTGAAGGATCTCAACCCCTTTTTACTGTTCACACAATTTTCAAGCATTTTGAAGGGAAGTTTTCAAACTCTGGAGATGAAACAGTTTAAACTGGAGCAGTCATGATGGATTATGACCAGCTATTCCTTCCACTTTACAATTATTACTGCTTTGTGTCAGTTTATCACATAAAATTACAATTAAATAAAATGTACGAAAACTTGTGGTTGTGATGTGACAAAATGAATGATTCTTCAATTTCAATGTGTGTTTTATGGGATATTTGGACAGAATATTCAACAAAAACCACAGCTTTATATGAAACTATAAAAACACAGTAATATGTTGGTGTTTGTTCACCTGCAACTCTTGAAGTCGTCGCTGATATTCTGACCCAGCGAAGACGCGGCGGGCTGCAGGACGTTCCCGGAAAGCAACGCCTGCGTCTGATTGGTCTTCAGGTCCCATCTGTGGTTGCTATGGCCGACGTTGGCTCCGCCTCTCCTGCGACGAGGCAGCGTCCCGTGCAGCGAGACCGACTGGTAGGCTGCAGCGGGAAGCTCCTGACCTGCAGGGATGCTGCACGAAAGAAACAACAAACTGAGATGCTGAATTAGAGCTTGAGGGAATAAACTTAGCAAGAAGTGAGGATTACCAGGGGTTGGAGCCGTGGAGATCCATGGGGATGTTGAGTTTTCTGGGGGAGACGCCGTGGGCAGAGCCGGGGCCTCCAGAGTGGGCGGAGTCTCCTCCCATAGTGTGATGATGTAGCGACCTGGGCAGACTGGCAAAACGCCCCTCAGCCATCATCCTCAACTCTGGAAAAGGCAGAGAAATTACAAGACGCAAGATTAATGTCAAAAAAACAAAAACATTCTGGTTGCAGCGGCAGATTATTTCACTTATCAATCAATTGTATTGATAAAGAACCATTTATATTAAAAAGCAGCTCAAAGTTCTTCTAACAAGACATTAGAAATGAAACCAAGTACTTTTTAATAATTATTTAGAAATTATTGACTGAAAACAACCTCCTATGCTTCTGTTGCAGAGTGAGACCTCACACCCCCCGGAGGGCAAGAAGCTGCTCGCTAACGATGATTAGCACTAGCGTTAGCTGTTAAATTGACAACTTAATGCACTAAATCTTAGAAAGTATTTGTGTTGCATAAAAGAAAAAGGAACTAACTGCTACTGATTGTCAACACTAAGGCAACTAGATAAAGTCAGGAAAAGTTTTAATAACAACGGGGAAAAGGAAGTAGCTCAGCTATGCTAACTTGACTATGACAAAAGTAAAAGTAGATGTGTTGTGGAATGCTGTGTGTTTCCGTTCAGTTAAAACGTAAAAAATGGGTGACCAGCACATCAACTCTGACAGTGCATCAGTGGAGCAGGCGACAGCTAACCGCTGTGTTAGCTTAGCTAACCGCTGTGTTAGCTTAGCTAATCCACCACAGCGGCCACTTATTAATAATCACAAAATAATCATCAAGCCTGAAAGCTGTTATGTTCTGAATGTTCTGTTGTTTTTGTGGGGAATGTTTGAGTGTTTTATGATCCTGAAATGCTAGCACACCTGTTGGCTGTCCGTTGCTATAGCAACGGGCCTGCGCATACCATGGCCGATACCGTCAGCGAAAAACGACGAATACTAAAGTGGTTTGAGTTTTCCTTCAAAGGTTTTTCCTTTGCTGTGGCTCTGAATCAGTAAAACCCACATCTCCAGGTTTCATTTAGTTCACAGAGTTGTTTAAGTTTTGCTTTAATTCAAAAGCACAAAGCCACTTGACCTGGAAATTAGCCAAAACTTCCTCTGTGCGACTGTGTTTTTCTGAGTCAATGCACAAAACAGTGTCGGAGACAACAGTTACCACACCCAGAGACACCAAACGAGGATTATCTGTCAGGCGACCACAATCCCAACCAACAAAGTTCCCTGCAGGGAAACAGAAGTCATCATTATCTATCTGTAATTACAACAACACAAGGCATTTAAATGCTACATGTCACGCCTGAAGGACAAACTTTTATGTTTTAATTATGTCTCCAAACATTCAGCAACATAAATAATAATTATTTTAGTGAATTCAGACATGCAGCACAATCTAACGGTGATTTTTTCTAAATGGAGAAACCTCTGGAGGCTGGAGGCTCAGCGAGGGTCAAGACATTTTGGTATTTTTTATATTCAAAGTTACGTCTTTAAACACATTTACAGTAATCTGAGCAAAAGTTTGATCACTCTGATAAAGTTTTTATCACTATTTATAGTGAAAAAAAAACTTTTGTCACTACAAAGTGACAAAAACATGTTTCATTTTGGGTGAAACATATTTACAGAAAATGTTTTCTTTCCATCTTATATGCAAAATGTTTGTATATTTTTTAAGCAGTTTTGGTTTAATTGATGATTAATCGATTCCAATGATTGATTGGATTGATTGCGTTTAATCTGATGAAGCGTTTCAGCCCTGGAGGAGTTTCATGGATTAGGATTAGGATGCAAAACGCTGCAGCAGGTTTGTGATTAGATTAGAAATACTTCACAACCTGTTTGTATCCAAATCTGACAGGATGGAAAAATATGAAGCAAACAGCTTCATCTTCCCTCCCTGCGACTTTATTTTGTGTTCATGAAGTGAGCTGTCATCTGTTGGCCCAAAAACACACAGAGATGAAAAAGACGGATAGACGTGCGCTGCTGGGAAAACACAGGAAAGGTTCTTTCCACATTTTCCTGCCATGTGAGGATGACAGATGAATCATCTGCTCTGAATCACTCGGCATGCAACAGTTAGTCACATCATAAAAAACTAAAATAACAAAAACCACAGACAAGCTGGACGCTCTCAGTTCTGATCTCAGCAGAACCAGCGTGTTTGTATTTATCGTTTATTGTGACACATTTCATGTCATGATCTAAATTCTGTCAATAAATTCAATAACATGATGTTTATTGTCAGGATTGTTAGTTTTACTATTTTCTCCAGTATTTGTTCATTCAGAGAATCAATACATTTGAAAATATTCAGCCTGGAAACGTTCTCCAGGTGGTAGAAGGCTGACTTTGCAACCGTCTTTATGTGACTCTGCAGATTCAGATCTGAGTCCATCAAACTGAAAAAACACAAAATCTTCCCAAGTTGCATCTGGTTTCTCATGCAAATGTATCAGTTCATTTGAATTAAGAGAAAACTACCAATAGCAGCTTGTTTAAGTCAATAAATCCTTAAAACTGAGGAATGAGTTCTAATTGCATCTGCAGATTATTTCACTTATCATCTTAAAATAATCTGCCAAAATAATCTAACTTTTAAATCAACTCTAAGGAATTATTTGCATAAAACAAGTTTCTACTTATTGCTGAAAAGTTACTTGTAAGTTAGTTTTGTCTAATTTAAAGTGCAATAACATAATTGCACCAGAAACTAGACCAAAAATATTTGGTAAAATTTTGTGTCTAATTGGTATCAAGTGAAAACCAATGATATAAAATTATTTCAGACAATTTACTGTGAGATCATGTAAGAACTGAGGAAGAACTGACTTTTACTTTTTACAGTTTTTTTTTATATATAAAACTTTAGCATGCATAGCAAAACTTGGACAAGTGGATAATTTAGTAGGAATTAAAAGCAGCTTCATTTATGACAGGCTGCAGTTTCACTGATGATGTTTGATCTGATGAACAGACATGGATTCCTCAGCCAGCTGGGAAACATCTGTTTTACAAACAGTGGGGGGTCTCAGAGTCGTCGGCTCTTACAGATGAATGTCAATGAAAATGCAAATGCAGCTCTAAAGGAATCAGCAGCTGGCCAGACCGGACCGGGCCGGGCCGGGCCAGGCCAGACCGGACCGGGCCAGACCGGACTGGACCGGACCGGACCGGGCCAGGCCAGACCGGGCCAGGCCAGACCGGGCCGGGCCGCTTAGCGCTGAGCCGAGAGACGTTTATCTCAGGAACGCCGGGCCAGACAGAATGTGGATTCCTCCAGAACGACCACAACACCTATTATATAACCCTGAGGGACTCTGAGCGTGTGTGTGTGTGTGTATGCATGTGTATGTGTGTGTGTGTGTGTGTGTGTGTGTGTGTGTGTGTGTGTATGCATGTGTGTGTGTTACTGACCATCTGCCAGACACACTCCCTCCCCTGTTGTTTGTAAAGAGTCAAATCTCATCCATTTAAGTGACAAACTCTTCATTGTTTAGCTTTAGCATAACGTTTTCAGGCAACAGGAAATTATTTTATATAAAATATGAGAAGAAAATTTCAGGTTGATGGAAACAGAAGAATCCATCAAAAAATGATGAAAGTCAACAAATTTCTGGAATTAATGTCAACATTTCTGAGTTTCAAACTGAAAAAAGTTTTTTTCCTAGACAATTTCTTCAAAAATCTCAAAATTTATTGGTGGAGATGTATTTAAACATTTCCATACTTTTTCCTTTCCTTCATGTATATTTTATCTACAGTGGCTCTGATGCTCTGATGCTCTGATGTGTAAGACGTCTGTTTACTTCTAGTGATGTTAGTCGTATTAAGAGAGGCGGGTAGAAGTACTTTCACTCATGTAAAAGTACTTCTACTTCAAGTAAGAGTAAAAACGTATTTGGTGAAAAGCTATGAGGAACTGATCAAATAATCAATCATTTCTCATTTAAACAGACGGACCAAAATAAGTGGAAATTTGGTATTTTAATAACCAAAATAATAATAATTCACATCCATATATAAAGAAATCAGACAAAATAATTTGTTTTCTTTGGATAAAAAACTTGTGAACCTTTAACAGAAACTGCAGATGTGAGTCTGTTTGGTGAGTTTCTGGTTAAAACATGTTTGTTTCTCATTCAGTTGGTAGAAAATTCAGAAATTTGACTCAAATAAGAGCAGAAATACTTTATAATAAAATGACTCAAGTAAAAATTTCAACATAGCAAAAATATTCATTTTCTTTTTTCAAAAAACTTAAGTAAATGTAACTCGTCCCTTTTTATCCATCTGATATTTATTTCTCAGTCAGTCGTATTTCAGACGCTGCTCTCTGTTTCTGACCTCATCCATCTTTCCCTTTCAGCGCAGCGTTCCCTCAGCGTTCCCACCGCGTTCCCTCAGCGTTCCCTCTGTGTTCCCTCAGCGTTCCCTCCGCGTTCCCTCTGCGTTCCCTCCGTGTTCCCTCAGCATTCCCTCTGCGTTCCCTCAGTGTTCCCTCTGCGTTCCCTCAGTTTGGCTCTTCTTTTCTACTAAACTGTTGTCTCTGTCTTTTCTCCGGCCTCCTGCCTCTCCGTTCTCCATCGCCTCGTCTTTGGCCCCAGCAGCTCTTCGCCAGCTTCACTCAACACCAAACAAACTGCAGGGCTGCAGAACCGACTCGACGTTTCATAGCAGAAATTAGAGCCGAGACTTTAATGCGTATATTTGGGCAAGTAAGGATGAATTATTGTGGTAAATTATTGGTTTGTTTTATTGTTTCCTTTTGTTTGAAATGTTGTGAATTTACCAAAATAAAGCCAATCTGATCGAAGTCAAATTTGATCATTTCATCATGTTGACAATTTTAATGTAGTTACCATATTTTCAGGACTATAAGTCACAGTTTTTTTCATAGTTTGGCCAGGGGTGCGACTTATAGCCCGGAAAATACGGTAATCTTTTTTATGCAATGACATTTTTTAAACTAAATTTCTCTTAAAATTAGTTAATTTTCCAAAAATTAATTACTATTTAATACCTGCTAGATCTCCAGGGCGGCCATCTTGTTTTAGAAGCATGTATTTAGTTGAACTTTGATTTCAGGTCAACTCCTGGCTCTAAAGGTTCCAGCCTTTGTTTCTGGTACGTCCATAAATCTGACGCACAGGCGACATCTGCGACGAGCAACAAACTGCTGGTGGTTAATTTCTGGTTTCTAAAAACGACATGAAGAGACGAAGGAGAAGATTATTGTTGTGCTCAAGTTGTGCTAAAAGGAGTTAGCCTGTCAGTGAATTAGCATCTTAATGCTAACATACAGCAGCAGCACAGCCGCTAACGCTAATGCTAGCATCCAGACTCCAGGTTTCTTTGCACCAATCTGATGGTTTAATAACCTAAATTACAGATTCAAAACAATAAGTATCTCTGTTGAGGAGCTCACATTGCCTACATTGTATATTCAATAATTTAGCAGCAAAAAAAGGATTTTTGAATTGAAAATGTTGCTGATTTTGTTATTGATTAAATGCCACTCTGATTAAAACATAACTAAAGGTACATTATATCTAAAATGTTATTCATTCCTTAAACTTTTTATAGTTTGTTTTTATTCAGAATAAATTGAAATTATTTGTTATATTTACTCATAAAACTGCCGACTTTGTATTGAAGCTTGTAGGAGCAACTATGGTTTTATTTTGTGCACAAAATATGTACAAGTCATCATAAATTCAAGGTTACAATTTAAATAGCTCAGCAGAGTTTGAGTTTATTTCAGCTATATTTTCTCTTTTAATTTGCCTCAAATGGTGCGTCTGACATGAACCCAGCGATGATAAATCCTCCCAGTTATGAGTTATGTGTTTTCATGTGGCAGATCAGTGAGCAGACCTTCATATCCATGAGTGGTGATGCTGCAGAACGGCTGACATCAGCGCTCTGCTGTGGACGACCTTCGACCCTCTACCTCTGCTGCAGCTGACAGTTTTAGAAACGCAGGCTAAATTTAAAACCTTTAGTAATTTTTCTAAATTAACCTTTCATCTTGCAAGGTGGGTTCCAAGCCTCTTAAAATCTGTATAAATTAATGAGAATAAAGATTTGTAGCACTGTAATCTGATGACAATGTCATATTTGTTAAAATAATAAAAGCTAAATCTTGAGCCCTTCCAGTGGTGAAGCAAAGCAGACCAGGAGAAATAAAGGCAGCAGGAATTTTCTCCCCATTTCTTTGTTTTTTTATGGAAAAGTTGTGTAGTTTTGTCCCATTTCTTTCAGTTTTATTCCAAACAGCCAGATTGCAAAGTTGGTCTTGACCAACATTTTCCTGTTTTTCTCAACGTTTTAATTTGGAGTTTTTATTTCAGGATGTTTTCAAACCAGGAAGGTAATTTGGTCCGAACCAAAAGCAGGTTTTATTTATTTTTTTGTTTGCTGCTGTTTACTTTCTTTTTAAGTTATGTAAACGCAGTTACAGTTTTGTTACGTCGGTTGTTATGACAACACTATTATAGCAGATATTACCGGTCTTTACTTTCAAAAGAAACTTTTGTTAAAGTTGACCTATTATGTTTCCTTGGACATGTCAGGATAGGTCTGTGGCCTATACAAAACATGTTCCCTACGTTTTTTGTTTTTTTTACACAAATCATTCCTAGATAATGACATATTAGTTTGCTTTAGGGCGTCTCGTCACTTTAAATCCAAATAAGCTCCTGCTGGCCACGCCCCCTGACTCAAAGTTTACACTCACATGTTGAAATGGATGCAAACAGAAGCACAGTCATACAACTGTACATCTTTGAAAAGCAGAAGGGGAGCCTCCTGCACAACACACAAGAACGCAGTAAGTGGTTTCTGGACGGTGACTCAACAACAAAACATTTTGACGTTTCCTGCAGCCATTGTACAGCCCATACAGCAGTAAAACCAGCTGACCAAATGTGCTGGAGCTCAGCTCGGGTTGCTGGAGTTGCTAGGCAACGCACCCATCAACTGTGTCTCAACACTTTGAGAAGTTTTAGAAACGGATCTTTTTCCAAACACCAAAAAATGGTTAGGTGTTTCTTTAAGCACTTGGTTTGTTTTTAGAAGTGAAACCCAAATGGAAGTATAAAAACGCACAAAATGGGATTTTTGCTAAAGTTATTGCTACTTTAGTTTTATCAAAACTTTTCACAGCACAGGAAAAATAAACTTCTGCAAATACAGCCTTATGTCCCACATGTTCAGGTTCAGTTGTTTGACAGATATCAGTGAAATAAAGAATCTGCCTGACAAACTGTTTGTCTTTCACTGATCCAGGAATTTATTTGCTTCACTAAAAAATCCCAGCAGCATGACTGAAAACATCACAGAGCCTCAAAAAGCCAAACTATCCCCTGGAGGAATGAATCAGTGTCTGTACAAAACAGACAGCTTAAGTCGCAATTATGTTCGTCCGAGTGTAAATACTTTCACATTCAAGTTTCGACATTAACCAGGTTGGTTTTTTTCTTTACTGCAGTTTCTTTCTGTAGAAACAGAAACAGAAACATGTTTCATTGTCCTGCAAAGAGGAATCACAGGTGCAACAGAAGCATAAAGTGTGAAAAACAAAACAATATTAACAACAACAACAATAATTGTAGTAAGAATTTCAGTGATAGACTGAAATAATCTTCCATTGGAACAAATACTTTTCATCAATATTAAGGAATTATTTACTTAAAACAAACTCCTGTCTCAAAAATCAATTTTATTTAGTTTTGTCTTATTTAGATAGTTGTAATAGAAACTAAACCAAAAATACTTAGTAACATTTGTGTTTTTGCAGTGCATTCAGCACTTGTTTAGAGTCAGAAAATGAGACACTGCAGACCCCACACATCCTGGACACCAACTGTTAAGAGCTTTACCTTCAGGGTACGGCTTCCAAAAACCAAACAAGTCCAAGGCAAAATCAAAACCTGCCTTTATGAAGTCATTTTAAAAAATATTCATTTTCTCTGACGTCCCAGAAAACTGACATAAAACGAATCACAGCTGGAAGCAACAAGTGGATAAAATCAGAAGTTATTTTAGGAAAACCTGCAGCACCAAACCAACCACACGCCTCTCCTTGGCAGCGGAGCACCAGACAAAACATTCTGGGTCTTTGTTAGTGCTGGCGCTGAAGGCCACACACACACACACACACACACACACACACACACACACACACACACACACACACACACACACACACACACACACACACACACACACACACACACACACACACACACGGAGAGAGAGTCCTGGCTGCAGAGATTAACAGGAAGAGGAAATGGCAGCATAAACATATAAACGAGAGGCGACCCGTTATAAAAGATTAGTGATAATAAAAAGTTCATCTCTCAAAACAAAACTTTTCTTCAACATCCAACTGATTTGAGTCCAGCGGCCCGATTGTCGGCGCCCGGCCCGAGTCTGCAGCTGACAGCAAAACACCAATCAGAGCTCAAGATGCACTTTCCTTAATCCACAAAGTGGCGCTTAGGAACGTTTCCTTCTTCACATCAACCAGTTTCAGAGCCGCATGACGACTAGTTATAGTTACCCGAGTAACACTGAGGAGGGAAATGTACTTTTACTGTTCTGCACTTGAGTAATTATATTATAAAGTATTTCTACTGCTGGATTTTCTACCCACTGAACGAAAAACAAACATATTTTAATCATAAATTAAAATACCAAACTTTCCATTTAACTTTATATTTTGTTGCACCTGATGATGTAATTTTTAATTAAATGATTTATAATTTTATCAGTTATTCTGTATTTACTTTTTTACTTGAGGAATTTCTTGCCATTTCATATTTTTACTAAAGTAAAATATGTTGAAGTAGTGATACTTTTACTGAAGTACACTCTTAGCCAAAGTCCCCAAGAATTAAACACAAGTTAGAACTTCTGCAACATTGAAACATAAAGTTGAAATTTTGGTATTTTAAGAACCAAAATGACAATAATTCATATTAGTAACAAAAATAAAATCTGGTCAAATAAAATTTTTTCCAAATCAGTTTCTTTCAATAAAAAAACCTTTGAAACTTGATCAAAAACTGCAGGTGAGTCTGAGTCTGGTGAGTTTTTGGTTAAATTTATTTACAAAAATACTCCTAAAAGTACCTTTTAAAAAAATCTCAGTCAAGTAAATGTAACTAGTAACGACCCAACTTCGGTTGCGACATGAAAAATGCTCACGACTTTCAGATTTTCTATTTCCTCCACATTCGCAGCCGTTCAGATGAGAGAACGGCTGCAGCGTCGCTCTGTCATTAAACACAATGGAGAGGACGAACGCAAACATGTTTGGGAATGAGCCGCTTCCTCTGGCTGGCAAAGGAGTTTTCCTGCTGCAGAAGAGACTTTAACACACACACACACACACACACACACACACACACACACACACACACACACACACACACACACACACACACATTAGGAAAACCACCCCTGGCCAGAAGTGAACAATGGGAACGACTGTCACATGACTGCAGTGTAGAGTCAGTCTTTGTTGAAGCTGGAGAGAGAGGTGTCCTACTGCGCTCTTCTGTGCGTGGGCCCACCAGCACACATGCATGCGTGTGTGTGTGTGTGTGTGTGTGTGTGTGTGTGTGTGTGTGTGTGTGTGTGTGTGTGTGTGTGTGTGTGTGTGTGAGACATGTTAATGAGGTCTGCATTAAATCCCACAGCAGTAGCTGCCACTTAAAGCTTCTACAATCTTTGTTGGCTTGTCCATCTCTCTCACTTTCTCACACATCAACACCTGACTTCCCTCAGCGTGTGAACTCATTCTGCTCACAGCGGGGGGTAAAACGTGACGTCAACACACAAATATTCTGCTAATATGTCAAAAAAAAAAATAAAAAAATAAAAAAATCAACACACAACTGTGATGTTTCCAGAAATAAATGTGATTAAAATCAGACCTGAACAGGTTTGTTCACACAATGTCATTCAAGACAACTCCAACTACTTCCTGTTGTCATCTACTTCATGGTTTCCACCAGTAGTAACATCCTGTTGTTGATCATGTGACTTGTTTGATGCAAAAAAAGTGTTTCCGTTGCTGTTCTGTGAAATAAACCAATTTTAATATGGCTAAAAAAACCCCCAACTCATTCTAATGCCAAAATATTTGATAAAAAAACTTGGGTGTTTGTCACAATTGTTTCCATAAAGCTAATTTATTTTCAAAATGTCAGATTGCAATATGCATGGTCAATGGAAACACAGCGACTGATAATCTCACTTTGAGCAACTGGAAACATTTCAGGAACGATTTCTGCCTGATTCAGAAAAGAACCAAACCTGTTTCACCTGAAACTATTATCCTTAGATAAAACATAGATGTTTTCACACCTGATAAAATCAATATTTTCATGAATTTTGGAGGCGCTTTATGCTTTGCATTGCGCTCTGTTCCTATTTATTTTGGTTCTAATCTGTTTGGACCAGCAGATTGTTTATTGCAGCCACGTTTCCCGTCAGTAGATTTTGGGCTGAATCTGCAGGAGTTCTTCGATAGCTGCTTGTCGAAGTGAAAAAACTGACTAAAATACACAGACATCTTAAGACATTTTCATTAACTTTTCTAAACAGGGGCCAAAAAATTGCAGAGTAAAAAACAGAAAAAAAACTTAAAATCAAGTAAAAAAATTTTTTATAAATATTTATTGTCAGTAAAATACTTTAAATGTGTTTTCATGACACGTGGGTCATAAGAAATAGGGAAAAGTACATTTCCACCAAAAAACTAGAAAAAATCCTAAAAATTTCAGAGTTTGAAAAGTTTAAAATTTGCTAGAAAAAAATCCAAAATTTTGAGTTTAATCCCAGAAATTTCCTATAAAAAGTTTTCAACATTGTTGACTTTCAAAATTTCATGAGTTTCAAATGTCAAACATTTTTGAAACTCAAATTTTTTCACTTTCCTGGTAGAAAATTTGATTTCTCTCAAACTTTTGGTGGAAACTTTTTCTTTTTTTATCCATAAATGCCCTGATTCACCGTTGCAGATTTTGAAGGTTTGCTGTGTCTAATTTTCAGTTTCTTTTGGGCTCAGCTGAACAATTTATTTTCTTTGAAAAAGTTTAGTGAAGCTTAATGATTAAATCAAAGCTGATTTTGTACTTTACATTTATTAAAACGTTTCCCTCGTATATTTTATATTTTAAAAGTCTCCATCTCCTTCTCCAGGTCAAATTAGTATGATTTTTGAACTGCAGTTGGGGGCCGCACAAATTCAGTCCCTGGCCACAAACAGCCCGTGCGCCTCACTTTGAACACCCCTGATTTAAACGCTGAATCTTGCTTTGCAGTTTAAGACGCGACTCTGACTAACGTCTGAAAGAAACTGCTGCTCTGTTCACTCCAACAAAACGTCTGCATGTCATCATCCGACCTGCGGCTCGTCGTTTAAAATGTCTGGAAGGTCAGAGGTCGAGTCGGTCCAGTCAAAGTAAATCCCATCTGCTGGGTTTGAGTAAAAGTTCCTCTGATACAAAAAACCTGCAATTCAGAAGAAGAAATGAACCAACAACCAGTGAGATTGAGTGAGATTTGCAGACATTTCCAGGAGCCGAGCTGCTGATTGCATCTGTTATCTTTCATATAATTAAGCCTGTTGGGATCTCAGCAATCTCAACGACCACAGCAACACCCATCGCCTGGGGATGATAAATTACTGCTCACAAACTCTCAGGGCAAATATAACCCGCTTAAAAACAAACTAGATGGTCAGGAGGAACAAAATCAAAAGTTTAGAAGATCCGAACCCCATTCAGATAAATCAGATAATCTGTTTGCTGCTCAGGTGCCGTCAGAGCAACTTCCACTCAGTCCGGTTTCAGTCTGAGACTCTCCCGGCTCGCTCACCTGTAAGAATCGACTCTTCTGCCGGATTGTTGCTCTGTTTCAGCTCTCAGTCCTTCACTCTTCCTCTGAGCTTTTTCCTTCTCATGCTTTCCAAAGCGGAGCGGCTGACCGGCTGAACGTCCTGCGCACTCGCTCCGCTTCAGGCAGGCAACAACAAGCAGCGCCGCACAATCACAAGCCCGGCCCTCCTCCTCATCCTCATCCCCCTCCTCGTCTCTCCTGGGAGCGATTTGCGAGCGCCCGGCTCCTCCTCCTGCTCCTCTGCGTTTGGGAGGAGTTTTCCTTTTGTCTTCCAGCTCCTCCTCTCACATGCAGCTCACCTCGTCTCCGGTGCGTTTCCTGCACAGCCTCATATTTCTTTTGTGTGCTGCGTCTTACACAAACACCAAACGATCTGGTGATAGAAAAGGAAATCTAAAAGAGGCTCAGAGTGTTTCTGTTTCTACTTTCCATGTCCTAGTACACTTGAATTTTAAAAAGTCACTTCTAATTTTATGTACATGTTGAACTTCTGCTGTAAGTTAACGTTTAGAAAGAAAAAATACTTTTACTCCAGTAAGAGGAGAATTACTTCAACATATAAGAAATTATTAAAGTAGGAGCAAAAATATATGGTAAAGCATCTAAACAATCATTTAATAATTACATAATCAGACAGAACTAAATATAAAGTTATGGAGACATTTTGGTATTTTAAGAACCAAAATGAAAATAATTTATATTAGTAACAAAAAAATGAACGAAATCAGGCAAAAGAACATTTTTCTAAATCAATAGAAAAACTGATGAAACTTTAACAGAAGCTGCAGGTGTGCGTCTGTGCCTGGTGAATATTTGGTTAAAATATGTTTTATAAGAGTGTAAGAGTAGAAATACTTCAAAATAAAATTACTCTAGCAAAAGCAAAAAGTAAAACATACTGCCAGAAATCAAGTTTTTCAAAAAGTAAAAGTTTCTTCCCATCTCTGGTTGACAGCAGGAACCAGGTTTTGGTAGTGAGTCATTCTTGTTTGGTGTTTGTTTGTGTCCAGGATGTGTGGGATCAGCACAGATTTTAACTGCCCTCTTCCTAATTCTAGACCTGCAGAAATCCTGGATGCACTGCAAAAACACAAAAACTTATTTTCATATTGATGACAGTATGAAAATAAGTTTTTTATGCATCATTAAAAAAGCCAGACATTTTTCTCATGTTAGACGTTTCTTGTAAGTTTGTCTTATTTCTAAGACATTTGCATTGGAAACTAAACCAAAATAACTTGGTTAGATTTTGTGTTTTTGCAGTGAAGGAACAAAACAAGTGAGGTTGCAAAATGAACTTTATTCCCTCTGAAGATTAATGAGGCTGAGCTGCTTGACTCAATGTTGGTTTAAGCTTAAATCAGCTGCGTGTTGCAGGTTCAACTCGTCGGATTCGTCCAACGTTGGAGTTTTATTCAGTTTGTTTGGTTTGAACGTGAGGCTTTGCTGGCAGCCTTCAGGATAACGCTCTTTTGTCCTCCGGTTCCTTTGTATTGTCTGCAGTCGATAACACACAGACACGTGCGTGTGTGTTTTCCTGCAGACAATGCAACAACCCCATCCTGCTGCAACAGGAGCTAAAGATGATCCGATGACCCACTTACGACACTCAGACAGAAACGTTTGCGCTGTGAGATTATCGTTTTGCTCCTGAAAGGTTTTTATTGGAGCAACTCGCTGTCAGGATCCTGTCTTCACATGGCTCAATCTTTGGGAATCGATTAAATAAATTATTTTTTTGCACTTGTGCTTTGTGGCGCCACCCGGTGTTCAAACAATGTAAAAGCAGTCCTGGGTCGGTCTGTCAAAAAAAGCAATAAATCAATTAATCGCATGATAAATTAAAACAAACTGAATCGTTTCATTTTCGATGATTCAGCGTTTTTCTCTTTCTGTACCAAAATCGGATGGTAAAAGTTTTCAGTTTGGAGTTTTGGTCTCAACTAGCTGCTTTTTTAAGGATAGTTTGTTTACAGACTTCATAATTCATTTTGTGTTATTTTATTTTGAAAATCTAAATATCTTCCAGTGTTAAATGTTCTTTAGAAATTAAAGATCTTTGAAAATGAGTTATTTCATTATTTTGCGATTATAACACTTGAAAATGGTCTCAAAACAACAATATTATCGTTTATCGCGATAACTCCAGGGGCAATTTATCGTCAATTTATCGTCCAGTAAGATTTGAAGTCGTGGGAATTTTACAAAGCAAATGTTTTAAACTGACCATCATGTTTCTTCTGATTGTAAAATTAAAATCTCAAATATTTTCCATATCAAATTTGATTTGAATCGATTTATTATTTGTCTTTTTTACCTAAAAATAACATTTCAAACAGAAAATATTTTTTAAAAATGGCTTTTATTTCAATTCTTCATTCTGTGAGATGCACAGCAGAATATCAAGCCACACTGCGAGAGATTTTGTTTACCTGGAATAGCATTACGCTAAATGCAAAGCGTAATGCTATAGCAATAGCATTACGCTAAATGCAAAGCGTAATGCTATAGCAATAGCATTACGCTAAATAAAAAGAAAACAAGGCGTGAACAGTCTTGCTTATAAAGCTTGTATGAGAATTTATATGTTTATTGTTTCTATGAGACGTTCTGGTGGTTTTTAGGGAAGTAGGTGTTATAATCTACAGGTTTCCAAGTACAAATCTAATTTTTCTCTCTCTGAATCAACTTGTGATCTTTCCTGCCATCTTTTGTCTGTGAGGGTGGTATTTCCAAGAAGCTGCGCACTGAGTCAGAGTCAGATCTATAATCTTCTCCTGAATCACCTGAGATTTCCCAAAACGCTCAGAGCAGACGCAGAGGACGGGGAAGAGGACGGATGTAATCCTGGCATGGCTCGTAAATCGATGTGAAGTAAAGCGTCATTAGAATTAATGCAGTAAAAATCAGGTTTTTTATGTTGTTGTTGTTTTCCTCTATTTTAATGTTCGGCTCAAAGCTGACAGTTCAATAACATTTGCTACGTTTTAAAGGTTAAGGTGTAAATCAAAGCTTCAGGAACCTGAAACCTGGAGTTTCAATCATTTTCTTTCTTTGGATCTCTGCAGTGGTTGGTGATCTTATGCTAATGCGCTAACAGTGGCGCTATCTTTGCGTTTAGCGCTTTTGCTAACTTTGAAAACGCTTAGCGAACTTAGCTTCCCTTTTCATTTTCCCACTAAAAACTAAAGCTCTAATTTTCTTGGCTATTTTGTGAAATTTCAGCTGAATAAAGTTTGACGTTTGTGCTGAAGTTTCGGTTGTTGTCTGTCAAGATGTTTATGTCCATGCTCTTATTTTGAAGTGGGTGAAGATAATTCTATTTCCTCTCTTCATGTTTCATCCTATTTTTCCCAAAAAATGTTATTTTAAGCAGGAGACATACAGAAACATTGACACATGGTGTATTGAGCGCATTAGCATTAACTTCTGCAGAAGTCCATCTAAAATGCTAACGCGTTTTAGCGCGTTAGCATGAATAAATATTATAAACAGCACATTTCCTGTTAGCAGAAATTCTTGCTTTGGCACAAGAAGTGAAAGCAGGTCCTCCAACCTGAACCCTGGTTTGCAAACATTGGACACCAGTTTATTCTCTTCAGTTATTATGAAATAACTGACTTTGTCCTCAGAGCTGAGTTATGGGAGAATACAGCAGTTTGCTTTCAGGTTGTCAGCATGTTTGAAGCTCCAGCACCTCAAATGGACGATACAAAGTCTCCTCAGAACATTCTCAGCCTGATATCACTCACTAAACGTCCGTCTCTCTTTTCGCTCCCCCTCATTCCTTGGACTCTTCGTCTCGTTCCTCCCTCTCCTCCTCCGCTGCCCTTCTTTCCAATAGATCAGTATACAGATGCATGCTTGTGCGCCGCTGTGCACGTCTCCGATCAGAAACAGAAGTAAACACCAGCCGCTCCAAAACGTTGTTGGAAAATTGGAAAATTTGATTCTGAGGCAGAGCGTCAACAGTAACTTCAACACAACTTCGTAGGAAAGCAAATGTAAATGGTCCAACATGCAGCCTGAAGCCACGAGGACAAAGAATTTCTCATTAGTCACCAAATTGCTTCTTAGTTATTTTAAGAGACTTTGTACATATGTACAAACATGTACATATGGTATGATTGGACAACGTCTTACACCAAAGGTAACAAAGCCATTTCCCTTGCTTGTGCGAACTTGTTCTCACCTGAAAAAACTAATTTAATGAGGCTCTTCTCATTTCTGTGAATTCCTCATCTTTTCCTTCCAGAAACCTGCTGCTGCCTGCATTCATCAGAAAACGACTTCACGGAGGTTTAAATTCCTTAATGCAAGGAGAAAGGAGAGGGAACGCGTTCAGCTGATAGAAAAATCTATAGCTGCTTGTCCTTGTCAGGCCGAGGGAAGCGAATGGGGAAATATTCATGCAGAAAACCCCTGGAGAGCTTCGACTGTCCTGCTGCAAGGCAACAGTGCAAACAACTGCAGCACCATGCAGCAGGACGTGCAGGAGTGAAGCAGCAGTCCAAATCGTTTCTGGTTCTGCTGATCCAGAGTGAGATGAAACAGCAGCAGTTAATAGTAAAAAGGAAAAGCTTTCAAATTGGTAGAGGTTACCATTTCTTTTGACATTAAAGAAAATGCGACATCCTAACCTGGATATCACAAACTGAATCTCCATTAGCCATAAAATTATAATTATAAAAATAAATTCACTTAAAAAAAACCCAGACAATTTTGAAAAAAAAAAGGTGTTTTGTTTTTCAAGTATTAATGTAGATTTATTTAGCAAAACTGCAATAGAAACAGTTTTCTGACGACCTTCTGATCAACAGCTGGTTGTTACTACTGGCAGAAACGCAGAAGAAGACGACAGGAAGTGGTAGGAGGAGGATGGTCTGTTTTTGATTTTACTTGACGACGTGTCGCTCAGAGCACCGTTCATAAAAAGCTGTAAATATAAGGCGTTGAATCCATAGTTGTACTGTAAAATGGCCGACATCAATGAGTCATATCAAAAGCAAAAAGAAACACTTTAGCATCAACCTGGCGGCGTGTGAAACCGCTCTGCAGAAGCAAAATGGGAGTTGGATTGATTCTTAGAAACACATTATAAATAAACTATAGATGTTCATGGCGTCGTTGTCGACATACTAAACGAACGATGCGTTTCTGTGGTTAAATGTAAAATATGGAGATTTTTGAAGCTGATGAATCGTCAGAAAAGCGGAAAGCTGCAGCTCTAGTTTTGTAAAATACTAATTGCATTTTGTTGTTTAAAATATGCTTAACATGGCAGATGCAACATGCTAACAATTGTTTACTTCTTCAAATAGCATTTAATGAGAGGCAGCCATAAAATATGTGGATGTTTATAAAAAGGAACGTTGAGCGTTTGGTATTTTGTTTTTTTTAGATGTTTTGATTTGACCAAGGAGAGGAAGCCGATGACAGAGATCTCACTAAATGATTGCGGTTATTTTAGTTTTACAGAAAGGCGTGTGTGATTGGATCATTATGCGTCATGTTCTGTTCACATCAACAGAACTGAACTCGGCTCAGAACTCGTAGCAAATCCTGAAATGAAATCTGAACACCGAGTCTTATCAGCTGAAACTAAACGAAATTAAAGAGAATTCGGATCATTTGGGACATTTTGTTTCTTATTCAGGATGTTCTTATTTTAAATGAGACGAGTTCGAGACATTCTGATATGAGAGACTAAAGCTGAATGACGACTGCGAGACAGAAACAGAACGATGCTGATAGTACACCGAGTATCAACGCATCCCGTCTCATCCTGTCTGTCAACATGGAAAAGTCGTGGGATAAAAATAAGATAAACTCAAGACGAAGCACAAACCAGATTTCACAAGAGAAATACTAAAAATAATGACGCCGACCTTGAAACTCAAATGAAAACATGCAAATGAGAGGTTAAGGGAAAAATACTTTGCAACAATCCTCTGAATGATTGTTTTTCTTTTTTATAAAAAAAATTCAAATCCTGTACTCAGAAATATCAAAACTTTCCTCATTCTTCCTATAAAGTTATATTAATGCTCTTAGTTATGGAAGACAAGAAGTGCCACATAAAACATGTTGATTTTTTTCTCTGCTTTGACTTTAATCCTCTGAGCTCAAAAGTTTGGAAAATCCGGATCCTGAGATTAAAGTGAGAATTCCAACAAAAAAATCTGAATTCAGAAAAAAAGTTTGAATTATGGGGGAAAAAAAAGAAATTCTGTGAAAACATCAGAATTTGGACAAAAAAAAAAATTTAAATCTGGAAAAAAAAAATTTATTCTGAAAAAACCTCAGATTAAAACTCAGATTAAATACAGAATCTGCGAAGAAGTCAGAATTATTTTTCTGCTCAGTGGCTCTAATCCTCCTCCATTTCTCAGTCAATCCTTTAAACATGATAAAAATGCAGCCACTGGTTTCACCTTCATAGCAACAGCACAAAGTCAACAAAACTCAGAGCCAAGATGCCTCAGATATGTGTGAAGTCTGAGTGTGTGTGAGCAGCTCTGGCCATTTTTACCCTGTAATTGCTGCAACTGAAGCATCTCTAATTGGACGACTGCATTTTAATCTCCGCCAAGGAGGAAAGTACCTGGCACAAATTCACACAAAATGATCTTCCTGCAATGCAACAGCTTTTAAACCTTAAAAATCACAATTTCCAGTTAAAGTTCTGGCTAAATATGTTGAAAATTACATTTCTAATGATTAATGAGATCTAAATTTGGACGTTGGCAGGATTTCTCTTCTACAGTGAGATTAAAAAGTTTCCTTCTTGATAAGATTGCTAGAATTGGATCAAAGGGATTCTGAACATTTCTTGGTTTTGCAGCTGAAGGACCTCCCATCCTGCTCAAAGTGCATTCCTCTTCTTTCTACAAGCATTCAAATCTCAGATACAGCGACTACAACAGGAAACCAGTAACCATGAATTTAAATAGATCAAACTAGAACAAACTGTAAGTGTGAAGAATTTAGATTTACTCCAACTATTTTTGTTTTTATAAGAAGCTGCAGTCCAGCAAAGCTCGCAAATTACTGGCTTCACGATGAGATATGAGACTTTTTATAGCCTCTGCTTCCTGCAGCGGCTCTGGAAAGATGCATCGTCTGAAAACGTCCAGCGGAGCCAAAAAGTGGATTCTGAGGCCATCCATTGTTTTGACGGCAGATTGCTCATTTGGGTCTCCATTGCCAGCCTTTAATCTTGTTTTCCTCACAGCTGTGCTGACCAGAAAGATCAGCTGTAATAATTTTGTGTAGAGCCACGCCACGCATTACTCAGTCGCCGTGACGACGCTGAGAATTACAGTGTAATTCACGGGAAACAGTGCAAACAAAGCTGTTTGTCACCTGAAGCTGTGGGCTGGAAGACAGAATGGTGCTGAGGCCTGCAGTCCTGCTGCTTTAATCACTTTTATAGGTGTGTGTGTGTGTGTGTGTGTGTGTGTGTGTGTGTGTGTGTGTGTGTGTGTGTGTGTGTGTGTGTGTGTGTGTGTGTGTGGGGTGTGTGTGTGTGGCATAAGCACATCTTCACAGACAGTGACACCAGTTTGCAGACAGGAACTGCAAACTGGTTGGAGGAGAAACAAATGGATCGTCTATGTGGCTGAATCCATTAATGTTGAACTGATTTTCACTTTAATGCCTTGATATCGATTCATAAAACATTTAAATTAAGTGTTAAGAAGCACAAAGTTTTTCTCTAACCTTTCTGTGTCCTGATGAAAGGTTTGTTACATTTCTATAAATGAGTTTTAAATGCTAATATAGACTCTTAGAAATGTCTGTAAATTCGCTGTTTTGGTCTATTGTAAGTGCACTGGGTTCAATTCTCGACTGAAATATTCATATCTTTACTAGTGAGGTTAATTCCTACCATTTGCAATATTAGTTCTTCTGGGAATATCTTCCATGTCCAGGTAAAATCAGTGCTGTGTGAATCAAAACCCAATAAAATCAAACTGATTCTGCTGACTCAGCTCTGCTGGCCGGTGAAGGTACCTCTCCTCCTCTCTCGCTCCAGCAGGAGGTGCAGGGACGTCAGCAGGTGAAGGCGATGGAGGTGATTGTGGACGCCGAGCTCCAGGAGGTCGTACTCTGACAGGTGCAGCAGATCCTGGAAAACATCACAAACAAACGTGACCTCAACTCTTTCAGGCATGGATTATGATCCTTTGTGTCAGGATTTTTTCAGTTTTTTTTTTTTTTAAGCTACAAAAATAAAAAGGTAGGAAAAAGACAAAACTCTTGTTTTTCCCAGCAGCCATTGTACAGAGGCAAAATCAGCTGACCAAACATGCTGGAGCTCAGATTGGGAGGCTAGGTAACAGCGCCGTGATGTCACTAAACAGCCGGGAGGTTTTTCCAGACATCCGTTAATTATTTAACATCAACTTAATAAAAACATAACCTGATGTTTCTTGGACTCAATAGAAGAATAAAAATGTCCAAATTCTTGTTCACACAAACAAAAACACCAAATCTCTGCAACAAAAATGAATTTTTCTGTAAGCAATACAGAAGCGGTACAATACAGTCACATCAGCAGTGTGAAAATGCAACGCTCCAGCTGATCATTGCCGCTAACATGCCCAGACAGCTCAGTGATAACATGCTGGCTAAAGAACATTCTGCGATCCATCCCCAAATCTCCCTCCCGCCATCTTTCTCATCTCCTGTCGCACAGAGCAGCAAGTTGACATGTTGTCTTTTGTCTTTCTCTCCCAGATCGCACAGCGCTGAGCAGCAGAAAAAGCCCTCATACCTCCACTTTGGAGAGTTGATACTGGAGTCCAGAGATGTTGGTTTTGCTTGGGCAAACGTTCGGGTCGATGCAACAATGAATGAGTGAATGAAGAAAATGAAAAGACGGGGCAGCGATGCAGGAATCCTTCTGGAGCCGCTTCATAAAGCAGATTCCAGCTGCATGGTTTAAAATGAGGAATAATAATCATCCATTTGTTTTCAATAATTCAATCAAAAAATCTAATTCATTCCAAGTTTCTGCAACATTTTAAAACCCATGCACACTTGGATGTAACAAGTCACATTTACTGGAGCAACTTTTTTTGAAAAACTGTTTTGTTAGGAGTATTTTTACTGCACCGTGTTTCTATTTTTACTCGAATAATTTCATTATAAAGTATCTCAACTCTCAGTTGAGTAAAATTTCTGGATTTTCTACCCACTGAATGAAAAAAAGTTATTTTATTGAATCTGATTTGGACAAATGTATTTTTCCCAATTTTTATATTTTCTGTTTCATATATGAATTATTTTCATTTTAATATTAAATAATTGGTAAAACGTTCACTCAAGTAATGAGTAACTTAGAAATTATGAAATACTTTTTTACTCTTTCCTGAATAATTTCTTGGACCTGTGGACATATCAACATGGAAAATCAGATTAAAGAGGAAGGAAATCTGCTCTTAAGTTTTTATTCTCTCTCTGCTGATAATTTAAAACGAAAGAAAATATGATGAACCTAAACCATTAATCTACCAGACAAACATTTTTGTTTTTCCGCCTCTTCTAGTTTATAAGCAGGTTTGTCTTTGGCATTGCAGCACCAGCAAAGAACAGCAGCTCAATCGTAATAAAAACCACTTATAACAGCTAACGGTGCCAAACATTTATTACAACTGCAGTCAAATCAAGGTCATCAGTCCGGATTTGGTCGACCTGGGAGAGGAAACGTCATGAGGGGCTAATCAGCCAATCAGAAGCTGTAACGATCGCAGTTAACAAAGAACCCAGGCGCAAAGACCTTTTTAATAATAAAGTGAATTTAGAATAAAAAATGAATTGATTAAATGAACCAGGTCAAAAAAAAAACTGACAAAATAATTTCAGAGATGCAAAAATAGAAAAAATGGAAAATAATGAAGGAAACTAATGCAAAGGAATGAACATCTATAGCAAGACCTTAGAGACAATACTAACTAACCGAGTATGGCAAGACCTATCGAGTAATAATAATGGTTTCCTGCCGCAATAACTGTTTTTACAAAAAGGAATCTAAAAACAAAATTCTGCAGTAGTTAAAAAAAGGCATTTTTTAAATTTTTGGAAAAAAATAAAAGGAGTTTGACATAAATTTTCTTCAGAGTAATTTTTGGATTAATAGATCAGATTGTTCAGCAATCATTATGTTATCTGTGATGCATTAATACAGTTAGTAATTTGGAGCTACGAAGAGTAAAAAAAGTCCTTTGGCACATTGTGCATGTTGGAGGTTGTTGGTCGAGTTGCTATAGAAACAGAAACTGATGTTTATCCTGGAGCCACTGAGTCGGATATTGTTGTTACAATATGCAGATGGAGTTTAGTGACGCGGCACTAAGATCATTACAACAAGCAACGGTTACAAAAACAGGCTGAGGTTGACAATTTGCAACAATAAATTAATATTTTTTGTCAATTTCTAGTGCAAATATCTTCATATATTTGAAATAAGACAAACAAGAAACTTTTCATATGACACTGGAGCCTTTTTGGAAGTAAATTCTTCCTTAATGTTAATGAATAAGTGATAGTCACACTGGCATTTTAGTTCACTGTTTCCGTAAGTGACAGGCCTTTGTGCCGTTACCTAGCAACCTCTGCCCGTCACCTAGCAACCAAATTCCACAGGCAGATTATTTCACTAAAAAATACAGGAAAAGTGTCTTGTTCCATTTCATCAATATTAAATAGTTATTGACTAAAAACAAGCTCCTACATCTTGCTGGAAAGTTTAGTTTTTCTTATTTGAAGTGCAGGAAGAGATTTGAACTGGAAACTCGACCAACATGACTTGCTAAGATTTTGCATTTTTGCAGAGTATAATTGTGTTTTCACTTGAAATTACAGAAAACACAGAGAAATTTAACCATCATATTGAAATAATTAAAAGCTGTTTTTTTCCCTCAGATTTGAAGATACTGAAGTTTCATCGAAAGTTTGTTTTAATATCAACCATTTGGGACTAGAACCTGAAAGTTCCTGTAAAAAACACGTTTTTCTGCTTGTAATTCTTTACACCACCAGTTTTCCATCCTATAATTACTTCCTATGTTCATGCAAAGCTTTAGCAGCAGGGAAAGGAGTAACTCATGTCTTGCGCTGGCTCGTCCCTCAGCAAATAGCAGCTCAGGATTCAGAAAGAAGAAGCTGGTAAATGTCTGGATGTAAAACAGCCTCTGCTCCATTAGGGGCCGTTCGGCGTAATAGGCCCCTGATCCACTTTTATTGGGCTGCTTTATTAAACTGCTGTGGGAAACACTCTTAAAAACCACCTCTCTTCACACTGGCATTCTCAGAGTAGGGACGTTTTCTTACTGCAGCTCCTCAATGGCCAGGATTGTTTTAAAATCCTCGATTCAACTTCGCTTCTTTAGAAATACTTCATGTTTTAAGACTCCGGCGGAAAACAAAGTGCCTTTTATCTGAACACCATAGTTCCTCCAGAATAAATCTATGTCAGGGTTATGCAAATGTTGCATCATCTTTAGTTTCACAATGAAAGATAAAAAACATTTGCACAAACAAATTAAAATTAGAATAAACATTTGGGATCAATGTTCCCAGAAATATTGACGATCACATCATAATGCAGATTTGTACTGGTTGTTTACATAAAATCCCAATATAATTATTTTTGGTTTTAAGAGACAAAGTGTGAAATAGTTCAAGCCAGGCCCTCCAGGTTGAAAAACAAAAACTATTTTCATCCTAAAATAACTGAGAAACTGATGACAGCAACAAATTAAATTGTTTCTCTGCAACTATAGAAACCAAATCAGCTTCATCAACGTTTGGAAATGTAATTTTTATGCATGCAAACATGTGGTAGTATTACCTCTACGCCATCATACTCCTGTTCCAACAGCATGCAGTACTGCGGGAGTCCAAGTTGGCTCAGCCAGCGGGAAATCGATTGGTGCTTCATGGCGACGCATACGCACCTGAAGAACACAAGGAAAGACAGAATCCATTCATTTCACACAAAATAAAAGAACAGAACATTGATCTCAACTTTCTCTAAACGTCTGATAACATGTTATAAGCAGCTGCTGCATTCAGGCTGAGCCACGGGAATTAAACCAACAACCCTCTGGCCAAGTGGCCTTTCACAGCTAAATGCAATGAGATTCATCAAATCGCTTTGAGGTTTCAGACAACACACCCTGACATGAATACTTTACATTCACAGCATTTCTTAGGAGAAAAACAACAAAACAAAACACAGATTTTCAACAGGAATAGACAGAATACAGATGGCATCAACGCAAGGCGAAATTCCTGGTTTAATGTAGTTTGAAGGACTTTCAACACGTCCAGCTGTTTGGAAATTTCACATCAAAACATTTTACTGGTTTTCAAAACTGATTTTGCTGAAAAAAAAAACCTGACAACTTTGTCCAGCAAGTTGCTTCCACTGCCATTAGCCTACTTCAAGTTAGCACCGCTAGCTAAAAGGTTAGTGATGCTGAACTAACCCTAAAGCTGCATTTTTAAACATTAGCTGCATTGCTTGGTTTATTATTCTCAACACAATAACAATCAGAGACTCAGTTGTTGATTCTTGCCAACTGCAGGATAATCAACAGATTTTAAACCATTTTCACCCACTTCAAAATAAGAGCATGAAAACGTCAAACTGCCCAAAGAAACCGTAACAGTCAAATTCACCTGAAAGTTTTCAAAAACAGCCCAGTAAATTAGTGCCTCAGAATTCAAGTGACTGTAATTGAGTAAATGTTAGAAGTTTCCACCGACTGTGAATGAACCAGTGGTTCCTCCTCTCCATCCGCCCGGCTGCAGTCGGGATGAGCGTGACGTGGGTGGCAGGGCACACATGGAGCTGAAGGCTTTACGGCCTCCTTGCTTTATGCATGTGTGTGTTTTTATTCAGCGTTTTTATTAACACAGCAAAGGAAGCTTTCTGAGAGACTGAGCGCGTGCGGTAAACCGCCTCCTCTCCCCTTCCAATCTCAGTGAGAGATGTCACTAAAGGTTATCAGAGCCGCGGCTCTCTAGGATTCTTCCACAGCCATCCATCATGTGGATCATTTGGATCTGATCCACCCCTGGGCCAAAAGGAGGTCAGATGGAGGATGGACTCCTGTCAGTCTACCAGTGTTCCCACTTTACCTTAATGAAGACTGGAGGTCATTCCAGTCTGTCATTCACACTGAGACGCTCAGTATTACCAGCTTTATGTTTCATGTTTTTCAAAACAAATGGAGCATTTTTTAAGGTTGGGGTGAAGTGGTCCTATAAGAATACCTGCAACCTTTCAGAAAATGTTTGGAGAAATTCCAGTGTAGATAAAGAGCCGTTATCTACGGTGGCCTGCAGAGCAAACAATTCACGAATGGAGATTAAAGGGTTTCTCAAACTCCAGGTATGTTTTTGATGAGGGAATGACTTTATAACATAATGTAAATCTAAAAAAGTCAGTTTAAAGTAATGCTGCTCCTTTAAGAAAACACATAGCAGCAGTTATCACCACTGCTGTCATTACTGGGGACAATAGAAAATACATCATATTATTCTGTTTTTCTCCCATAAGAAGCAGAAGTTGACCGAAACGATTCGGCACACTCATACATGCAAAGCTTTTGGCATCATTTGCTGTTTCATTATAATCTCAGAGATGCTCTTCATCCCCTAATCTCTCTCCCTCCAGTTAATCCATCATCTAATGACCCTCTTAACGTTACTGCAGAAACAATGACATCTAGCAAACTGCTACTTTCTGCAAAATATTAATCTCAAACATAAACACTTTGACTTTGCTGCAGAAGATTTTTGTTTTTACATAATGTCCCATTTAATGCTTAATAATTTAATGCTTTGACTTTCTTGTAACCAACTTTGATCAAATGGACAAAAATAACAGCTTAAAGAAGAAACTAATTGAGCAGGAATGTGGCTGTTTAAATATTTTTATTACAATCTTATGGAGTATTGATTATCTGCTTGAAGATGAAAAACATCATTTTCCTGACTGGCTTTGACTTGTAACAAAAACAAAACTGAATTCTTGCTCTTTTTTCCTCAATCAGCGTGTTATTTACTGAAAAAAAAAGTCACAATTTTTCACAGAATTGTAAACTAATAACTCTATCAAGAGTTTATATCCATAACTGTCTTTAGTAAAATCATTTCAATTGGCGAAAATGTAAAATCGAGAGTTTTGACCATCTGGAAAACGAAGCTTGTTGAACTTTCCTTATGCAAGTCGCTGGAAGTTTTTTTTTAGGCAGCAAAATAAATCAAGAACAACAAATTTATCAACAGATGTGATCAATGCAGAACTGCACAGCATTCTGGGGGATGTAGGCAGAGAGTTGCTTGATCTCTGTTGGCTAACAAAGGAAGGCAAGTCACATCAACTACCTGACTCACTCTTCGATTACCTAGCAACTCACTCACTCTTCGATTACCTAGCAACTCACTCACTCTTCGGTTACCTAGCAACGTTGCTGAGTAACTTGAGCAGCAGGAGTTTAAGGTTTTTCCACTGTGCTTCCAAAAAAATACAAATAAAAACTGTGTGAATGGAGAAAATGAGTGCAATAGCTTGAGATGGAAATGAGGATAAAACAGAAAAGGTCGCATCACATTAGTTTCCTTTGTTATTATATTTAACTATCAATCCATAGACGGCGCCATCCATTATCATTTCCATAAGCAATGCGATGCATCAACGTTCTTCTTCAGCGCATTCGGTTCGTTTTGGAGGCGTAAGCCGTTCTCACAGAAGGAACTTATTAGCGTGAACAACAATGCAAAAAATAATGATAATAATCTGATTTTAGCATCAACAAAAACAAATTAAGAGTTGAGCCTCAGTGAGATCAGTGAGCATCAACATAAACACATTTAAGCTGGTAAAATCTGGTAAACAGTACAGACTATTATATTTACCAGTCACAACAGCCACTAATACTTTCACTTCTTTAAAAGGAAATTAGGAAGCAGATTAACATCCAACTGCGTCTATATGATTAAAGATGAGCCATCAAGTCTGGGAGGTTTAACAGCTGGAAATGAGCGAGAGGTACGCATGCCAGTGAAACCACGCTGCCTCCTTGTTCATCTTTTACTACAGACATCAAGCCTTTGCAGTGCATCTTTCTGCCAGATGATGGGAGTTATGGCAGAGCAGCCAAGACTACTGAGCAGATGTGCGTCGTTTCTGGAGCGTGAAGCTTCTCCCCGACTATCAGTGGTTTATCTTGTAAAGTTTTAAGGGGTTACACATGGCTGGTTGGAAAAGGTTGGAGGATAAGAGGGGGGACATGTAGGGAGATTTATATCGATTGATTTGGGAGGAAAACAGTCAAAACTTTTTGTTTTTTAAATTTTAAATATGCTCATTATTAAAGAACAAGCTTGACCAACACGCTGTCCCTCTGGAGTTTGTCTTCCTCTCCTCTTCCTGTTGTTTGACCTCAGCTGTTTCCCATGACCACATGTCTCTAGAGCATCCATTTTATCCTGGAATATAAATAGACTCACACGTTTTATGATCTAAACAGGCCTGGCTGTTTGACAAATACTCGCCACATACCAAAGTAACGATGGCAGAGAACAAACTCGGAGAGCAGAGCGGCTAATGCAGCATTGGAGGACGATTTCCCGTTTTAGCCCCTCTGCAGTGCCAGCGCTGGCCGTCCTCTGGAGTGCAAGGGCATCCATTTCAACAATCACATTACCCTGACAAAGAATCCAGCCAATTCAATTAGGCTGCAGAAATAACATCAGCATCACCACCACCCAGATTCCTCCAGCTCCTGGTGCTGTGATGCTGGAAAATTTGAGCTGAAAATCAGCTGGTAAATTTAAATGAAACCAAACGTTTCCAAATCAAAGCCAGCTTGGACTATGCAGAGGTGGATTTCTTTGTGAATGCATTTTAACTTCACTAATTAAGATGCTATTTTGAACTTGACAATCCACCAATTATTTAAGTGTATTTGTAAAACACATTTCAGTAACAAGGCAGCTAAAACTGCTTTAAATCATAAAAATACAAAAATCAACAATTGAAATATTACATTTTCCAACGACACATCAAAATGTAGATTTTCATTCATTATGTTTCAAAAGCAGATCTAACCCGCCGGGTTTTAGCTTAGATTTAAAGAAACTCAGTGTTTCGGCTGGTTTTCAGTTTTCTGGAAGTTTGTTCCAGATCTGTGGTGCATAGAAGCTGAATGCTGCTTCTCCATGTTTGGATCTGGGATTCAGACCAGAACCAGAACCAGAAGACCTGAGCAGGCTGGAAGGTTGCTATGACAACAGCAGCAGGCCTTTAATGTATTGTGGTGCCAAGCCGTTCAGTGATTTATAAACGAACAGAAATATTTTAAAGTTTATTCTCTGGAACTGGGTGATGTGCTCTAATTTCCTGGGTTTAGTCAGAACGCCAGCAGCAGCGTTCTGGATCAATTTTCTGATTGATTTGTTAGTCAGACCTCCATCCATCCATCCATTTTCCGTCACCCTTCTCCCTAACGGGGTCAGGAGGTGCTGGTGCCTCTCCAGCTGCGTTCCGGGCGAGAGGCGGGGTCACCTGGACAGGTCACCTGGACAGGTCGCCAGTCTGTCCCAGGGCAACACAGAGAGACAAACAGGACAAACAACCACACACACACACACACACACACACCTAGGGAGAATTTGGGAAGGCCAATCAACCTGACAGTCATGTTTTCGGACTGTGGGAGGAAGCCGGAGAACCCGGAGAGAACCCAGCATGCACAGGGAGAACATGCAAACTCCGTGCAGAAAGACCCCGGGCCGGGAATCGAACCCAGGACCTTCTTGCTGCAAGGCAACAGCGCTACCCACTGCGCCACTGTGCAGCCCTGTTAGTCAGACCTGTAGTAATAAATTCCACTAAAGATAAACACAGTGGATTTCTCCAGATTTCTCTGAGACATCAGTCCTCTAATCCTGAAATATTCTTCATGTGACAGAAGACCGACTTTGTAACTGTCTTTATGTGGCTCTGAATGTTTGGGTCAGGTTTGGGCATCTAAGGCAGCATTCAGACAGAGGACGCTTGGTATAGCAGCAATGGTATTAAGGCCAAATATTTCAACTTCATCAAACTGCAGAATGTGTCTGAAAAATACAAAGTCTTAGTTTCTACTTTTAAAACTGTATTCTTGCTTTTTGTGTTGGTTTTAGAGTAACATCATCTTCTTTGCAGAGCAACATCTCAAACAGTGAGAGAAAAAGGTTCTGTTTTTTATTCAGTGACTATAAATACCTGAGTTAATTTTACCTGAATGAATTAGTGACGTAAAAAACGACAAACAACACAGACAAAGGTAGGTAACGTGGGACTGAATAAACCCTTTCACCTACTTTTCTGCTTTACCCACCACTTTTCCCAGTCCTTTCTGTTCCTTCCTTGCATTTCTGGAG
Source organism: Poeciliopsis gracilis (assembly GCA_911649635.1). NCBI lineage: Eukaryota > Metazoa > Chordata > Actinopteri > Cyprinodontiformes > Poeciliidae > Poeciliopsis > Poeciliopsis gracilis. The sequence goes on along the minus strand of CAJVRI010001168.1, from coordinate 1,089,113 downwards.
TTACACCAGCTGCATGCTTCCTTTGCTTCTTTTTGTGTCATTTTCTCATGCTCAGAGCATTTTACAGATGGATAACACGCAACTTTGTAACTTTCGTGTCTGCACGCATTTGCAGTCGCTGCCAGAGGCAGTTGTTGAAAATCACAGCTTCGGGAAGCTCTCTGTGCCCATCGCGGTGTCAGGCTCTCCGCTCAGGCTCTTGCTCTGACACACAGGTGCACAGAAAGCATGGCTGGACTTGCAGCTAAAATGCCACAGAGCAGCAAACATCTCAGTTCTGTGACATGCCAGCCAACTTTCACCGTGCATCAGCATTAGTAATTTACATTTGGCTTAAAGTTTTGCCTTGAAGGGTTGTTTCTTTTCTGCTCTGATCTCACATTAACTGAATGTTTCCTTGGATGTTTATTGTCACAGGTTTATTATTTACTTGTTTTAAATCAACTGCAAACTTATTTCTTTAAATCTTCTGTACTTTTTCTTCAAAATCATTATTTATGCAAGAGCAGAAATCCAGCAACAATATGCTGCTGCTCCCATTTTTCCCAGCAACCTGGACAGTTTATTTTTGATGCATTAATGAAAGCAATCTAAATTTAGGTCTGACTAAATAAATCATCCAGAAGCTTATGGAGTGAGAGAAAAGTGAGAGAAACATAAGCTCTGAAACTTGGCAAACAACTACAGCAGCATTGATTAGATGCTAAAGATGCACAGCCAATCAGGCAAACATCGGAATCAGATTGTTTTCCCTATTGATTGGTTTTGATCAATGACTTGGATGTCAAATACAGGAAAATGTGTGTTTCCCTCCAGTCATTAAATGCAACAAAAGCAAAAACATACACTCTTTTAATGCTATTTAAACGACAACATGTTTAGTTTAGTGTTTCACAAATATCTGGTACTTTAGGAAGAATTGCAAACAGAACTGAAAATAATTGGGATAATTTTCATTTCTCAAACCTCAAAGAAACTTTAAATTATTAGTATTGATTGGTGCATATCTTAATGTCTACTGAATAAACAGTGGTCGAAATCAAATTAGTTTAAGTGAAACACTTATTAATATTTGAATTGCTCATCATTTTTCAGGAAATTGGCAGCACAGTAAGTCAAAGCCACATTGCTTTAAACTAAAACCTTTAAAAATAAACAGCTTCAGATGCCAGTTTAACACCCCACGCAGTAAATACAGTAATATTTTTGTTAAAATTACTTGCATATGCAGAATGAAAGTGTGTCTTACCTTGAGAGCTGATAGCGGTTTGCAGACCTGCAGGTTTGACTGCAGGAGCTGCAGAGCTGCTGGTTTGGATCCTGCGCTGCAAAGTTCAGTCAGCGGACTAACAGGATGAGTTACTGTCGACACCCAGATGAAACCTGCAGGGAGAAGCAAAACCCGAACCGTCCTGTCACAATCAGGAGGGAGTTTCTGCCCTCATGCACGGAGATAAATGTTTCCCCACATCAAACCTGCCTGCATGCCTGCGCAGACCAATAAAAGAAGCTGCAGAGCGTTTGGCTGGGGTTACCTTACGATGCCCGAGGGGAGGGGCGAGGAAGGGGCTGTTTGTGAAGTCAGTCAAAAAATAACAACAAGTTAGGTTATTTTTAGCCTTTCATAAGAGGGGAAAAATGCTTCTTTTTTCAAAGTTATGTATTTACTATGTGATTCAGTCATAGTTTCAAGCTAAATTTTTAGTTAGCTCATTAGCTAACTAAATATTTAGTTTTCAAGTTATTTAACACTAAGTCTTTAGTTAGCTAGTGAGCTAACTAAATATTCAGCTAGTAAGCTCTATATTCAATATTTAGCTATCAAACTACATATTTAGTTAGCAAGCTATTTAGTTAATTAACTAAAACTAACTATCTGAGCTAAGCTAAATATTTCACTGGTCTGAATATTTTCCTCACAGATTTTGTACATTAGTCAAATATTTAGCTCAGAAATGTGAAACTAAAAGTTTCTTTGCACAAAATAAGATAGTTTTCCTTTTTTGAGCAGAGATGCACAGGAGGAGATGGCCAGGCTTGCAACAATTTCTCTTTTCTTCTTCTTTAGATTTTAATGGCAGCTTGCGGCCATTATTGTTGCACTACTGCCATCTGTTGGATCGTAATTAACCTCAAATTCTCCCAATGAGCCCAGTATTTTTAAAAAACAAAACATCTTCTCTTTCAACATTTACTCTCGTGCAAATCTGCTTCATGTAAATGTAATCTACTGGTGGTTCAAGTCCAGTAGAGGGCGCTGAGGAGTCTCATAAATTCACACATAGCCAGTTTGGTATTGCAATTAAAGCAAATTATTCAAATTGTAAACTTTTGGTAATTGTGCTTGTTTGCAACCGTAGCAACAAATTGTAGTTTTCTGTGCTTTTAAATCTAAGAAAAACAGAAAAACAAACTATATTGTTAGAGAAATGCAGTGTAAGATGTTCCATCCTGACAGTGAATCTTTTAACTCTGAAGGGACTTAATTAAATTAGGGTTTACAAATGCATTTCTATTTTTCCTGCAGCTGAAGAGACAAAAACAATCCAGTTCACAACAAACTAGTTTTTTTGACTTTAAATTAAAATACTGTAAGTAACATTACACACTGAACATACAGCCAAGGGTTGCTTTCATATGTATCTAGTTTAATCAAATTAATTTCATTCCCCTCCAGAAAAGCTACAAAATAAAACTCTTGTAATCAAATTATTGAGCCATGCAAGTAAAACATATTCATTTTTCATTTGCACACAAGTCCACATCTGGCAGAATGCATGTCATTAATGCTTTGTTTTTTCTCAACTGCTGCCCTCTTGTGGTATTTAAAGTTAAAACAATTCCCCGAATTACTTATCCTACTTCAACATGGTTTTATAAAATAAAACAAACAAAAATTTAAAAAATCCAACATTCCTGTAAAATGGACACAGTGGATTACTGTTGAGTCAGTATAATATAATTTATAAATTATATAATCAGACACAAAACGTTTGAAGACTAAACTAAAGATATTGCAGGGTGATAATTAGAAAATAACCAAATCAGGCAAAAACAAATCAAATGTTTTTCAACGTCAAAGTTTTAAAGTGAGTTCTTACAGTAGGTTATTCAACTAATGTGCATTAGAACAGGAGAAAATAGGTAACCGCTAGTAACAATATACTGTTTACATAGAACAATAACAGCAAATATGAAAAGCAAAGGAGGCTGAAGATTGTTTACAGGAAAACTGAAAGACAGTCTAAATGTACAAATGATATAATTAATAAAAACAACCAAATAACACAAAATTTACTTTGGTCGTTAAATAGTTAAAAAAAAAAAAAAAACAAACTTTCAAGGCTGATCACGTGCTCGTTGAGAAACCAATCAAAGGAAGCTATCCGCCTGAAGAGCCAATCAGAATCACGAGAGGGCGGGCTCTTGTTGTTATTGTCAGCTCTCTTCCTGTTTCACATGAAATCAATAAACTGCATCAGTCGCTCAATGAGGAAGACAGAAAAAGCGAAGCTCGTAACAACAATGTAAGTACTTTAGTTTGCTACTACGACTTTTATTGTATGTAAAAGGTTATTTCGAACCGGATTGGGACTGAAGTGCTGATGTAACTGCCTGTTTGGGTTTATTTTAAAGAAGCAGAGCTGCTGCTGCTGCTGCTCACAAGACCTCAGCATGTGATATCGATTAGTGAAGACATTCAGCTTCTGCAGCCAATAAGCTCAACTAGGCTTTAGCTTCAACCCCCAGAAACTCTGCAGGGTTCGTTCAGTTTCGATATTGGCAATAATAATAATGGTGAAAAGTTTGGACTAAATTTATTCTGTAATGATGTAAATGATATTGAGGATTTAGTTATTATTTTAACAACTTTGCCATTTCATGTAAATTATTATAGATTTTTTTTTTCTGATTTTAATATTTCTTGATAACCAAAGCATAAATTAACTGTGCTGCAGGGTCTTCCATTGAGGTAGGAGTTTTACCTCCAACAGAAAATGATTTATGCAGCAAAACAATCTGATTTTCTTCTTCTTCTTTAGCTCAAAACAGTGCATCAGAGTGAATCTAATGTGTTTATCGTCTGCAAATATTTTAGTTCTTAGTTTTGATACTTTTAATGTATTGAATATTTCAGAACTGCAACATTAAAAAAAACATTTTTGCTGTCTAGTTTCTCAATATGTCTATGGCAGTTCTGAATCTGATCAGTGAACATGATGAGATTTTCCTACTTATTGTTATTTTCCAGCTGTATTCCAATGGATGAAGTCTGCAGAAGAATAATTTAACCAAACAGAGTGGAAAGAACAGCAGTTTGTATTTAAATTTACATCTTCAAACTAGGAGCAAACATGGTGCATGTCTACAACTGCCATCCTTTCACTTCACAGCAGATTGTGCAGGTAAATGAACTGATGCTGAGCCAGATCAAATAACAAAAACAAACGAAAAAACAACAGTTCTTCAACATGTGGCTCAGGTGGAACAGGAACCTGGACTCGTGTGCAGTGGAGGCGGAGCGCTGTTTGTTGTGACAACTGGAGGATGCAAGGTACAATTAAAGTATTCCCCATTTTTATCCTGTTTTATTTGTGACAAAGTCTTGGAAATAAAGACAAAACATTCAAGCATAGTTGAATAAATATATAAACATTATTTTATTAGGTGCAATTTCACAGGTTCTTTTTTAAAAATAAATTATATACATGGTGTATAGGTTTTAGTTATTTTTACATCTTGTGTTTTTTTGTGAGTTGTTTATTGTAAATGGTAATTTGCTGAGTGGGATTTGGGCCTTTGTAGACAGAAAAAAATGGAGGAGTACATTTGCACCAAAACATTTTTAGATTAATTTTAGAAAATTTTCTAGAAAAAAAACCTTTCAAATTTCTGAGTTTGAGAAGTCAAACGTTCTGAGTTTTTTTCTGCAAATCTTGTTTTACTTTTGGATCTCAGAAATGTTCTTATTTTTCTAGAATATTTTTGAGATTATTGAGAAAATGTTTTGCTTTTTGACTGAACTTTACTCCTGCATTAATGTTCCCCATGGCGGGATTAATAAAGTTTACTTAGCTAGCTAGCGCGACGATGCTAGCTATGGAGCTAGCTATCTAGCTAATACTAGCTAGCTAGCGCATCGTTGCTAACTAGCTAGCTAGCAATGACGCGCTAGCTAGCTACCTAGCTGCTCTTGAGAGTGATGCTTTATCTGACTGTAAGTATTTGTGAAGGATGTTAATATCTGTGTTTTAACTGGACCCAGGTGGAGGTGTACAATTTGGAAACGGAGGGCTGCCCTCTCATATGCCGCTTTGCTAGCATGGGCACCGTGAGGAGGATCCAGCACAGCTCCATCGGTTCGGACGTTTGCTCTTCTCCCCTGTCGTTCCCCAGAAAATTATTTAGAGAACTTACTTTTCATTTTTGTTTTAATGTATTTAAGTTTGAGGGGTTAAAGTGAGAATACATGTAGATGATGAAGGTGTGTAAATGCTTTTTGAAGACATTCTTTCTTTAGGCAGCCATCTTTCTTTTTCTCCCCCAGTGTTTTTGCAAAGCAGTTGGTTGGAAAATGCCAAATGACAGAGTTAAGGATCATAATGCCTCTGATTGCCTCTTTCAGGAGACTACTTGGTGACCATAGAGGAAAAAAACAGCGCCACCTATCTGAGGGTTTACACAAACTGGCGGCACCAGGTATGCTGCTTATTTTTTCCTTAAATAGTTAATATTTGAAAATAATTATTACCTTTTTGGTATAAACTGAACTGGGGAATGACCAGTTATTAGAAATGCACCATGGTGCATTCAGGTGCTTGTTGTTCAATGCCATATGGTGCATTCAGGTGCTGACAGTCATCTCTGTTTTGGCTTCTGTAAGATGCTCAGCCTTGTTTGGTGAGTCGGTTGTTGCTTTCTGTTAAGGCGGAGGAGAAGTCCCGTGTTGGGGTGCGTTTATTGGGCCACTTGCTTCGCGGCGCGTCAGTCTGGGGCGGAGTGCAGATGGAGATCATCGAGATCCCGCTGTCGGAGCATCCCGTGTCCCTGGCATGCTGCCCAGTGACTGGAGACCTCCTGGTGGGCTGCGAGAACACGCTGGTTCTTTTCGCTTTGAGGCGGCACACCCAGCAGAACCTGGTAAAAATCCCGACCACAGTTGGATGGTGTGTTGAGGTCAGTGGTGTCCAGATGTGTTGCAACATGGGCCGGAATCCCAAAGTGGAAAATACTTTAAATTATTTTCTTTCTTTTTTCTTTCTTTTTATTGAATTTGCTCAGCACAGAAAAGCTTTAGAGCCACTGAAAAGTCATACTTTTTTCAGAATTCTGAATTTAATCTCAGAATGAAATTTTTTCTCAGGTTTGTGACTTTTTTTCATGGAATTCCAACTTTTCTTTGAATTCTAATTTTAATTTCTGAATTTGAACTTTTCTTTAACTTTTGACTTTAAAATCAGAATTCTTTTTTTTCCCAGTTACCCTAATACTTTTCTGCAGCTCAGCAATAAATTAAACGTGCAATATTTTAATGAAACAAAGCAATTCTTTCTCTTAAAAGACCAACAGTTTTGGGTAATTGAAAATCTTTTAATCATTCCCAGCATAAAAATAAGAAATTTCTTTAAAAAAAAAAAAAAACAGTTGTGCTATTTACTGAGTTTAACTGAAAAATTTATGTGCTTTAGTCTTTTTGAGTAAAAATTCACTGAATGCTTTTAGGCCTTCTTAATTTGTGCCTCACACTTTCCATTAAAGAAAAGCTAGAATTAAATTTGTAATTTAAATCTTCATGCTAGAAAATTACAAAGTGCCCACTTGAGGGTCACATTTGTATCATATAATAGTTCCAAGGGCCACAAATGGCCCCTGCCCCACACTTTGGACACCCGTGTTTTACGCGTACATACTTGCATAAGTTCATTTGCGTCGACTGTTATTCAGATGTTTGTTGTCTTTCAGGAGTCCTGTTTAATTTGTTCCTTGGCTCAGACAGATTTACTGAATGACTTTATTTTGGAATAATTTTAAACATTCAGTCTTTTAATCCCAGCAGAACCAGCAGAACCTCCAGAGCTCCTGGTCCAACTCAGAGCAGAGCTGCAGTCAGAGTCCAGGTAATTTAACGTTTTGTTTTAGACATTTTGAAACCTGAACACACGAAAAATCACGTCTTACTTCATCAGTCGTTATAAATTCATATATGAATCAAGAAATGAAACGATTGTCAAACATGTTTAAAGCTTGAGCTCTTTACAACATTGTGAGGATGTGGTTGTAAATTATTTTAAACTAGTAAAACGTCAGCTTTTCCATTTTGTCTGTTTGCTGCTGTGGCTCAGCTGATTTTGTTTGTTTCATTTTTATGTATTATTTTTTAAATTACAGGTCAAACTTCTAGTCAAAATCAGGAACTTTCTGTCTTGGACTTTGAACGTTCAGTCATCCTGCATCTCTCCAAAATGACTCCTAAGCAGGTACTTTAACTCTGTTTCTTTGTGATTTCTATTTTCTAATATAAATTTCATATTCCAGTTTTAATAGTTTTGAGTTGTTGCTCAGTTTTAAATATATATTTTAATGTATATTTTTATATATTGCATATTTCAGTAATAAATGCTCCGATTTATTTTAAACTATGAATTTAAGATGTACAAAATTAGCATCTAAATGCTTACCTGCCTCTTTTGACTCTGTTTTGTTTTATTGTTGCAAACATTGAAACTGTTGAAGCTTTGTTTGCTTTCCCCTGTAGGTGGCGCTGTGTGGAGGTTATGTGGCAGTCCAGGCCGAGCTGGAAGTTCTGGTTCTGAAACTGGAAGCAACGGCCGAGCCCACAGGCGAAGAGGAGCCATCAGATTCCTTTAAAAGTGGTAAAAACAAACCTCACATCCACAGCGTTTCATTTCTAGATGCTCTGCTGGAGTCTAAATGGAGAACAGAGGAATGGTCCGGTCGCCAGTTCGGCAGATATTAAGACAACTAATCAATAACTAATCGATAGCTATCGATATGAGATTCTTATTTGGTGGCACGTTTTTCAGCTGTTTCTTCCAGCCCTGATGGATTCTGTGTTTGCGTGTTTAGAGGATTATCCAGAAGAGCAGAGCGACTTCCTGCTGGTTCCGAAGCACCAGGAGCTGCTGGGGGACCGAGCCAGAGCCTGCGACGTCCCCGTCAGCGTGGAGCAGACCGGCCTGCAGGACGGGAGGCGCTACACGCTCTCCTACCTCCTGTTCAGGTGCTTTTCTGTTGTTTGAACAACGTGGCATTGTGGTAATGTTTCAGGATAGTGACCTGGACTTTTTGCTTCTGCAGGCGTTTTACTCCAGAGTTCTTTCAAGGCTGCAGTGTGGAGGAGATTCAGCTCCACTCGCTGCAGCTCCACCCCATGTTCACCAGTAAGTACCACGATAGCCCCGTTTAAAAACTTCCTGCTCAGCCTAACCAGGCATTTAATATAAGCATTCAAATTAGATGCGTCGATTTCATTAATTTTGGTAGCTTAGTGATCAGCTGATCTACCTGAGCTAAGGTAAAAAAATCAACCTCTGTCCTCTTCTGCTCTCCTTTTGGAGAGGTTTGACTGGTAGCCCCGCCCACCAGGTCATGTCTATGTGTGTCCAGTTAATAGTCACCACTTTTCCATTTTTATTTGTACGGCACATTTCGGCATCTTTAGTTTTTAATCTAGATATAAAGGAACTCAAGGTTTCGGCTGTTTTACAATTTTCCGGAAGTTTGTTCCAGAATTTCTTTCTTACTAGGCACCAGCACCTCCCGACCCCGTTAGGGAGAAGGGTGACGGAAAATGGATGGATGGATGGATGGATTTCTTTCTTACTCTATTTGGCGACATTTCAAACAAAAAGAATCAGAATCAGCAGGTCAGACATTTTAAAGATCAGGAATCTGCAATCAGCCAGAAAACTTCAACACCTAATTAATAATCAAGCATTTGAGCCACTGAATTAAAACTCACTCAAAGGTTAAGCCTTCAACCTGCAGCAGAACGTCTTTGTATTATCTGGGGTTGAAGGTCAACACAGCCGGTCTGACACACATTAACAAATATTCATTTAAACTTTCAGAGAGAGTTATTTTATTTTCACTGTTCCCATCTGTCACCTGAAGTCACAACTACTGCAGACTCGTAGGCTACCTTAACAGAACTTCACCACCTTTACGCTGCCTTCAGGGAGTGTGGGAAATCTCAGTATTGTCACAGAATCAAAATTTCTAATCAACTTAAATCAGTTTTAAAAATTAATTTAAAAAAGAGCCACACGGGATCCGTTACAGAGGCTTTTGAAAACTAATTAATTTTAAAATAATTTCTCTGCCTCCAGGTAAGCAGGACGAACTGGCCTGCATGTTCTGCTTCTTCTCTCTCCCCACGGCGGGATACCTCTACAGTCTGAGGGGCGGGGTTGAGCTCCTCTCCACCTACCAGTATCCAGAGAAGGTGCTGCAGGCGGTGCTCACAGATCACCTGCTGCACGTCATAACCAGGTGCATTTCAAGGCCCGAATTTCAACATGAACTGTAAACATTTTACTTATTTCACCAGTATTTTATGGTTGCAGGAATGCGCTGCAGTCGTTTACGGTGCGTTGTGCTGCACTCGCAGCCAGGGTTGAAGACCCCTACATTGACACCACCATGAAGGTTTGACTCCATTTATTTACTTTATTTAGGACAATAAATTATGATAATACAATTTTGGTCGTTTTGGTCTCTTTTAAATTTCACACCAAATGTTTACATGCACTGTAAAAACTTTTTGAAATTGGACAAAAACTCTGTACGGATAGCTAAAATATGTATTTGTTTGCTAAACAAAATGTAAATTTTTGTTCTTTTTTTCTACATTTTGATAAACATTATCGTTCTTATCTGTTTAAACAATTCATGAAAGCCAAGACTGTGATGTTGCAGATCTTCAGGCTTTTGATGGGCTGGTTTGCTGTATGTATAAATCTGGTTTCAAATCCAAGCATTTGTGAATTTGCATCAGTTTTTGTGACAGTACTAGTCCAATCTTTCAGTTTTTCCGGGATTTTATTTTGTAGGCCTACTGCCAGTATTTCTGGCTTTGTGTTTGACTCTTTTACTTGAAGGTTTTCTGTAAAATATTCACTCTTCTGTAAACGTTTTTTTAACCTTTGGGGTTCCTCCTAATTCAATTCTTATCCATTAATTTATTGTAATTATAAAGACTTCTCTTTGCAAGTTATCAGCATGCTGGTAACATGATATTTATCCATTTGTATCTCATTTAACACCCTCTCGTTGTCCAACTCCCTTATATAAATGCAATAGGAAGCACAGCTAACTAAAAGCTTAGTTCTGCTAGCACTTAAGCAGTTCACCAATACAGTATTTAGCAGAAGCTAATGCTAAATCGCTAACTTCTATTCAAATTGCATGATGTCGAACACAGAAGTCAAACTTTATTTTAAACGATACCACATGTTCTCCATGTGAATCAAATGTTTTACTTAAATTAACCGTTGGGTGCTGCTAACTAAAAGGCTACGAGTCATAAACATTATGCTAACTCTAAAAACGATACATCAACAAGGTGTTTAGTGGAAGCTAATGCTAAATAGCTAACTTGAATTTGATTGTTGAACAATAAATTTATGCTTTAAAGTTACGAAAAAATGTAAGCGAAGTGCTCAAAACCGTTTTTATGTTAGCAAAAGTGCTAAGTGAAAAATTAGCACATCTACCAGCAGGTTAACAGATGTGTTCCTTCCCCTGCTTAAATGTCTGTTTTGTGATCCTAATGTCTTCTGGAGGACATTGTGAGCATCTGTGAGAGGAACTCATGTTTGTGTTTTACAGGCTTGTCCACCGTGCAGCCTGGAGGTGTGCGCGCTCAGAATGCAGTTATTCATTGGTCTGCGATCGCTGTGTGTCTACGGCCGCCATGTTGTCCTCCTGTCCACTGCTGACGCAGAAGCACCAGAGGAAACGGAACGCCACACACAGCGCCGGGGCCTGTAGGTTTCACAAATGCTGCATCCAAACCGACACACGTTTGGCTTTGGTATCATTTAGTATCTTCCATTTTTAAAATCAAATATCGCATTAACTTGTTATACGAGATTCTAAACAGTAGTAGTCCCCACAGGCATTTGTAAATCTTTTTATTGTACGTATGTGTTGTGATTTTAGCGATTTGAAAGAGCACAACATGCTGACTGGTATTTTCCTTGCGGTGGGAATCGATCCCGCAACCACACCAGCTCTGGAGAACCTCCTGTCACGCCCCTTCCTGTAAGACAAACCCCAGCCCAACCAGCCCGACCCCCCGGGGAGTTGGTTGTCATTTTCAGGTCAAGCTGCTTTGCAAAAATACGTAAAATCTCACCTTTACACCAGTTGTTGTTTTTAAAGAAATCAATTTGTTTTTAAGAGAAACTGGGGAACGGCCATTTCTGTTTTCTCTCGATGACTGGGTTTGTTTTCTGGTGATGTGAGACAGTAGCTGCGTTTACGTTTGTGTGCAATGCTGCAGCTAGGCCTGAAAGAGACAACCAGACCTGTTTAGAGATTTAAACTAAACGTTAACTCTCCTAACCGCACCCAGTGTGAACAAACTAATACAGTCACAAAGTCAAAGTGTGAACTAAAATGAAACTTCTGTTGTTTTAACTAATTTAACCAGAATGTTTAGAGGTCTTTTAATTTCCCAATTTAATTTTTCTTTAAAAAAGAAGTTCTTTAATTTCCTAATGTTAATATATTTTTATTTCAAAATATATAAAAACATATTTAAATATATTTTAAAATCTATTTTAAAATATGTTTGTTTTTTTTTTTCAAAAATTACAAAAAGAAGCAACAAAATCAAAGCAACAACCTTCATGGGGTTTTTTAACTTGGGGTGTCCAATATGAGGTACGGGGGCCGTTTGTGGCCTCTGGACAGAGTTTGTAAACAAAACTAAGATCAAATGTATAAATTGCCAGATTTTTTTCACTTTCTTCCACCATGAAAACATTTGACTTGATTTTGATAAAAAGTTTGGACACCCCCGCTTCACATTTCTGACCAAAAGCAGTTTATGGATCAATACACAGATCCTCTATAGAACAGATGCTCTGCTACGTCACGTTAACATGCTGACTAACTGTAGACTAACTGCTCTGTTGCTCTCTTGTTGTTTTTACTTGCATGGATTCAGAGAGATTCTTACTGAAAGTGTTAGTTGTGATTGCAGTAGAAAAGATCGCAATAACAGTGAAGACTTTCCTTACATTTGTGTTTTACATGCATGTCTCATATAAAACGAGATGCTTAATGAAAACTTTAATTTCCACAATGGGATTTGTACTCTTATTTGCTTTTGAAAAAAAGCAGAATTTTCCCAAGTTTTGGCAATTTTGCACAAAGGTTTTATGGAAAATGTAAATCAGTTTGTTGATTTAAAAAAAAAAAAGTAGTTTTTTTTCCTTTGTTTTTTTAAGAGGTTGTGAAACACTGGAAAAGTTTTTCTTCAGCTTAATTTATTAATCATTTACTTCTATCATTTAGGTATAAATGATAACCAGTTAATGCATAAAACCAGTCAGAGGAGGGATTAATTGTAAAACAATAAGTACATTTATAACTGCCAAAAATTGATCCATTTTTACCGTATGTAGCCATAAGGGAAAAACTGCCTCCCTAAACTGAAATGTTCAAATTATTATTATTTTGATTGATACAACAGAATTATCACTTTACATAACCAGTAGATTAAGTTTGCCATGTTATTTCTACATTAATTATGTCTGTAGTGTTTATTTCTTGTGCCAGAAGAGATCATTTTAGTTTGTTTTACTGCTGGGTGAACAGCAAAGTGAAACCCAGTGGTTTTTATTCATTTTCGGATCATGCAGTGGAGTGTGTTGTGATGGTTTTGGGAAATTTTAACTGAGTTTTTTCCAAACTTATTAGGACTTTTTTCCCCTGTTTCCAAAGTGCGGAATTCAAATAGTTTGATTGCAACGCAGATTATCTCTTCTTTTTTTTTTTTTTTCTGATGTTTTGTTTAATTAAAAAAAAAATGGGGTCAGTTTCAGAGTTTGCATGGCGCAGATCCATAAGATTTGGTTATCTGTTATGCATTGTTTACAAACTGAAGAAATGATTCTGCTTTTTCAGTTGTAATACTTCGTTTTTATTGAAATGAACGCTAAACAGCTTGCAGACAGTTTCCAAATGGATATATACAGAGATGAAACACTTCATGTTTGGGATTAGATGGAGGGATAACAAGCGAAGGGTTTCCCAGATTTTCCTGGTGTTCTGTGTTTCTGACATTTGTTTCCTGTTTTTGACCTCAGGAGCAGGAGGTGGGTCATCTCATCCCCCAAAGAAACCAGTCCTGCTGGACACGGGTGGAATCTGTATGTTGTCGACACCGTGCCGCCCATCACGCTCTATCAGGAGATGGTAACAACAAAACTCTCTGAAATGACCATCATGAATAGGATTAGAATTCACAGTATTATAATAATTTTAAAAAACAGAACAGTTTCTGTATATTAGAATTTGAGGTTAAGCTCCTTTGTCTTATTTTTCTTCTGTTTTTACTTTTTGTTGTTTAAAATAAATAAATAAATTAGTGCTCGATAATGTAAGCATTTCAATCAGTAATCCATAATTATTGACTAGTATTTTGTTTTAAATATCTAAAATATGACCAAACTGCTGGCATGATCTTTCCTGTTTTCACTCCTTGCCATTGTTTTTTATTTTTAAAGAGTTAAGAGGCAGTGGAGAAACTTAAACCTGCTCCTGTGCAAGTCACTCACTAAGTTGTTGCTAGGTAACCAAAAGTTACTCACAAAGTTGTTGCTAGGTTACCAAAGTGGGAGTAATTCCGCTAACCTAGCTTAGCTCTCTGTGATAGATTGAACAGCTGCAGCATTTCCTCTGCCTCCATCCCCCAGAATGCAGTGCGTATCTATCACAATATATATTATTGATTTATTGTCCAGCCCTAAAATGAATAAATATTTACACATATAATGGCATGTTCTGAGAATCAGCTGTTCTCTCAGAAGAAACTTTTAATAAGTGCACAGGTATTTATTTGTTGGGGTCATTTAGAGTTTTCAGGATTGTCTTGTTTCTGTGTGCCAGGTTGAGTACAGCCAGCGCTACGCAGAGACGAATCCACAGGGCTTGAGTCTTCGTCACCTCCTCAGTGAAGCCCACCTCCTCCTGCGCTCCTGCCTGCTGGAGTCGTCAGGGCAGCGGCAGGCCAGCGAAGGCGTCAGACAGATGGCCGCCCAGACGTACAGGGAGGAGCTGGAGGAGGCATTCAGACAGAACTCCGCCCAGCTTGGAGACAGTTTCAGCAGGTACCAGCACTCTAAACTCTGCTCAGACTGTCAGTTGTCAATCAGCACATCAATTAAGCCGCACATTATTTGCAACTTGGGTTTCATGTTAATCAGTGGTGGGCACCACTAGCTACAAATTGTGCTGAATTATCCCTAAAGCGCTATGGCATTAGCTTTGCTAACACAAAGGTGCTACACCAACATAGCAATTAGTGGAAGCTAATGCTAAAGTGCTACACCAATATAGTCACAGCTACAGATGTAAATTCCTCCTGAACTTTGTTTTTGCTCCATCTTGTCAGTTTATTTTAAAATGTTAATAGTAATAATCTTGTTTTGCGTCCTGCTAGGGGCAGTCAGAAGGATTGCCACCTGGCTTTGCCGTACTACAGGATGTCCGGTCTGTCGGTCACCGAGGTCATGTCCAGAAACCGTCCACTCCCAGGCAGCCCTCACTCCTACGGACCTGGTTTCCTGTTTTATCTGAAGAATTACCTGTTGGAGGAAACGGACCAGAGCCTCAGTCAGGTATGAAAACCTTAAATTCTCTCTGAATTTTAATGACAAACATCACATCTATTCATGTGTCTGTCATGTCTCACTTTGAATTTGCTGAACTATTTCTTTTTTAAAGGGGATCTGTTATGCAAAATTCACATTTTGTACTTTCATTTCGGTCTCAACTGCTACTAAAAACAACCCAAGTGTAAACAAAATTATCCATTATAAAATTAATGTGTTTTGGTGTCTGGAAAATGAGCTGTTTCAAAAACCTTCTGGATGTAACATCAGTGAACTCGGTGAAACCCTGCCAGTTACCTAGCAACCCAGTGAAACCCGGCCAGTTACCTAGCAACCCCAGCAGAATTCTGCCCTTCAGTTAGCAACCAAAGCTCAGTTTTAGCCCATTTGGTCAGAGCATACTGCTATATGCTCTGTACAATGGCTGCTGACAATACAAGAATTTTGCTGTTGACTTACCATCCAGAAACCACTTACTGCATTCTTGTTGGTTGTGCAGGAGGCTACACTTCTGCTTTTCAAAGATAAAACTGACTAAAATCTCATTGTCTAAGAATGACTTTGTTCAAACATGTTTTGTTTAGCCCATAGACTGATCCTAACCAGTTCATGAGGGATAATTGGTCCCCTTTAAGCCCATAAAAGGATGTAGTTAAGAAAAAAAAAATCTAAATCTGAGTTTTTCTGTCTTTGTGTCAAATCAGGAAGACGCAGATGAGGTCACTAGAATTTTCAGCCAATCAGAGCCCTCGATGCTGGTCAGCGTGTGCGCCAGCCCGTGCATGATGAACGTCGACCCGGCTGCAACGCTGCAGATTTTACAGCGTCTGGAGGAAACATCTGGCGTGTCGGTGCCTCTGACAATCACCATGGCGACCATGATGCTGCGCCTGGGCAACATGGCGCGGTACACGGAGCTGATGGAGCGACATGCTGAGGCGAGTCATACTTCAAACATGTTTTTTCTCACTGTCTGGAGTTGAATCAAACCAAATGACTCTTTTTTAAGTTGTTTGAACTACCCAAATTTTTTATTTTTTTTTTCTATGTCAGAAAATCTAGATTTTCAGACTATATTGTAACTTTCATTGAATTCACATGACCTTCTGTGCTTGAGTAAATCTTTACATTTTGAACCAAAATGTGTTCATCTCTGGGATGCAGAACAAATCTCCCACAGTTCCTTTTGTTTGAAGTGATGAATGTTGAACATCTTTGTTGCTAAGCAACCAGACTTTTTCCAAGAGGCCAGCAGCAGCTGGTTTGTTTCCTTCTCGCTTTGTTCTCTGGACATTTTCTGGGGTTTCTTCTTGCACAAAATAATAACTTGCAATTTCTTAAAACTTGGACATAGATGAAAGTTAATCTGATGCTACAAGTTCAACAAGTGGTAGAAAAAAAACATTAATAAATAAATCAATAAATTTTTAAATAATTGATCAAAATCAAATAATGTTGATAATTTTTGTTTCAAATGTGTTGCATGTTTTCTTGCAACAGTATGTGGTTTGAACTCTGCTGTGCGTTCAGATGCTGCTGGTGTACGGGTTCATCGAGGAGCCGCGGTTGCTGCTGCACGCCGGAGGAGGGAAACGGCCTCAGGTGTGTCCGACGGCGTTGGCCGGCCAGCTGGCCGACTCCCAGCCTGGACTCCTGGTGGCGGCCATGGTGGCTTTACACGAGAACAACAAGGTGCAGCTGGAGGCGGCTGATCACGTCTTTAAGGTCCGTCGCTGCTGCGGAGCCCCCTGGTGGACACGGAGGGGATTTGTTTTTAAAATAAAAAAACAGTCCAAATATTTTTCTTTATTTGCTTCTTTTTATGTGCTTGTTTTTGTGGATTTCTTGTCCATTTGTTTTTTTTTCTTTGTTTCTTAACCTTTTTCATTGTTTCTCTCCGTTCCTTTTTGTTTTTCTTTCCCTTCATCTCTTCCTGTTTCTGTCATGTTTGTCTCTTCCAATATTGATGGAAAGTTTGTGTTTGAGCTGCTTTGCCTTTGCTATTTTGTGCAGAGGTTTGTGGCGTGTTTGTATCCAAAAATAAATCTGACAAATGAAATATTAACAATCATGGAAAAACTTTAGATTGTTACCAAAAAACTTTCGATATTCAGCATGAACTGACTAGTAAATACATTATTGTGAAGGAATTTTTCTTTTTTTGGACAGTACCCCCCATGTCCTCTAGGGGCGCCGTACACTTCATCCACTGACCTGTCTGAACGCTGCGGGTCCAGGTGTTCTGTCGGTACTCATGTTGTTTGGTTTGCAGGAGCTGGGACGTGAGTGCAGCCTGCAGGTGGACTTTTGGGAGGCGATGCTCATGGCGTCCTCCCAGGATGCCGTCATTCAGGAGCTTCTGTTCCGACTCGCTTCGGTTTACATCGACCGACTGACGGCCGGCGAATCCCCGACTAAACACAAGTCGCTGAAAAGTGCGGATGACCTGGTAACGGTTACGCCGCCGTCTGGATCTGAGAGCTTTTCCTTTGGCGGTTTGACTTCAGTCCTGCTGCGTTTTGCTTTCAGATCAGCTGCTGCTCTCATTACGGCGCCCTCTACCCGTGGCTCACCGTCCTGAACCCAGCTCACAGTTCCAGCCGCCAACACCAGGAGGCGCTGCACAAACTGCAGGTGTGGAGATAGAAGGATGGAAAAAAAAAGAGTGGAGCCACAAAAATGGACTTTCTCAGAAACCCGATTTTAAACTCAGAATTTTGATTTTGAACTCAAAATTCAGCTTTTTTTCTCAGAATCTTGAGGTTTTTTAGATTTCAGATTTTTTTTATCAGAAAAAAAAATAATTCACTTTAATCATACTTTATTTAATTAATTTTGACTTTAATCGACACATTCTGACTTTAGTTGATGAATTCTGACATTTTCTCAGATTCTCACTCGTTTTCTCAGAATTCCCTCTTTCCACTGAATTTTGACTTTTTTCCATCCAACTTTTGCAATTTGTTTTCCCACATTTCAACATATTTTCCTCATAAGTCTCACTTTAAAATCAGAAGTCAGAGTTATTATTCTGAGATTAAAGTCGGGATAAATTGTTTTGTGGCCCTTGTCCCCTCCCGTAGCCGTCTGAATGAGGTCATGAGGTCAGACTGATTTAGCTGTCCCTCTTGCTGCAGTCGTTGCTGTGCGGTCCGTCCCTCTCCATCGGCAACGTTGCTCCTCTGTTGGAGAGTCTGACTGAGGAAACGCTGTGGGGCTTCAGCCTGCACCTCCTCTGTGCCACCAGAAGGGGGCAGTATGGCAGCAGCATTGAGCGGCTGTTGGACCGCTGTCCTCAGGCCATCATCGCCTACGCCAACCACCAGCTGCAGGACAAACACATGGCATGTCCTTCATGTACTTCATTTTGTTTGTTTGTTTATTTGAAAGCATTTTATTGACTTTTTCTCCTGTTTTCTTCCAGGCTCTCTGGTGGCAGAAGCTTCTTCCTGAGCTGTGCAGCCGGACGCGAGCGGCCGCTGACGACGGCGTCCTGCTCGGAGCTCTGACAGGTGGAGAAAATGTTCCAACTGTAGCAGAAAAACTGAATCAATTAACTGATTATCAAAACAGTTTAACATGAGCTGCAGCTAATTTTATTATTTTGAGTCTTAAAACAAAGTTCATTTTATTAGCTCAAGTTGTAATATTCACTTGGGAGGAACTGGTTGCATTTACTCAAGTAACTTTTTGAGACGTGTACGTTTAGTATTATTTTATTCTACAGTGCACTTTTTGCTCGAGTAATTTCATTATGAAATTTTTCTACTCTTATTTGAGTAACATTTCTGGATTCTCAACCCACTGAGTGGAAAAACAAACATCCATTTAAAAATACTGGAAAAATGTTTGCAAACTTTTGAATGTGAGGAAAAATCTTTAAAAAAAAAAAACCTTGCCACATTTTCTGGCATTTAGCAAACAGAAATAATTTTGGTAATTTTAACTAAGCTAAACAAGAAAAGTTTGGTCTGACTTTACAAAAAAATAAAAAATGCTTGTGTGTTTTTGTTCAGTGTATGTAAATATCTAATTTCCTGCCTACAGTCACCTGCTTACATCAAAGGATTAGGAGCATAATAACTTTTTTACACAAATAAAGCTAAAAGGATAAAGTCAGAATTATACAAGAAGTAATAATTTACCAGTTGTAATTTTATGAGAATTTGTTCTCAAAGTTGCGTCAAAATGAAGGACATTGACTTTGTTGTGAAGTTTTACAAATAAAGAAATTCTTAATGTTTTCACACATCAGGATCAAGTTATTATCAGTAGCAGGACTTTGTGCAAACAGCTGTGGGACTTGCTGAGTTTCACGTCAGATCTCTGTAAATCTAAGCTTCTTTTCTCCTTCGCTTCTCGTAATTTTACGATTTTCGTCTGGTAAATATTCTCCATCCTGTTCATATCAGACTCTGTTCTCACAAAATTACGACTTTAAAGAACTGGAGCCCAGTAGGGTCTGTTGTTTTCTGCTTTGACACAAAATGCTTACGTCAATGCATCGATTCTGGTCTCTGTGCCCACAGAGACGCTGGTGGTGGTTGCCATGGAGACGAGCCCCGCAGAGTTTCTGGAGCTCCTGCCAGACGACGGCTCGGCGTCGTACTTCCTGCCTCACCTGCTGACCTGCAGCCAGAGGCACCTGCCGGCCTGAGAGACGCCGACTCGGCAAAACGCAAAGCAAACATTTGATCATGAATCTTGTTCCTGCTGCTGTGGAGTCAGAACAACATTTCTGAATTTTTAAAGTACTTGGTGTAAATCAGAATCTTTTAAACCGTTTTATGGCTGTGAAATCATAGACTGGTGAATATTTATCATGGATTCCTGTCAAACTTTATTTCCTGCTTCATTTTGTTCATGTCTGAGTAAAAATATGAGTTGTCTTGTTGTTGAAATGGTGAGAACAAAGTCTCTTTTTTTTAGCTTTTTTTAGCTTTTTTTTCTTTGATATTTATTGAAAATAAATATTTTAATCAAGCTACATTCTGAAAAAAGCAGTTTGCTGTGATTTCTTTGAATATTTTGTTAAAATTTCATTATTTTGGCTACTTTACTGTAAAACAATCCCAATAATAATGTCTTGTGACTGTTTCGACACGCATATCCCGGTTGGAGGCACTGGGTTTGCAAATTACGCCTAAATTTGGATTTAAAGAGTTTTTATTTAGTTTTTCTTTTTGTATCCTGAGACCTGGTGTCCAGGGAATGGCCTTCTGATGGTTGGAGTTGGATAATTGGCATTAGTCAGACTAACGATGTCTGTCAAATTAACATAAACTCTATGTAATTACATCTATACGGAACCATATTGATGCCAATGCTTTGTTATACAGAGATTTTTTAAACTTTTCTAATGACCTTTATGTCTCATTAAAACCAAAATATCTTCTCTGTTAAATAAGAAAAATTGCAGCGGTAAAACAACACCTGGTATTTTTAAGCATAAAAAGCCCTGTTACGCCTTTTTAACAAGTTATAATCTGCCTGGATTTTTATTTCCCATTATAATAAACTTTTAACGTCATAAAATTTTATTACTAATGTAATTTTGGATTTTCACTGAGTTGAGACCAAGATAAACAGAAATAGTTCATCTCAAGTTTATGAATTAAGAAAAAGACTCATTTATGTCAACTTTACTCTGTTTACTAAATAAAACTGAATGATTTTCAGGTTATCTGAAATCTAGTCTTGTTTTTGTGAAACTATTATAATCTAATCAGGAGTATTGATTCGTCGGCTTTAGTTGCTGATGGCAGACTGAAGTTTTTGTTCCCATGACTTTAAGCAAACAACTCATTTTAAAACGCAGCGCTGTGCAAACTTCACCCCAGACCTGAAATTACATTTTCTAAAACCAACATCCAAGGAATGTTCTTTATTTGATTAAATGTTTGTGTATTTTTCTGTCACAAAGGTTACATTTCAATGATCTGCAAGCACAAATTGATAAATCACGTCAATAAAAAAGTCACGTCTTCACGGCTGAATCAGTAGCTGCGTCTCCAGAGACCAGGCAGTCACCAGAATCAGTCAGAAGAGGGAGTATTATGTGACCTTTGACCCCTGATAGACCTCAGCTTGAGTTGATGAGGCCTCATCAACTCCTCTGCTTCTGCTAAACCTGAAAACTTCCTTGGTTGGAGGCTGCAGCTTCGACTGGGGCAGATTGTAAGGAGAAACTTTGATTTGTTTCTCTGGACCAGGATGAAGTTTTGTGACAAAAAGTCGGTGATGCTGGGAATCACAGAAAACATCGAAATGAGGCTTTTCTCTTCAGAAGAAGAAACCGGGATCATGACGATGCAGGAAAAAGAAGAGAACAAACAAACCTCTGAACAGGTTCGTTCTTCTACATAAAACTTCTTATTTACAGAGTAACTTTTTAAAAATATAAACTTTTAGTAGTAATTTTTACTACACTGTACCTTTTACCAAATACTTGAGTAATTTCTTGGATGGATACTTTTTATTTTTAATTGAGTGAAAATATATTGAAGTAGTGTTGCTCGTACTTCAGTATAATTTTTATTTCTCCCCTGCCTCAAATTATTTCCAAGTTGATGTAAAAACAAACAATCATCCTTGTGGTTCCTCTGTTATTAAGTCAGTTTGCAAATTTCCAAACATTATTTGACTTTAACGTCAGAATCTGAAGCTCGTTTTTCAAGTTGCAGAATCTGTTGTGGTCATCATAAATCAGAAAGCAGGAGTTTCCTCATTGTTTAAAGAAATATTTTTGTGCTCAAATAAGTTAAAATCAATCCTGATATTTCCTTCTTTTTAGAAACATTTCAAGATGTTTTGCCACTAATAATTAGTATAAAGTTATGATATTTTAAATAATATCCCAAAGAATACTTTTGAAGTCTAAAACTAAAGAGCTAAAAGATTTAAAAATGCTGATTCTGTCTGTTTATATCAAGAGTCTGCAGCCTGTACAACTTTAAAACGGTTTAAACAAAAACTATCTTAGAAAATTGTCGGTATTTTTAAGTAGAGTGGCATTACTTCAATATATTTTTACTCAAGTAGAAGTTAAAACGTATCCATCCAAGAAATTACTTTAAATTAAAAACATATTGAGTTAAAAATTTTACTCAAGTACTGACTAAATTATCAACTGTTTAATATTTAAAAATGACTTCACCACATGAACCAAAGTATAAAGTTAAGTGGAAATTTTGGTATTTTAAGATTCAAAGTGACAAAAATATCAGTAAAAAAAAATAATTACAAAATCAGGCAAAAGAAAATGTTTCCAAATCAGTTTTTCAATAAAAACTTGAAGTGTTTGTGTCTGGTGAATTTTTGGTTAAAACATGTTTGTTTTTCATTCGGTTGGTAAAAAAATCCAGAAATTTAATTAAAATAAGAGCAGAAATACTTCAAAAAAATTACTCAAAGTAAAACTACAAATATTCCTAAAAGTACTTTTTTACCCCCCAAATATGTTACTCAAGTAAATGTAATTAGTTACTAACAAACTGCTAAATGTCTCCTGGACAACCAGGTTCAAATGGTTTTAAAATTTAGTACAACTCCTCATAATATAAAAATTTTAATATCTTAAGGCTCCAGAAATGCAAAATTGCAGAAATGAATGTAAATGGTGCATAATAGTGATGATAATAATCCTTCAGATTGCAAATTTAAATGTCACATGATGTTAAATCAACTTGTTGTTTGTGGACACACTTTAGGTAAACCAAATTAATTTAATCTGGGTTGTAAAGATACATTTTTGTAAAGTTGTTAAGAGGTTACAGTTTCATTGTCCTGTTAAAGTCAGAAACAAGCAAAACAAACTTTCTTGGTGGAACAGTTTTGGTTTTGCTGTGTTCATATAATCAAGACGATGGCGGTAATTCAGCATGTTTTTATTTTTTTGCATTATCCATAATGGAGCAAATTCTCCGAGTTACTGTCAGCAGAGGGACAAGAAAAGGACGAAACACACTTCCCAGAAAACCTGAATGAACCCGTTTGAGTAAAAGTTAAATTTTAAACTTCAGGCCTCCATAACATTTATTTACTGGTCTTAATTAACTCCAGACGCATTTCCCCTGTTAGACCCAGAGGTTCCGGTACCAGGAGCATCCTCTGGCCCCTGACCTGGAGGAAGAGGAGGAGGATGAAGACCTGCTAGTCGAGATCCAAACCAAACAACCAGCAGAACCAAAAGCTAAACCTCCCGTCGTCAAGGAGACATCTTATTGTTCACGTATCATCAGCATAGCAGACGACACATGCATCGAGATGAAGGTAAGAGACGAATCCAGTATTGCGAAATACTTCTTATTTTTCACAATTCAAGTTAAAATATTCCTATTTTCACATGATTCATGTAAAGTTGGTCAGTTTTTCATTGAACCTGCTGCCTTTTTCCTGACCCTCCAGTCTTTGCCGCCCATCAGGCTTTCTGACATCGAGCTGGTCGAGATGAAATCTGGCGACTCTGACCGTGCCGCCCCGGTCAGTTTCTGGGTTTCTCACTTTCTCTTGATCAAATCATAAACACAAAAAATTGTTTTTAGAAATTATTTCACTTGGTGCATAACTGTGTTTGTCTCATGATGCTAAACAGTTTGAATTGGTGCTTCGTTTTCACATGAAGCACCAAATCAATAAACAGAAACAACAAATACAATTAATCATAAAAGTAAATGTAAACAAAAATGTCTGAGACCAAAACAGCAGGCTGAAGACTTTTATCATCCAGTTTTTGGCAGAGAGAGAGAAATGAGAAAAATATAAAAACATGATTTATTTAAAAAGTTGAGATTTTATGAAATTGTCTAAACTACTGGTTGGTAATTTGCAGATCAGAAACCAGAGAATAACTGTTTGTCTGTCATAAGATCAAACTCAATCAGACTTTTTGAATTTCTGGAATTTTCTTGTTACACATTTGTCATGTCTTTGAAAGATTTTGTGCTGCAGCTTTGTTTTATGTTTCAGTCATCAACCAAACCTCGTCACCTGAAATGGAAGAAACTGAGTCCGCAGAAGAGCAGACATGTGGTTAGAGATGTGATCTGTCTGTCAAAGGAAAAACACCTGGAGCAGCTGGACGGGTCAGGCCTCAATGCATTTTCACATGAACCACCAATTCATTCAAATACCAAAACTTATGGCTGTAGCATCAAACTTTCATAAGAATTTTTTTTACAGTTAAAATTATGTTGTGACCACAGTTGGGTAGTAACTAGCAAATGCATATTAGGTTGGTTTGACAACCACCAGTAAAACACAAAAGAAGAAACAGAAGCCTGCCATTAATGCTAAAAGAAGTTAGCATAGCCACTTATGATAATGGCAGATAAACTGTTTTCCTGTAATAGTAAGTTGTTAAGTTGTTTTTCCACCATTAGCATTTTTATCAGCACACAGAAGTTTAAGACCCTCTCTCGACTCTGATTGGTTGTTTATGAGCGGGCGACAGTTTTAATAAATATGGACTAAACTTATTTTAGCAGTTATACACTAAGGCTTTAAGAGTTATCTACTCAGATGATTAATATATCTGCACAATCTGCGACTGAGTAAATGTTTGTTTTTTATATGAAAGCAAACAAACGACTCACCAACTGGCGGCTCGCATCACGATCGACTCCAGCTGGTCAGCCAGTCAGATGCAGAGTCGCCTGACGTCGCTTTTCCAACCGCAGTTGGGAAATAAACCAGGACAGAAGTTTTCCTTCACATACCTGCAGGTTTGTCCCGTCAAACCATTTCAGCTGCTCTAAAATGGTTTGAATCTCCATTAGAAGCCTAAACGTGTGTGTGTGTGTGTGTGTGTGTGTGTGTGTGTGTGTGTGTGTGTGTGTGTGTGTGTGTGTGTGTGTGTGTGTGTGTGTGTGTGTGTGTGTGTGTGTGTGTGTGTGTGTGTTTCAGAGTGTGCGGAGTGCCAAAGTGCTGTTTGTCCCTGATTGCCCTGCAGAGGGCTGGACTGGAGAGCAAGTTCTCCGGATCAGTGAACACGGTGCTTTGTACATATTTGGTCACCACAGCTATGAACAGGTAAAACGCAACATATTTTATTTTTTTTAAGTTAATCTCCAGATTTCTGTCTTCATACAAGACTCTCAGTAAATTATGTTCCTATGCTGGATTAAAATGCCCTTTAAAAGAAGGGAATTCAGATTTCACTTAGGATTAAACTATTATGTCAAGCTTAAAAAAAAAAACATTTTGATATCAGAAAAGTCTTAAGTGCTGTGATTTCATTAAACTCCAGGCAGAAAACATCATTTAGTTTAATTCTTTATAAAACATCTCAGTGAATTAAGTGACTGAGACAAATGAACTTTTCAATAATCTCATTTATTGAGATGCACCTGTAGTTGCATTTAATCTGGTTTCCAGATTAAAGTTGTAAACATTGAAAATAATTTTGCAACAGTTCATTTTATTTATGTAGCACAAATTTATAACAAATGTCGTCTATTGGCGCAAACTATTTCAATTCAGTCCAATTAATCTCATTTATCATAAAGTTCATTATTCAGATTAGTTTAAAGGGTTTTTGCATAAAACCTCCTGTCTGGGTTTATTGTTTTATTAAATCAGTGACTAGGTTTCATTACTCAGACAGAATATCAGAATAGTCGCCCAGTGAGTCTCGTTTGTCAGATTAAAAGTACATTTTGTTTAAAAAAAAAATACCAGGTAGATTTTAAACATACTTTTTATTAAATCTCTATTTCTGTCTTTTAAAAAACAGAAATAGGTTTTTTTTATTATTGGTAATAAAAAAAAATATTAAAAATAATATTTTATTACTAAATAAAAATAAATAAAATAATATAAAATAATAATAAAATAATATTTTTATTACCAATAAAAAAATAATTTTAATATTTTTATCACCAATAAAAATATCATTGGTAATATGGAATGCTTTAATTTTAAATGTTTGCAACAGCTTTAAATGGAAAATTATTCTAATTAGCAGAAATAAAGGCTTTCAAAGTTGCTAACCTATATAAACTTTCACTTTGATTAAGTTCCTAAAATAAAAAGACTTTAATAATATTCTACTTTTTTGAATGTGTCTGCAGTATAAAGTCTTTACCAATCCAAACAAAATGAGTTTTACTCATTAAGATCAAAATGAAGTTTAATTGTCTGGATTGTTTTGTTTTCTCCATCAAGACAATATTTCTTGTGAATTGGTGAAATATTAATGAATTGGATTGAAATAAATTTCTATCAATTATATTTGATTTATTTATTTCTCAACTTGTTTTCACACCAACAGGCGCAATATGAAAACAAAGCATCCGTCTTGAAAAGGTTAGAAAACATTGTTTTTGTGAGTGGAAACTTAAAAATAAAATAATTTTGGCTGTTTTAAAATCTCAATGTTCTCAGGAAGGATTCAGGGTCAAAGGTCAGCAGGAAGAGTCCCGGTCCAGTGGGCCAGAACCAGCCATATGCCTGCCGGGCTCCAGAGCGGGTCGGTTAAACTCTGATGTCAAATCTGATTGGTCAAAGAGAAAAACTTCCTGTTCACTTCCTGTTTCCTGTGCAGCTCACCCTGAACCTGGACACCATTCTGAGCTTATTCAGAGGAGAAAATGCAAACGCAGAAACTGTGATGAGGGTGAGCAGAGGAGACGTCCTTCCTG
This sequence comes from Poeciliopsis gracilis, assembly GCA_911649635.1. Classification (NCBI taxonomy): domain Eukaryota; kingdom Metazoa; phylum Chordata; class Actinopteri; order Cyprinodontiformes; family Poeciliidae; genus Poeciliopsis; species Poeciliopsis gracilis. Next base: position 1,062,607 of record CAJVRI010001168.1, on the reverse strand, counting down.
CTGCGCTGAAGGAAATCAGGAAACCAGGATTCTGCTTCAGGTCCAGACCGCTGGTTTCCTTCAGCCAAGAGAAGACGCTCCACCAGGATGACGCTCTGGGAGAGTTCTTCAGGTTTCAACCGCTGATTCAGTTTCATTTTTTTAGTCATTAACTAGATTAAAATGTATTTAAATCTGTTCTGAGCGATGAAGGCGTGTTTTACATCCTGAGATGATTTCTTCCCGGTCAGGCTGACCCTCCTGGAGCTGCAGCACAGCTGTGTTTTTGAGGGCCATCCAGAGCGTTTGTTTTTCACCTATGACCTCACAGCGCTGGACGACAGGTTGTATTATGAAGCGGGCGTTCTGATTGGCTGGTCGCTGGCTCACGGAGGACCTGGACCGCGCTGTCTGCATCCCGCCCTCTACCAGGTTCGCCGCTCAACAGGAACCATTACAGAAATGAATCTGTTGAAATTTGAAGCTATGCATAAAAGCAGAAAGAACTGAATATTTTATTTAATGGTCGCACAGAAAGAGGGTAACAGACTTAAATACATATTTAAAAATGGCATGCTGGGATTCTGTTGCAGGTTAACGGGTTAAATAAAATGTTTATAAATTGCACTTTTTAAATATGTTGCTACATAAAAAAAGAACAAAACAAAGCATGACGGTAAATATTCATTACTTTTTTAACGAATGGGATTCAATATTAACAATATTAACTGGGAAAACAGTAATCATATGTAATATGATTAAAATAACCAAGTTAAAACCAAATTTGCATTCAGAACTTATGCAGATCATTGCATGCATCGTTGCAGCAGTTCAGAGTCGTATGAAATGTTTGTTTGTTCCTGCAGCTGATGTGTTTCCAAAGTGCATCTTTGGAGGATTTTAACTGCAGCGACGTCGTTGATGCTGAAGCTCGACTCCGACTGCATGAGGTGGAAATCATCCTGATTAACGTCCACGGCTTATTTCAATGTTTCTTTCTGAAAATATAAATTAAATTTTAGCCTGCACCGTACATAAATAGCAGCTTAGGAGTCGTAGTTGGTAGCCAAACATTATTCTGAGGTAAGACTAGCACGACTTAAACATATTTTTATTGAAGTAAAAAGTAGCCATCAAAGAATTTACTCAAGAGGAAAAATTTATTTTGTATCAATCATTTAATATTTAAAAATTACATCATCAGATGGACAAAAATAAAAGGATAAGTGGAAATGTTGATATTTTAAGAACCAAAATGACAGTAATTCATATAAGTAACAAAAAAATAAAAGAAAATTGGGCAAAAGAAAATGTTTCCAATTTGGTTTGTTTCAATAAAAAAAAAAAAAACTTGTGAAACTTGATCAAAAACTGCAGGTGTGTTTGAATTACTGGTTAAATCCTGGTTGATTCTCATTCAGTGGGTTGAAAATCCAGGAATTTTACTCAAGAAATGCATCCTAATAAAATTACTCAAGTAAAAGTAAAAAGTACAGTGGAGTAAAAGTAATTTTTTCCAAAAAGTTACTCTGGTAAATGTAGCTAGTTACTGCTCTCCTCTGCTGAATTGCATGTCTGTGTTTCCTGGGTCAAAATGAAGTGTTTAAATCATCACAGTGACGGTAATCTGGTTGAACTTTTACAGTGTTTTTCTAGGTGTTGATGTCATGCAGCGTCTGTCATCAAACCTGTTAATCGGCTGCATGAAACTCAGTGTTGTTCTTGCTCTGCTCTCCCAGCTGCAGAGCTGCAGCGACGTGAAGCTTCTCCCTCCCAGCCTGTGTGACTGGCTGTCCGGCTGCGGGATCCATCCGGCCGGGTCCAAAGAGATTCCCGCCGTTTACGCCCGCGTGGTAAAGCACTACATCTACCACAGGTCGGAGCCTTTCCTCTGAATGTCAGGTTTCAGTTTTGTCTGACCTTTCATTACAAATTTGTGCAAATATTTGTCAGTATTCTGTCAATGCAAAAAAAAAAAAAAAAAATTTACAGTTTACTTTAAATGAGAAATGTTTGATGACTTAAATGAAACAATAGAGGAGTAAATTTGTGCCAAAAAACTCAAATGCTTAGATCAATCTTGAATTTTTTCCAGAAACTTCCCATTTATTTCTAGAAAACTTCTCATTTTTGGGGGGGAATTTAAGATTTTTCTCTAAATTTGAGTCATTTTCTTGCAATTTTTTTATAGCTCAGAATTTTTTTTTTTCTTGAAAATTTCTAGTGTTTTGACAGAAATTTGACCAATGTGCCATCATAGTTTTGATGCTAATCAAATAAATTTTCTAGAAAAAAATGAGAACATTTCTAAGCTCCAAAAGTTGAAATTTTGCATGAAAAAAAACCTTTAGTTTAATCTCAGAAGGTTTTTTGAAACATTGAAATTTAAGTTTGAAAAGTTGCAAATTTTTGAGAAAAATCTAAATGGAATAGATGTTCAAATTTGAGATTAAAAAGTTGAAAATCTGAGATTAGCTCAGAAATCGAGGGATATTCTGAGATCAAAAGGGTAAAAATTTACCAAAAACTCAAAAATTTGAAAGAAGTTCACATTTCAAGATTAGTCCCAAAATTTCTAAGAAGTCAAAAACATTTGTCTTCTAGTTTTGTGATTTCTCTTTCTGTATGGCTGAAATCCGCCTCATCATAACGCAGAACCTGTTTATCCAAAAACTTGACTGTTTTTCTAAATTGTTGTTTCCAAGAACCAAATCTATTTTCTTTATCTCAATTTGGACATTTCTATGGTTAATGGAAACGTGGCTCCAGTTTGACTGCCTCCTGAACTCCAGGGTGGCCAGTATGATCTCCCAGTTCCTGGAGGGCTTGAACAGCTGTGGGGGGCTGTGGGATCTGATGAAGTCGCACTGGGAAACGTTTCTGCCAGTGATGACCAGTTCGGAGCCCCGAGTGCTGAGCCTGGAGGTCTTCAGACGCCTCTTCAAGTTTTGCTTCAGCGATCCGGACTCTGAGCTCAGGGGCACCGAGGAAACCACAGCGGCTCAGTGGGAAACCGTCCTCAGGATGGTCAGCGGTAAGCGCACACACACACACACACACACACACACACACACACACACTGGCTGAGCTGGGATGAAGCGTTAACAAATGCGTTACCCCCTCATGTTGAATCAGATGGAGAAACGTGTTTTTCCTTTGAAGACCTCCTCCTCTTCATCACAGGAACCGATCATCTTCCTCCGCTTGGTTTCCCCAAATTCATCTCTCTGCGCTTTTACTCCCAGGTTGGTATCGACGATTAATAATTGGTGATTATTGGTGATTATAAACTACAGGTTTCCATTTCGGTTAGATTATAAAACTCCACACAGTAATTGAATTATGTGTAACGATTAAAATCATAAGCCTGAATAATCACAAAGACTTTTACACTGCAAAAAATACCGGACGGAATTACGATGGCGAACGCCCGGCACTAAAGTCGACGGAGAATTAGTGCCAAACAATATGAGAATAAACTCATTAGAATAAAGTAATATGAGAAAATACAAAAAGTCTTTAAATTAGTAGATTAAAATTTTAATAATATATCATATTAGAAAATCAATTGAATACAAAACAGTAATTTAATGAGAAAAAGGTAAAGTTGACAATCTTATGAAGTTATACTTTCACCATCAGTTTTACAGGCAGAATGTGATTAATCTTCCTAAATACCAGCAAATTATCATCAGTAGCAAGATTTGAGATTAATAAAAAAAAATAATCAGATCTTTACCTATTGAAGCTTTGCTCTCATTAAAGCAACTTTTTTTCTTGTAATTCTTCCATGTTGTGACCTTATTGTAATCATATCCTGATTTTATTCTCATAAATAAATCTCCGTCTGGCCCTAATGCCCTGTAGTTTTGTGTTCAAGCCTTTAGTTTCCTTCTTATTTAAAAGTGTGAAGATATTTTCACTCAACTGGCCCAGAAATTTTGCACGTTTTCATTTAATGTGACTGAATTTATTTATTTATTTTTGCAGGACTCGATGTCGTCCGACCCGATTCTCCCTCACGCTTTTCCAGATTCTCTGGAGCTGTTTCTGCCCAGAGGAGTCCCAGAAGCTTTGGACCTGCTGGTGCTGCTGAACAGAACCTTGCACAGAACTCTGGATCCAAGATGTTTGCATGCAGGTGGAGATATAATCTCTCCTCAAATTATGACATTATAAAAGGAAGCAAACCAACATCTTGGAGCTTGCATGCTGTCTGCTCAACTCGTTTCCACAGCTGTTCCGATAATCTAATGTGATTTTAGCAATAAATTGTTGACGGTTTCCTGCTGTTTGTTTTCTGTCTCTTTGGATTTTTTTTTTTTGTGTATTTGAACAAATCCTGGATGATGATCCAAATCATTTATCCCAAAAATAAAAATGTTATATTAATACATAACTTGTAATTTCCTGTGAAAATCCACAGTTGGGAATTTGAAGATGGTCTACGTAAATAGCTTCATCATTTAATGTGCATTTAATTCTATGCTCCAAAGTACACTTGTTAAGGTTGCAAAAATGTTGTCATAAAGTTAATTTAAGGTAAATAAGTTGCACTTTGCATTAATGCGTTTAACAAATGAATCTTCCAGAAGGAAAATGTAATTATTTTTAAATAGCCCAGAAAATAATAATGTAAATATACTTCTATCTTCTTGAACTCAAACCCATCTTTATGCACTTTTTGTAGCCTAGGAAATGAGCTTCACAAGATTAAAATGTATAAAACAAATTAAATACATTGTTCTAAGAGTACTTCATTATCATACACTATCCAATTCAATCTTCAGCGTTTTTTTAAAGTGAAGCCTTGGTATGATTTAACACCCCAATGAACAAAATTGGTGTAAAACATTCAGTTAAACTATAAATCATATCAGGTATCATCCAATTTATTATGTGATTAGAAAGCAAAGCGGCTAACAGAAAATGAAGCAGAATTTTACCAACAGTTTCTGGGTTTTATTAATGTTTGTTCCTTATTGAATGTAAAAAGTGTCATGTGCAAGTCCTGGAATCATAACATACCAGTATTATTACATTATGTATTTTGTCAACAAATATCTAGACGTCTGTACTGAAGCTGTCAGACTAGTTTCTTTTTCCTTTGCATTTTCCATTTTTATCATTGGATCATTTTCTTAAGGCTTTTTTTCAAGCTCAGAAAAGTAATTATATTTTCTAGAAAATTTCTGAGATTAACCTCAGAATTAAAAAAGATGTACATTGTACTTTTGTCACATTTAATATAACGAACACATTCCAAAAGCTCCACTTTCACTGGGTTTTTGTATTGAGGTAACATAAAGCTAAAAGACTTGCAGTTCATATGAATTCTTTATACAATCAAAACATATGTTAGAATAAATATTATAAAGATATCAAGTAAAACAATTTAGTTCAAAATGAGTTTTAAAGTGATTGTACGTCTGCAAAACTGACAAAAACGCAACTAAATTAGACTCTGCAGTGAAATAAAAGAACATTTGATTAGAAAATGTACATAACTCTTTCATTTATCACTTTTTTACACTTTGCATAGTCAATTGTGAAAAGCAAATTCATTGAGTTCAGAAGTTATATTGAATCTACACAAACTATACAAACTTTGGTATTTCATAAGGGTTTCCCAGAAAGCAGATTAAACTGATTAAGTTAACTCTGGGAAAACTCAGATTTTCTGTTCTGGACTCTGATTTTGAAACAAAAATAATTTCTGACTGTTATACTGGGTGAAGGTTTTCTGACCTAAATTTAAGGAGTTCCAACTTCAGTCTGGATAATATTTACTGGCTAAACGTCATCCCAGAGCTAACTCAAGGTTCAGATACTCAAACTTCAAGGGATTAACTGCTGGATTTGAAAACACACTCTGAGTTAATTTACCCAGATGTCATGGAGAGATTGCATTTGCTAAGCTTCCTTCATGGAGTATTACCTTGTTGCAAAATGTTAATATTTAAAATAAGCAACAATAAGTATAGATATTAACACATTGTTACCAATATATTGATGTAACATTTAGATAATACAGAGAACATCTCATGTAGCTGCTGCACTTGTTTATGGGTTAATTCTAACCCGTTCAATGTTTCGTACAGTCACCTTGTGGGTGGTTCCATTAAGGAGCTGGTCTTTGAAAAACTAAATGAAGAGAATGAAAGTGTTAAAATTTTACGATTTTTGATGAAAGACCAAGTAATTTATGGATTATTCTAGATTACATACCTGTTCAATGAGCTGAATAACGGTTGCATTGCTGATCTCTCCATAAGATCTTAACTTCATGTTTAGATGCATTAGATGCTCCAAACCTGTAGGGATTGAACAGAAGTCAGTTGGTCAGTGGATTAATTTACTTTAAGAAAAGATATGTTGCTATTTTGAAATTATTTACCATTGGACGTTTGATTTGTAGGAGGAGGAGTCATTGGACCAAAAGTTATAGTTGTTGGGGCGGTAGTTGTAGTTGTTGGGGCGGTAGTTGTAGTTGTTGGGGCGGCAGTTGTAGTTGTTGGGGCGGTAGTTGTAGTTGTTGGAGCTATGGTTGTAGTTGTTGGGGCTGCGGTTGTTGTTGTTGGAGCTACGGTTGTAGTTGTTGGGGCTGCGGTTGTTGTTGTTGGAGCTACGGTTGTAGTTGTTGGGGCTGCGGTTGTAGTTGTTGGAGCTACGGTTGTAGTTGTTGGAGCTTCTGTTGTAGTTGTTGGTGGAGCAGTTGTAGTTGGAGCTTCTGTTGTAGTTGTTGGAGTTTCTGTTGTAGTTGTTGTAGCTCCAGTTGTAGTTGTTGGGGGAGCAGCTGTAGTTGTTGGATCTGTTGTTGTAGTTGTTGGAGCTCCGGTTGTAGTTGCTGGTGGAGCAGTTGTTGTTGGAGCTTCTGTTGTAGTTATTGGAGCTGCAGTTGTTGTTGTTGGGACTGCTGTAGTAGTTCCTGCAAGTGTTGTTATATGTCATCAGCCTATAGATTTATTATATCCTGTAATGATGATCTTGCTTCTAGTTTACACTGGAAGACTTTCATTCAGATTTTTTCTCCCTGATCTTACAAACTTCCTGAATATTTTGATGACTCTTAAAGCAGCTTTATGAGATAGTTCTACTATGTGAAGCATAGTGACTATGATTGGTATGATGCCTAGATTTCTCCAATCCAAATATTTTCAACATGTTAGGTTTTCTTGGCCTGCTGTCTTAGAGCAGAATCTCAAATACGCAGAGGACATAATGCAGAAATCCCAGTGGACTTCTGTGGCAAACATCGAAATTGTATCAAATAATCTTTCAAGACAGTTCCAGAAAAACATCTAGAACTGTGTGAAAACATGTCTCCCTTGACTGTATAAAGACTTTCAGCAGACTCTGTTATGTCAACTCATGTTTTAAATACTGACCCCCAAAAAATACATTCTGTGTATTTTATTGATGATTGAAAATTCTCACTATCAGTCGAAATAATGTGATGTCATCTACTGTAATTGAGTGGAAAGGGAGACTAAAAGATTATATAATGGGAAAAAAATTATATCTACAAATTAAATGGATCTTTATTGTTACAGTTTATTTCTGTCCTTGTATGAGATTTTTAAAAAATTACATAAAGGTTTGGAAATGGGCTCTAACAAGGACATTATCTGTTTCTGGTAATTTTCTGTTTTCAGTTGTGTAAATTTGTATAAATGTTTCAACATTTATATTGTCCATGAACTCTTATTCTTTCCAGCCATGTTTATGATGGCGACGGCGTTTGTCAGAGTTTCTGTCTGACATCTGAACATTGCTGAGTGAAAATCAGTCCGTGTGGCTGAACACGATAAATCGGTTATAGCTGAGATTTCTTTCATCGTCACGTCTGAAAATCAACTGATAATTTTAAAAACCAGGCATTACTCATTTAAATTAACCCACTCTTATAACATCTGTAACTGCTTTGAAGAAAATGTTTTTCATTTTTTCAAGGCTGATAAACCCTCATTTTTCCATTGTTATTATAAGTTATATGAAGAATACAAACAATCACAATAATAGAATTTGAGAATATCTACCTTGTCCTGAAGTTACATGAATAAATCCAAGAAGGCAAAAGAAAACGACGATTTTATCATCCATGGTGAATAATGTTGTCCTTCACAGAGCTCTGCACAGTCTCACGATCTTATGTTGGTACATCAGGTTAAGCTTGTTAAATGCTCCTCCCACAACAATAAAAAGGGAGTGACATGTCATTACTGTGTTTCGTTATTGTCTAATATCCTCAAGAATATTGAGGATATTCAAAACCAGTAAGGTTTTCCATAACATCATCAACTAAATAACCACCGTAGATACATACAGGACAATAAATGGTTGAATAAAACATAGCGTTGGGTCATTAAAATCATCCAAGCATTTTTAATGTGAATAATGCAAATGTTTAGAAAAAGAAACTCAAGTGACCAAAGGCAAACAGTTACTGGCCGTATTCAATAACACAAAAACCATCCAGTTATGACGTCCATAACCATTGCCACTTATTTTTCATAAATACAATTTGCTGAGATCAAACAATTCAAACATGCTGTTGATTATCTGATTGCATTTCATAATTCTGGTATTGTAATACTAAGCTGCATTACTATAAAGCTTTGGATTTTCCCTCAGAGATGCCATTGCTATTGTAAGCAAAGCTATTACTGGAAATCTGCAGTGAAGCTGCCAAACAGGTTTCTGTCTTATTTGCACTAATGATGTCACGTTGTTTAGCATCAGATAATTTTCTTATCTTTCACATGAAATATCAAAGTACACATCTGATCTAAAAAGATACAGATTCTGGTATTGCAACTTTCAGACGTGACACCAAAAGAAAACAGAAATAATCAGAGTAGAAACTAGTGGGGAAAAATCTTTGAAGTGAATCCAAAGCTGATGTAATTGTTCACATTTTTAAACAATAAGTTCTCACCATTCTTCATTCTTCATTCAAGAATGAAGAATGGTGAGACGTTTTCTTGTTGATTGGCATCTGTTGAATCGGGTCAATGAATATCAACTGTTAACAGTTCGTAAGAAAGACGCTTCTGAATAACTGGTCCTTTAATGTTGTGGGTAATCAGAGTTGGGTACATTTACTCAGTTACATTTACTTGAGTAACTTTTTTGAGGAAATGTACTTGTATGAGTATTTTTACTATGGTGTACTTTTTACTTTTACTTGAGCAATTTTATTTGAAGTATCTCTGCTCTTACTTGAGTGAAATTTCTGGATTTTTTTACCCAGTGAATGTAAAACAAACATGTTTTAATCAAAAATTTCACCCGAAACAGACACACACCCGAAGTTTCTGGTAAAGCGTCAGAAGTTTTTATAAAAGACAAAAACCCGATTTGGATATATTTTATTTTGTCTGATTCTGTTATTTTGCAACAATATGACTTATTATCAATTTGATGCTTAAAATATAATTATCCAAACCAAATATTGAAGTTTTTGGTTAAACTTCATATTTTGGTTTAGCTAATTATATAATTTTTAAATAGTTGATATTTGGATCAGTTACTCAGAACTTGAGTTAGACTTTTTACCAAATACGTTTTTACTCTAAAGCAATTTGTTGAATGTTTACTTTTTACTTTAGTAAAGTAAAGATATGTTGAAGAAATTATACTCTTATTTGAGTATAACTTTTCGCTGCTTACAGTAATACAAATTGCTCAGTTGACCATTTAAAAATGTTCTACAGAGTTTTAAAATGTTTTCACAGGGTTTTTTTGCGGTACAAAGCTTATAATAGCAGTTTAAAAATGGTCTATTAAAGAAAAATAAAACTAAATGGCTTATAATTTATATAAATTATTTTTTGCACTTTACATGTAAAAATTACAAAGCTGGAAAAAAAACCCTAAAATCCAAACAATCTTCTGAATGTTAATTAAAGCCTGAACCTGAAGACAATAATAACACATTAGAAGAAATAATAAGCCACCACATATATGTACAAAAACGTTTGTTTTTTTTTAGCATATTTGCCAAAAGCGGCAACAAAAACAATTCACTTCAAATTTAATAAAAAAAATTATCCCATAGCTGTCAAACTGAGAAAAAGCATGACAAAGTAATAATTAACTCTACAGTAATAGAAAAGAAAATACATTCTTTAATTTGACTTATTACAGGTTAAATCAGAGAAAATATAGAGCTCTTCAATTTTACAATTTCACAGGATTTGTACTATACATTTTTCTTTGTAAGAAAATTGTGTCTCCATTTGCATCTATGAACCAAAATTGTATAATTTTTGAATTGCAGTGGGTGCCACAAATGGGCCCCGGCCTCACTTTGGACACCCCTGGTGTATATATTCAAAATTGACTGAATTTAAGGATATTTAGCTGCTAGAATTGAAAACCAAATCAGAATTAATCGTGATATCATGGAGATATTGGATTTATTGAACCATCCTTTTGAAATACTGCCCGACTACACCAAGTGTTAATATTTAAAATAAGACACTTCAAGTCACAGATTGATATACTGATTGAATAAAGTCGCCAACATGTAAATGCTGCATTTCTCCAATCAACGCTGCGATGTTCTATGAGTTAACTCTAATCCTTTTTATACTCCGTACAGTCACTGCATGAGCTGTTCCACGAGGAAGATGGTCTTGAAAAAACTAAATGAAGAAATTTAAAGTGTTAATACTTCATGTGGTATCAGATGAAATTTGACAAAATTAAAAAAAAGTCACAAATTGTGAGATTACATACCTCTTTAATGAGCACTATTGCAGTTCCATTGCTGATCTCTCCATAAGATCTTAACCTCATGTTTAGATGCATTAGAAACTCTAGGTCTGCAGGGATTTAAAAGGAGTCAATATGTTGTTGGTCAGTGAATATATTTACTGTTAGAAATGTACTTTTATGTCATTTTAAAAGACACATTTTCTGATATGTCACTATAGCAATGAATCAAGTTATTTTGGAATAATGTACCAGGAGGAGTTGAACTTTCTGTGGTCGGAGTAGTGGGTGGAGTAGTGGTTGGAGTTGTGGTTGGAGTAGTGGTTGGAGTTGTGGTTGGAGTTGTAGTTGGAGTAGTGGTTGGAGTTGTGGTTGGAGTAGTGGTTGGAGTAGTGGTTGGAGTAGTGGTTGGAGTTGGTGGGTGGAGTAGTGGGTGGAATAGTGGTTGGAGTTGTGGTTGGAGTAGTGGTTGGAGTAGTGGTTGGAGTTGTGGTTGGAGTAGTAGTTGGAGTTGTGGTTGGAGTTGTGGTTGGAGTTGTGGCTGGAGTAGTGGTTGGAGTAGTAGTTGTAGTTGTTGTTGGAGTTGTGGTTGGAGTAGTGGTTGGAGTAGTAGTTGGAGTTGGAGTTGTGGTTGGAGTAGTGGTTGGAGTTGGAGTGGTTGTGACTGGATCTATTGGTTGTGACACAGCAGTAGTTGTGGCTGGAGTAGAGGTTGGAGTTGTGGTTGGAGTTGGAGTGGTTGTGACTGGATCTATTGGTTGTGACACAGCAGTAGTTGTGGCTGGAGTAGAGGTTGGAGTTGTGGTTGGAGTTGGCGTGGTTGTGACTGGATCTATTGGTTGTGACGCAGCAGTAGTTGTGGCTGGAGTAGAGGTTGGAGTTGTGGTTGGAGTTTTGTGACTGGATCTATTGGTTGTGACGCAGCAGTAGTTGTGGCTGGAGTAGTGGTTGGAGTTGAGGTTGGAGTTGGAGTTGAAGTAGTAGTTGGAGTAGTAGTTGAAGTAGTAGTGGGGGGGGTTGGTTGGTTGGGTTGGGTTGGGGGGTTGGTTGGGGGGGGGTGGTGGTTGGAGTAGTGGTTGGAGTTAGTTGTGGCTGGAGTAGAGGTTGGAGTTGTGGTTGGAGTTGGAGTGGTTGTGACTGGATCTATTGGTTGTGACGCAGCAGTAGTTGTGGCTGGAGTCATAGTCATCGGACCTGCAGTTGTAGTTTGGTCTGTAGTTGTTGAGGATGCAGTTCTTGTTGGCAATATAGTATTTTCTGGAGCAGCTGTTGGGTCAGCTGTTGTCACTGGCAATACAGTTGTATTTCCTGTAATTGCAGAGAAATTGTATTAGCAAAAATATACTGTGTTAAATGGCACTGTACTGATAATCATTCCTAAGTTAATAACTCCAGTTATTCTGAATCAGTTTTCACATATGCACAAGATGTTGTGCGTTTCTCCAAACTATTAGTACAAACGGCAAAACCTGTTTGATAACTTCTAAATGTGTCACTTCTTCAAAATGCAAAGTTCATTCCACAAATACCAATCATTTGTGTCAGTGTCATCAACATGAAAAGTCCTGACACCGTGTTTCTGTACAAGCTCGTCAGATGACTTTGTCAAGTTTTCATTACATGACAAAGTCATCTGACAAAGTTGTTCTTCCAGCGACAACATTATGGTTCTCGCTGGAAGTGTTTTGTACTGCAATAAACTAAGACTTAGTGACACTGGTTGAAAATGCTCTAGATATCACTATACACTGTTTGCACAACCATTTCAAATAGTTACTCTGCCTGAGGTAAATAATTACCAGACATTGAATGTGATGCTTCACAGTTTTACTGCATATGCATTTTGTAATTTCAATTTGTTCACAACATTGTACAAACCTATTTGGAACAAGCAAAAAACCCCTTTGGCTAAAGCTGTGCACAGTATTCACTAAATGCTGAGGTCGAGGAAACACAAGTAAACACAAAATTCTGTTTTTCAATGAATGTTCTTGTGGAAAAATGTGATTGCCCAGTTAAAAAAAAAATTAACTGTGGCTTATCACACCTGAATTCAGAGTCTCAGCTACAGCCTGACCTGATTACTGCCAAACTGCCCTCAATTAAAACATGTAACGACATTAAGACCTCCCTGACTAAGGGATGTACACAGAAAGATTCTCAGAAGCTAGAAATTTTGACAAGATCCAGAAAAATCAGGAATAAATGTGACAAAAAGTAATTTACAGCTATCCATCTGGTTTTGTACCACATTGCAAAACCATTTCTAAAGCCGTGGGTCTCCACCTAATACCAGTGAGAGTCGTCATCCACACATGGCGAAAACATGGCACAGTGGTCAACCTTTGCAGGAGTGAGTGACCAACGTCAGTCCAAGACGATTCATCCTAGAGGTCACCAAACACCTCAAAACAACGTCCGGAAAGGTCAGAGTTTCTGCCTCCACCATAACAAAGAGACGGGGCCAAAATGGCCTCCATGGCAGAGCTGTGGAGGCCATTTTTGTGAAGAGGAAAACGCCTGCAGAGCCAAAGGAATGTAGATGCTCATCTCCGTCAGGCAATCACTTTTTCACAGGGCCAAGCTGGTTTGGATTTTTTCTAGCTTAACAATTGACACCTAAGTTTACAATTTACATTTTGTATTTACTTGTGTTGTCTATGAGTGATATTTAAATATCACATATTTAAAACAGTACCGTATACAGGATGAGTTCCAGCTCTGTTTTGCTCTCCGCATTGTTACATTTCATTCATTGTACTTGATTTGTTTCCTCATTTTAATCCTACTTAAAATCTTCTTACTTTGTGAATCTTAATTTTCCATCATTTAATAATGGGGAAAAGTGGACAGAAATTCAGATGTTTGTCACATTAACTTCTCTTATAATAATGTCTAACATGATCCTTACTTAGTAAAAGAATAAGAACAATTATAGAATTATTGTGAATATTTACCCTGTCCCAAAGTTGCATGAATATATCCAAGAAAATATAGGATGATGATTTTATACTCCATGATGTATGGTGTTGTCCTTCACAGACAGATCATTTCTGTTGGTGAATAAGATTAAGTCTGTGTAATGCTCCTCCCACAGCAATGAAAAGGGAGTGCCAACACTCAGTGTTGTTATAAGACAAAGAACATAAGTGTTGCTTATGTTTTAGATAAATAGAAAGTAAAGCAAAAACAGAAATTCACCAAAAAATATGCAGGATAAACTGAAATTATTCCCGTAAATCTGGATATGAAAAAAGAAAACAACTGGTGTTTTTTTTTTATGCTATATTCTATTTTTTTAATTATTAATTGACCAACTAGGTAGATCAGATCTGTACATTGACAACTCCATCCAAAATGAATAATATGTTAGTGGATAGTAAAGAACAATGGTGTACCTATACATTCTGAGTATTGTTTTGTTTATCAACAATAGACTAAGTATTGTTTTGTCTATCAACAATAGACTAGGTATTGTTTTGTCTACTAATAATACTTACAGTGAATTGATTGTCAACACAATACATTACTTTTAGTTTCCATAATCTCAATAACTAAATAACCACAGTGTATGTTCCATAAAATAACTGCGTGAAAAAGTTCAGCCATAAAAGTTTTATTTAATTAAAATCATAAAAATGTTATTAAAAGTTAATGACAGGTTTAGAAAACATTTTTACAAGTGAAAGGGCAGCCAAACAAACAAACATCAACACTTCCTTTGTAATTGTCTTACAAGGGAAGACAATAATAAAAAACAACCATTTATGATGAATAGAAGTGTAATTGCACATAGCCAGTCATTATTTTTATATATTCATTCTATGTTCAAGTTTTCTAAATAAAAGACTGCTGATTATCTGATTCTCTCAGATGTAGAAACTACAAAGGTTTTTCCTTTGAAGGTGCTTTTACTTTTTATTAGTCAAGCTGTTACAGGAAATCTGTAGTGAAGCTGCCGAACTGCGTTTGTATGCACACTGTTAATGTCAGCTCCTTTTGAGGAATTCAAAGTAAACTTCGAGGGATTCAAAAATGTTTCAAATGTTGGAATATGTTTTTAAACTTTACGACAAGATATAGCTGTAGATTGATTTTTTTTTTAAACTGCCAGAAGACAAAATTGGAGCGTCACTATGGTTCCTAGCCACAACTTGTTTCTGTCTGCTCATTTCAGTGTAACACAATCTGAGCATGCGCGATGATGCGGAGCTAACTGCTACGGTTTCAGTTTAGAGTATTTGAGCTTACTTTTATTTCTAAATGCAGAAAATTGTCTGGATTGTTTAGGTTAAATGAATATTATATACATTTAATCTATATTTGTAAGCATTGTGTGCCGATTCAGTGGTTTTAAATAACACTGTCTGCTTATTGCGTGTCATTAGCCTTGTTAGCCTCAACAGCTGAAAACAACGCTGTAGCTCAAATTACAAACAATAATGTTTTCGACTTAATATTGTTTATGTCTATGAACGATTAGCGCTCTTAGACATTTTTAAGCTCATACTGCTGGTGCTAGCCGTGCTGGAGAGCGTGTTTGGTGAAAATGTGAGGCGTGTGTGCGGGCAGCAGGATGGACAGAGACTTGTTGCGGCAGTGTCTGGTCCATCATGGAGAGACGCTGTTCAACAAACTCAAATGTGAGCAAACGGAGAACCCGGACTTCCAGGCGGTGGTGACGGACCTGTGCAAAGCCACGTATGACGGAAGGTATGGCTGCATGTCGGACTCGCATTTCTCTGCGACATTACGCCTGAATTTAAAATGATTTGTTCACGTAATTTATCACATTTTAGTCACACGTGCTGCCCTGGACTCAATGTCTGAATAAGCAGTAGATTAACGGCTATTTCAAAGCTTTTGGGACGAAAAAAGTTCTTTTTATGCTTAAAACAAGTGTTGATGCTGGATATGGGTGATAAGGAGTTAGAATTTTATCGCGATATTTGGTTATAATATTCTGACATCGATAAACATTTTTAAAGAAACTTAGTTTTTTTTTTTGTTTTATATGGCTGTGATTGCATTGGACAACACTCATATCTCACCAAACTCATTTATTATAAAATCATTCCCATTTAAAATAGGTTTCCTCAGAACTTACTTTAAAAAGTGTGATTTGTATCACTAACCTCCACATTTAAACATACTGTCAAATTTATTGACACTCTCTTGGAGCAGAAACGAATAAATGAGTCAAAATAACTTTTTTTCAATAATACTGTCAGTTTTGTTTTTCAAATAAATCTTTTTTTTTAACTTTTCACTATAAATGATGAACATTGCGATAAACTACACATCCACAATGGCTTTAGATGGATCTAAATTTCTGTTTTTTCCATTACAATCAATAAAATGCTAATTGTTTGTGACATAAAATGGAAATGAGGCCTTGAACCAGAACAGTTTGCATTTAGTTCATTTAAAAGTTTTTGATAATCTTAAATATTGAGCAAACTTACTTAATACATCCCAACTACATGTTTATTTAATTTATTTTCTCTTAGAAACTATAAAGTTAGATACATGCGTAACCCTTATAAATCAGATGCAACAACCACACCCTGGAATCTGTTCTGGTTTCATGGTTTGTGTCTTTACCAATGCAGGGTCACAAGGTCAATGTCAATCTATGCCCTTCTGCAAACATCAAACCTGACGAGATATTAATATAAAGTTTTGCATTTGGAAAGAATTTTTTATTTGTTAAATGGGATTATTTTTTTTTTTCAAATGTACGAATTGCTCTTTTCACTTTCTTTCATTCTTCATTCTGAACTTCATCTCTGTGATTATACAGGGTAGCAGATTAAAGTTTTCAAATTGTTCTGTGTGCCAAACTCAGTTTACTGGGTTTTATGGGAACGCTGGTAATTAAATGTTGTTAAATTGTTGTGTGTGAAGCAGAGGTGAGGAACAAGCCAGTCCGCTGGTGGAGCAGTTCATCGCCAGGAAGGCTGACATTCTCTTCTGCCCGGCCTGGAAGACGGCCGACCCGCCACCACAGGACGACGAAGAGGAGGAGGACGGAGGTGTGTGTTGATCCACTCAAACTACAAGCTTCTGTTAAAGCAGCTTTTCATCAAGATACAGTGGCTTATTTTAAAGTACATAATTCCTTCATGATGATGAAAAAGTTCTAGTTCCATTGGCAGATAAAATGTCAAAAGTGAAATGCTCTGATTTTAAAATCAAAATTAAGGTATTGTTTACTGAAAACAAGGTTATATTTCTTGCTGAAAAGTTACTTATGAATTAGTTCTGTCTTATTTGAAGAGTACTAAGACATTTGCACTGGAAACTAGACCAAAAGTACTTGGTAAGGTTTAGTTTTTTTGAAGTACTGCTGCTTCTTTTTAAATCTGTGTCTGGCTGTATGGTTAGAAAGTCAGACATGAATAAGTGACTTTATTATTGAGTTTTATCTACAAAAAGATTATAAACCAAGACTCAGAACAAAATGAATGAATATGAAATAAATGGAAAACAAAGCTTAGTTTCTGATTTCATTTAGTAATTCTGTAAGTGTGTGTGTTCTCTTGCAGAGCCTTATGCCATCATGCCGCCAGTGGAGTTATTCATGGAGCTGCCGTATGAGGAGAGACGATCCATGATGTACCGGGACCTGGAGAGAGGAGACGTCGTGGTGGGACGCATCAACAACATTCGGGAATATGGCTTCTTCCTCACGCTGCTGTGCATGGCAGGAGGCCTGAAGAGAGACATAGAGGACCTGGAACTTTCTGTGAGTCGGAGCGGTAAACTTGAGGAAGAACCTGATTTGTCAATTTCCCAGCAGCTCTAGAGTTGTTGAATGGCTGCCAGCAGGTGTGAATGATATTTTACTCCAGCCCACAAGAGGAATTGATTTGTTGACAAAGATCCGGTTTCTGTCACATGCAGTTTGTGAAGTCAAGCTGTTACATAAAGTCAGATTGTTGTTGTTCCATGAATATGACCAGTGCAATCTAATGTAACCGGACTGCAGCGCATAAATATAACATACTTGATTCTTTGTTCACACAGACACATGTGCTCATATCAATCTCACTCAGGCTCAAAGTAAACCTCTAAAATCGCAGCATTAATTTAGCCTTTATAGCTTTATTTTTAATTCTAATATTTTTACAATATTCTCTAAAAACCAGCCTTCTTAGAGGAATCATATGAAGTGAAGCTGCTTTACAAGAACATCTTCCAAATACACTATATCGTCTGAAAGTTAGCATGCACATTTCGCTGTTATTGGTGTATTAAAAAAACTACCTGAAATAAATAAATGATGCTCAGCCTATTTAAATTCACGATAAATGGTGCAGTTATTGTTTTGTCTATTTTCTGTTGTTTGCTCTCAGGCTCTCTGCCATGTCAAGGAAATTCCCTCCAGCAGCAGCCATGATGATCCTCTCTCCTACTACCAGATCGGAGACTTGATTAAAGGTGTTTGTTAAGTGGAATATTTATTAACATAATTGACGTGTATTTGCTTGAATGCATTTGGAAAAGTGTAATGTTTATCACTTTTTCACTATTGGTAAAAGTTTTTCTTTTTTTTCTACGTAAATCACTTTGAACTGTTGATTAAATGTAGTTTATAAATAATTACAGATGCACCGATAAGAAGATCTGGTGTCGACATCCAATGTCAATATTGCTGTTGTGGCCGATAATCGATATTTATCGATATTCCATGTATTTATTTCACTACTGTTTTGACACCTGTGGAGAAAAAGTTAATAAATATTGGTTGTTCATTTTGGCCCAACAGGTTAAAAAAACCAAAGTCAAAGTTTATTTATGTAGCGCATTTAAATTAAAACGGCCTCAGCCGCCCGAAGAGCTTCACCACAAACACAACATCACAAGTAGATAAGTGACGAGGCAAAAAATAAAATTATGTTCAGTAAAAAAATAATAAGACAATTATAAAATTGGCAGAAAATAAAAATCTAAAAGTGACAAATACCGATTTTGGTGCCGATATATTGTGCATCCTTACAAATAATATCAATTCTGGCCCATATTTTTAAATCTGTGCTGATATTTCGTTAATGTTTTCCATCTTATTTGACAGTAAAAATATTTTTTTCCTGAAGCAGTTTGTTCATTTTGCTCTGCAGCTGGAGTGAAAGACATCGATCGGTTCCAGGAGAAGATCACAGTGTCCCTCCACCAGGCCTCGCTCTCTCCCAACCTGGATCACATCAAGCTGGGTGTCATAACCAGAGAGGATCTGCCCGTACACTACAGGTAGAATCGCACTGAACTCTCTGAACTACCAGGTGGTTCAGCTACAAATACCTTGTTAAACCAGTCAGTCATGCTGCTCAATAATGCAGCACTGATTGATTCCTATGTTCCCTTTGAAGTTTCAGTGTTAAAAGTGGTGATATTTCTGTTTAAAGCAGATTATTTGATGTGAAAGTTTAGGTCAAAATGCTAAGCGATAAATTCCTAAAACTTGAATAAATCATCCAGTTTTCATTAAGGTTTATTATTTGTGTTAAAGCCTGTTGAAATCAGCAGTAAATCAATTAATTGCATGATAAATTAAAATGAGCTCAATGATTTTTATTTTGGATATTTGAAATATTTGAAGTTTATGGACTGACTTGAATGTTTTATATTACTTGAAAATGGTCTCCAAACAACAACATTATCGTTTATTACCATAACAGTTCACCTCCCAGCAGGCTTTGCTGCAGTGACAGGCCTGTTTGTGTTTGTTGCTCAGTCGTAGCGTTCGCGCCGCCGTCGACTCCAGCGAGACGTACGAACGAATCCTCACCCGTTGCCATGGCTACGAAAACCCGTCTGTGGTGGAGTATCTGCTGCAGAAGGTGGGAATCAGTGACACCAACCCGCCGTCGATGATGAGAGGGTTACAGTGGTGAGCTGTCTAAAAACCGTTTCATTCTTCATTTTGGTCTGAGTTTTGCGCTAAAATGAAAGTGTGGAGTGAAATGCTGGATGCTCTGCTGTCACTGAAACATTTCGCTCTGATTCTTTCATTATCGGTTTCCTGATACCCACATGGCTCCAAGTCAAGTAACATGTTAAACAGCATTTCTCTCATACTGTGGCTGGCAGAGTCATGCCTTTGTGTTCTGCTTCTCACAAGCTCTGATGAACTTGATAAAGTTTCTGGTTTTGTGTTTTTTATTCTTCACAGTAAACTTTTCCAGGAGGAGGATTTTGCTTTGGCAATCAGAAAGAAGCAGTCTGCATCCTGGGCCCTGAAGTGGTAACGTCACTCTGCTAACTTTGTAGTTAATATTAGGGATGCACCGATTTATCGGCCAGGCCGTTTATCGACCAGGCCGTTCGTCGACCAGGCCGTTCGTCGACCAGGCCGTTTATCGACCAGGCCGTTCGTCGACCAGGCCGTTTATCGACCAGGCCGTTCGTCGACCAGGCCGTTTATCGGCGCCAATTTCCTTCATTTGTGACATCAGCGATCGGCTAATGTTTACATGTGAAAGCGAACTTATCCATCAATGGTTTAAAAATCAGCCATATTTGTTAAATAAAATTGTAATTTGGTTTTAATTAAAAAAAACCCAAACAAAGTGTTTTAAGCACTGTTTAGGTTTATATAAAATTAAGTAAGTTCATTTTATTTGGACAGAATGAATATTAAAAACATGGAAGTGATGGGAAAACCATCGTTAAACACAGACTGTATGGAGCTCCAATAGTCACAAAAATCCACAAATACAGACTGTATGGAGCTCCAATAGTCACAAAAATTCACAAATACAGACTGTATGGAGTTTCAATAGTCACAAAAATCCACAAATACAGACTGTATGGAGCTCCAATAGTCACAAAAATCCACAAATACAGACTGTATGGAGCTCCAATAGTCACAAAAATCCACAAATACAGACTGTATGGAGTTTCAATAGTCACAAAAATCCACAAATACAGACTGTATGGAGCTCCGATAGTTGGAGCTCCATACAGTCTAACTATGGTTGGTTCCATGACACTGCTGTTGTCATGGAAACACCAGTGGAAAAAAATTAAAGTACCAATCTCAAAACAAATATTAAGATTTAGGGCAGGGCTGTTCAAAGTGCGGCCCGGGAGGTTTTTGTGGCTCTTGGACTAAGTTTGTGCGGCCCCAAACTAAAATTCAAATATGATACAGATTTGGCCCATAGATGCTAAAGGAGACTTAAGAATTACAAAAATGATTTTCTTACACAGAAAAATGTAAAAAAAAAAAAACAAAACAAAAAAACAACACAAAGTATCCGTCCTTTAATAACCAACTTTTAACAAAAACTAAAACCAAGTTTATCCAGAGACTTATTAGGTTCGTTTTTGTCCTGCGACTACTTTTTAGTTAAAATTTTTGTCCCACATGTCAAAAAGTTTGGACACCCCTGATCAGGTTGTGAAAATGGGGAGTATATTTTATCGCTCCTGCTCTCCTGCCCCACCAGGTGCAGCGACTTTCTTGCTATATTTAGCAACATTTCAGACAAAATAAAACACGAGTTTGGACCAAAACCGGAATCAGCAGGTCAGGCTTTTTTAAAGATCGGAAAGCTGCAATGGGTTACAGATATAGCAGCTGATACAGATATAATTTCATGTGTGGTGGTTTGTTAATTGACCTTGATACAAACTTGTTCTCTGCAGTGTTCGCGCAGGGGTGGACCACTTCAAACATGGCCGTCACGTGGAGGCCATGAACGAATACAACAAAGCTCTGGAAATCGACACCAATAACGTGGAAGCGCTGGTGGCGCGAGGAGCTCTGTGGGTTTACTTCCTGGTTTACTTCCTGGTTTTACGCATCTCTGTTTGCTTATCTTGTGCAGATTCAATTGTCTCTCAGGTTTATGGTGATAAGCGATTATTTGTTCCTCATACCGATGAGAAGCATGAGGGAGAATATTTGCAGTCCAACAAAGTGTGAAGTGTCTTTGGCTTGTTGCCATTTATCGGGCCGGGTGTAACAATGGATTCAGCTCTGAACCTTCAGAAACACATAAACACAGTTACAAAGTCAGCCTTTTATCACCTGAAGAGCTTTTCCAGGATTAAACGACTGATGCATCAGTTTCTAGAGAAGCAAGAACCAAACAGCATTCAGCTTCTTTGCACCACAAATCTGGAATGAGCTTCCAGAAAACTGCAAAACAGCCGAAACACTGAGTTCCTTTAAATCAAGACTCAAATCTCGTTGCTTTTAGATGAGTAAGGAAGATTTTAACGATGGCACAATTTTGAGCAACTCAAAATTGGATTTCTGTTATTGGTAAAGAAATGAAACATCTGCAGAATGAGTCATTTTTAATCAGATTAATTGATTAATCAAACTTTAAAAATTCAGACTAAAAACATAACTGATTGATTTTGAACCATAATAAATGAAACATTGACCAACATATTTGATGTGTATCCATGATTTTAACCCTAATCTAAATGTTAGTTTCTGGTTTCAAGTTGGTCACTATATGATGTTTTCATGATGTAATAAAAAATTAATAAAGCGACTTGATTGATCGATTGTTTTTCTTACTGCAAAGGTCAAGTTTGGCTGAAATCTCTCACATGTTCTTGTTTTTACTCCCCAGATATGCGAACAAAGGCAGCATCGTGAAGGCTATCTCGGACTTCGAGCTGGCTCTGGAAAACTGTCCGGACCACCGGAACGCCAAGAAGTACCTCTGCCAGACTCTGGTGGAACGAGGAAAACAGTGAGCAGCGCCTTTTGCTTTTCAAGTTTGGATGTGACTAAAAGAAATAAAACAACTGAGTTACTTTATCTTGACTTTGGTCCATATGTCTGGATATTATAAAAAAGCTAAAGTGGTTAAAATCAGAAATTTGGCCGGTAGATGCAGATGGAGGCTTCAAGATTGTTAGCAACATAATTTTCTCACACAGAAAAATGTATAGAACAACACAAAGTATTTGTTTTTTATAACAAAAACTAAAACCAAGACTTTTACTGGAAAGTCGACTTTGCTGCAGCCAAATCAGCTGTTATTTTTTCTTAAACGTGTTCAAATAAAGCAAACATTTTGAAACAAAGTGACCCAAATCCTGTTCTTATTACTGAAAATAAATGTATTCAGCCGAGCCAAAAAGAAACTGAAAACGAGACGTCTTTGTTTTAATTCAGCAAACAATATCAGCAAAGCTTCGAAACATAATCCTGATTAATTTAGAAAGTTTTGCAGAATCAAATTTTGACATAGTTTCACTGTGAGGATGTAGAAAAACTTGCTTGTATTTAGAACTAACAGTCTAATCATAGTAGGTTGTAGGTATTAATTGATTATATTTGCATAATTTAATTGGTTAAAGTCTGGAAATCCATTAAAAATAATAAAAAAACCATCAGATTTGTTTCGTGGCATCCGTTGTAACCTGGGAATAAAACTCATCAGATAAACATCATCTGATGTTTATGTAAAACTGGAAATCTGAATTCTTGTTCCAGTTTCCCGTAAAGGCTAAAGGTCACTGCAGTGCAGGTAACTGGGCCATGAAGGCATCAGAAACACAATGGATGTTTTTGTTCTGTGTTTGTGCCTGACAGACTGGAAGAACAGGAGAAACTGGTGACAGCAGAGGGATTGTACAGGAGAGCGTCGTCTCTCGATGACTCCAACCTCGAGGCCAAAGACGCCCTGCGCAACATCAATGACACCATACAGGTGAGAGGGGCAGAGCAAAATACCGCCACAAAATACCCCCACAAAATGCCCCCACAAAATACCCCCACAAAATACCCCCACAAAATACCCCCACAAAATACAGATCACAGGAGAACAAATTACAATATTAGCTACAGATCTAAACAAACGTGTTTAGTGTGTTTTTTAAAAGTGAACTACCTGCAGGTGCAGTAAATAAAGCAAATAATTATTCAAAGTTTTTATGTTTGAGTAGTTTGAATTCAACCTTTTTGTGGAGTTTCAACAAAATGAACTGAAGCCTTGAGTTTTCATCTGGCAGTGAAGTTTTTTAACAAATTGACATTTTTAGCAAACTTAAAATCTGTTCTATAAATAAAGTAAAGTAAATATAATACAAAATAAATTCCCTTGTTGTCTGACAATAAAAAATAAAATACAGAATAGTCTGTGACTCTGGATCAGCTGATGAGGAGAAGCTGTTGCATAATGAGACGTTCATTCATTCGTAGTTTAGTTTGTAGTTGAACTACGGTGAACAGTTTCTGTTTCATGTCGGGTCGCTGGGCGTCTTCCTGACTCTAAGGTTTGTAATACTGATGAGGTGTTTGGTATGTTTGTGTTTCTGCTCCACCTTATTCTCTGACCTTTGACCTCCTGACCGCCACGACTCTCTGCCGCCTACCTTGTGGGGGGCTGGAAACGCATAAACTGCGCTGTGCCAACGACTCTTCGTCCCGTGGGAACGCGGCGCGTAAACATGCTGCCAAACACGGTAACGTTGAAACCTTTTTTTATTTCAACCGAAAACAAATGAATCGCCACACCTCTGTCTCCGGCCGCCAATATTGATGGTAAATATGTGACTGTTCATTTCTCCATCGTTCTTTATTAATTTCCCTTTTGAACTTTAAAAATAATAATGATGCGACTTTATGGATGGATGTGATTTTGGGGCTTTCTGAACGGCGTGAATGTTTTGAACCTGCCGCTCGGGGCTTTTTGCCTGCATGCTGCTGTCATGCCTTGTCTGTAAAGAAATCGATTCGCTTGCGAGAAGAAGCGCTTGCTAAGGAGGAGGTCAAAGCGACCAGCAGCCAGACCAGCGCTGAGAAATTACGTAAGATCTTAAAGGAGGAGAAAAGGTAGGTTGAGCCTCGCCGAGCGCACGACGACAAGTCAGATTCATTTTATTTTCCAAATAAAATGCTTTTCCAGCCGGAGGAGTTTCAGCAGATGTCTCTCGTTTTCAGGGCGAAGAAGAAACGCCCCAAAAAGCGATCCGCTTCCTCCTCCTCGTCCTCCTCCAGCAGCAGTAGTTCTTCTTCCTCGTCGTCGTCGTCTTCCTCGTCCCACAGGAGGTCTAAGAAGAAAAAGAAAAAGCGGAAAAAGTCCGGGCGAAGACGAAGCAAGCACCGCCGGAGGAAGAGTGAGGAGGGTAAGAGCGGGAAAGGCAGGATGGAGAAAGAGGAGGAGGAGGAGGAGGAGGAGTTGGAGTGGTTCCCCGCGCCTCCCAACACCTCCGCTACTTTCCTCAACCAGAAGGGTGGCCTGGTGTTTGGAGGGGCGGAGGAGGACGGGGTGGGGGGCGACGGGAAAATCAGCCGGCTGTATTCTCTGGCAGCGGCTTCAGAGGGGGAAGAGTCGGATTCTTCCCACAGACAGGGGAAGAGGAGGGACGGAGCGGAGAAACGGAAAAGCAGCAGAAGCCCGAAGAGAGACAGGAGAACAGAGAGCAGGGAAAGATGGAGGGAGGAGAGCAGAGGAGGAAGGAGAGAAAGAAGCAGCGTGGAGGAGAATCACTCCAGGAAACTATCCAGCTCTTCAGCCGAGGTGGAGCTTTCCCGGAAACTGGAATATTCCGGAAGGAGCAGGATTAGACGCGACTCCTCCACCAGGAGCTCCTGCGATGGCGGTAGGTACGAGAATAAGGAAGAGGCGGAGCGAGAGAGAACGTCGGATCTGGAACAGAGTAAAAAACCGGAGAGTTCTGGAGAGCAGAACGGCCAGAGAGACAGAAACAGGAAGAACCTCCCGTCCAACCTGCTGGACATTTTCAACCAGATCGCTCAGTTCGAGAAAGAAAAGGGGGAGAAAGCAAAGAAATAAGAGTCCAACCCAAAACCAGAACTACGACAGCGTGTCGGGGCCACTGCAGGTATAAATGCACAAAACAGGGAGGACGTCTCTGCCAGTAAATCTGGATGTTTATGACATGAAGCGGCAAAAGTTAGTATAAAAAAACCACCAAATTCGTGGTTTTTCTCAGAAATTTTCTAGAATAAAAGACATTTCTGAACTTCAGCAGGTAAAAATCTGCATCAAAAGAGAGAAAATTTGAATAATTTCACATATTAAATCATCCCAACATTTTTGACTTTTGGAAATTTTCTGTTTCAAAAGTGAAACATTTTCATCTTTTTGAGCAATACATTTCTGATTTTTGATTTTTCAGAAAGTTTCTGGGATTCATTTAAAAAAATGTCAGTTTTTTCCTCACAAACTCAGACATTCACTTCATTTTAGAACATTTCTGAGATTAATCTCAAAATGTCTGAGTTTTTCTTGCAACGTTTTGAGCTCAGAAATTAGTTTTATTCTTGAAAACCTCTGAGCTTAAACTCAAAATAGCTTTGGTGGAAATTTTCTCCTTGTTTGCGTTTCCACCCTGCGGCCCTGGTTGGCCGTCATGCAGAAGAGACGAAACGAGAGGAAAATGAAATTTGTTCAGTTGAATCTTTGTTGATGAAATCCTCCAGGGCCAAACCTCCTGCTTGCTGATCCTTTTACTTTCAGTGTTGAATGAATGAATCGTTTACGCCGACACGTCTTACCTCTCCTGATAAAACCCGGTTTGACTTTCCGCTGAAATATTTCGTCAAAACGTCACGAAGACCTGATTTGTTTACAGCCCGTCTTCCGTTGTGACCATCTCTGTGATTTCCCCGTTTACAGGAGAACCGTTGATTATTTTGACAAATTACAATGAAAGTTTGTTTTATTTTATTTTACTGTTTGTTTTTTTACTGAAACAAGTTGCCTTTTGTTCTGCTGTGTGCCATGCTGCAGCTTCCTCTGCACAAAAGGCAGACGGTTATGCTTCTATTCGTTCTCTTTTGTTTTGCCTTAACATGATACAGTCGTTTCAGCTGTAATCACAGAGTATGTCGCCTGTCATAAAATCACCTAATATGAACCAATAAAAGCATTTAACCTGTGCAACGTTAATGCAGTTTGATTATTTCTGCCTCATCGTGATAAACCGTACCACCAGTCTGGATTTTATATTTTACCAGTTTCAGAAAGTAAATATTTTTTCACCAGTTCTCTAAAGACAGGCAAAGAAATTACACCCTATATGTTTAATAATGATTACAGTTATTATTGAACACATGCAGAAACTTGCTTATTTTAAAACAACGCAGTTAAAGTCAAACCTAAATAAGTTTATTCACACAATAAATCATTAAAAAACACAGAGCCGCCGTCTTTCTACCACTTCCTGTTTGCATCCGGTTATTGATCACGTGATTCCTGTGATGCCAAGAAAGTTTCCATTGCAGATTTTCAAAATAAATTGCAAAAAATCTCCCTCATCATCCCACTAAAGCTTTTTTATTTAAAAACTGTTTTGTTTTGAGTGTTTTAATTCAATGAAATGTATGTAGGAAATTTTAAGGCTGATGGAAAAGCAGCTGAGTCAACAGTTTTTCTGACCATTTAGGTCATTAACTTTAAGGTTTAAAAATCATTTTTTGTTTTCTCAGCAACCAAATTTGGGTGTTTGTCTGTAAGCTGAACCCATCACCAATAAATCTAAATATTAATCACTTTTAGATTGAAATAAGTGCAATAAAACATTTTTCACTAATATTTATGTTTATTAAGATCCACATCGACTTAAAAAAGTCCAACCCTTATGCTAGTTAATAAATAATAAAGTGTAATGGCTGAAAACGTGTAAGTTTGCTGTGATTTATCCTTTCCTGCAGCAGTTTTAGCTCCTCTGCAGAGCAACAGGACGCGGCTGGTTTTCATGCTGAAGCCACATTGTGGGAAACCTGGTCAAATATTCAGCTGTTTGAAGTTCAGTGACAGAAACCTTCCCGAGTGAAACGCCGCTGCTTAGCAGAGGCACACAGGAGCAGGAAAAGTTGTGGAAAAGGATTCATTTTCCGGCCTGGCATTGATCCTGACCATGGGATTACGCCGCGGCCTGCGGTCCTGTTTGAAGTCCAATTCAGAGCTCGGACCGGCGAGACGCGAGCCGCTCAGTCCAGCTCCAAACCTCACTGGGAATTGGGAATCATCAAAGGACTTGCTCCAAGCAATTGGTGAAAAGTCAACATATTGAGAGGGAAATAATAAAAGTTGCTGAACATATTTTCCTGCCTTCAAACAGAAGAGAAGAAAACTTTGCTTAGTGAACTTTACCATTTTTCTTTCTTCAGTTTTGATGAGTTGATTCTAATTTCTCCCATTGAAGTTGATTCATCCCACGGAGTTTCTACCAATCAGCGATCAGAAGGAGAAGCTGCGATCGATGATGTCATTTAGACATATCACATAGATACAGTGATCAATGTCAATAATGTATTATAACCTTAAGCACAAAAAACAGCACAAAAAACATGCTAGCATGGGAATGCTACTGCTAATGTCTGTGCTAGCAGTGCTAGCAGTTAGCTTCAGACACACACCTGCAGATTTTAGTAAAGTTTTTTTAATGAACGCAGCTGTTTTGGAAACATTTTCTTTTGCCTGATTTTGTTATTTTTTTCTTTCTATATAAATTATTTTCATTTTGGTCCTTAAAATACCAAAATTTCCACTTTATATTTTGGTCTGTCTGGTTGTGTACTTTTTAAATATTAATATTTTGATCAGTAACTCAGTACTGGAGTAAACTTTTTACCAAATACTTTTTCACTCTGAGTATTTATATGTTGAAATGTTTCTATAAGTTCAGTCTCTGGCTCTCTGCCCTCCCTGCTTGGACCTGGATGTGGGCGACTGTCCTGTTGGCTTATTGGAGCTTTAAGCTACTTGGTGTCACATATTTGATTTAATAACTGGACACAGACGTCAGTGGCGGTGCAACCAGTCATGCGTTGCCACAGTAAGCTACTTTGGGCTTAGCTGCCACCCTCAGGCTCTCCTCCTCCTCCATCATTACTGGTCCCATCATCAGTGATGCTCTGCAGGCGCCACGTGTCTCGCTCTATCTTGTTAGGCGGCAGATTAAGCACTAATATACGGTCCGAGGAGCTGCTTCATTTAATATTGCACACAGATTCCTGATCCGTTACTTCCCGTCTCTGAAACCTGACGTCTTAATCTGTTGGTATGAAATACGTCCTGCTTAAATGCTCCTCATGCTCCACTCATTAGACCAGTACAGAGTCACTGGTTTTACGTTTTGCTGCTCAGTGAAACGAATAGACACTGGGATTCTATATCCTACCGTCATTTGTGCAAAAATAACAGGTTAAATTGTTAGTTTGTGCATTTAAAAGTCGGTCTGGCTTTTATATTTTTATATTAAAATGGAAAAGTTTGAACAGAATAGAAAAAGCTCTCAGCCTGATGTGATGCAATAAACTCCAACATCTTCACTGCAGGAAACGGGCAGAGCTCCCCAAAACTTTAAAAATAAAAAGCAGCCGACCAAGAAATCCCTCAATAAGACTAAAACTGTGTTTGGTGAAAAGTCGACTCAGGTACTGAGTAACTGATAAAATGTTCAATCATTTAATATTTCAAAATGTTGGTATTTTAAAGAAGAAAATGACAAAAGAAAGTTTTTCTCAATCAGTTTCGGTAAAACTGCTGAGTCTGGTGAATCTTTGGTTGAAACATGTTTGTTTTTTGTTCACTGGGTTGAAAATGTTACAGAAAGTTTTGTATATTTTAAGCTTTTTAAAGATCATGACTTACAGCTAATGAAAACCCAAAATTATGCCTCAGAAAATGAAAATCTTATATTTGTACCAGAGAAATATTAAAAGTTATGGTTCCGTTATGGCCTACACAATTATAAAGAAGACAAGTGAGCGTTAATGCCTCAAAAGGTTTCAAGGGTTTTATGGGAAGTTGAGTGGAAGGAAAACATGTAGAAATGTTCAGAAACCACAGGCGTGAGAATCAACACATTCAGTTTCCATCAGAGCATCGCAGTGACCACACTGTTAAACGTACTAATACCTGCTTTAGTAACATTTAATAACCACTGTGCAAAAATGGCTCTTTTTCTGTTTATATATATATATATATATATATATATATATATATATATATATATATATATGTATGTATGTATAATGTAATTATTAGATATATTTTCATATTTGATTACTGAAATGATTACAGTTTTTAATTGATTATCCGTCTACTGCGTCCTGGTGAAAAGACTTTGGCTTTAATTTCTACAAGGAATAATTAATCAAAATTAATGTTTTTTATTGTGATTTTAAAATGTCTTTTCATGTATTTATTGTGATATTTCCTATTTTAAATATTTTCTGAAACGCTGCAGTTCCGCAGGTGTCCACTGGAGGGCAGTGGAACACCGTAGTCCCGGGCAGCAGGTTTTAAACCAGCAGCTTTGCAGGCCAGTGCGCATTGAAGTGGGATCCACTTATCTTGTGTTTGTATGTCTTCTGATGCAGATCATAATTCCTAATGAAACCGACATATGTGTTTTATGCGTCATAAATAATGTTGCAAATTCAGCCATATTTAAATCCTGCAAATAATAATGTTTGATTTGAAAATCATTTTATATATCCAAGATGTAGGAGGTTTTCACATCCAATAAATAACATGTGATGCTCAGATAGTAACTGTTTAGAAAAAACAGATAATTGTCGACAGAGGAAATAATGTTTTAAAGTATTCAGTCATATAAATCCATTGTAAAAGTTATTAAAATTAAAATGTTATTCTAGGTTTCTTCAAAAGCAACAACACACACAGGAAAAAGCATTATTATGAAAAAACATTTAAAAAAGAAGATATAAACATGTAGTTGTGTGTATTTTTCTGTAAACTCCAAATTATTCACGGAAAATTCACAAATTTCTCAGTAGAGCATTTGTAAAATAATGCAGTTTGGCAAATTGAAATACATTTGTGCAAAGTTACTTTGTCTAATTGGCTGCCATTTGTAAATCAGCCAATCCAGAAGCACCATTTGTTGTCCTTGGCACTGATTGTCTGAACGTAGCAGAAGGAAGATGGTGGCTGTTAGCTTGTTGTTAGTACAGCAAAGATGGTTTCCACTGTGGGTATTAAAGTATATTATCATATATTTGATGTTTGAAATGGGGATTAATTTGAATTTTTGTCTATTTTGATTTAGACCATTTTATGCTTCCAAGACGTTTATCAGTGTAATTACAAAACTGCTGCTAAAATAAAAAAATAAAGTTAATTTCTCTTTTATACCAGCAATTAAGTTGAAATATGGCTGAAATGAAACGCTGAGGTGCCTCAGGGCGAGCTGGTCCAGGATGGTGCCGGATTAATTCACTAAAGGAGTTTAGAGGTCGTGTTGCAACTCAGGCTGAGACGATTAATCGTGATTAATCAGTTACTGAAATAATCATCAAATAAATTAGTAATCAATTAACACATTCAGAGCAGTAATTAAGTCAAAACTGGGCAAAAGTATTTACATTTATATATTTATCCTTGTAAATGTATTTTAAGAAGAACTCTTTCTTATTAAGCACCTTTTGCAATTATTAATTGGTTAATCCAACTATAATCAATAAATCAGCTCTACATTATACTGATGTTAAGTCCAGCTAGTTTTCTATATGTTGATGTTAGAAGTAAATTTCATCTGAAGTTACATGATTTGCTAAAAAGGATCAAGCCTGCGGCTAAAGAAATGCTATATTACTGTAACATTTTAAAACTAATATTTTATTTACATATTTTAATGCATTTCTAATATTGGCTTCAATGAAAAATCTGCAGAAATTTGTTTGTCCAATTAATCGATTAATCAACACAGAGGAGAATCATTCAGCTTCTTTGCACCACAAACGTCCAGAAAACAGAAAAACTGCTGAAACCCTGAGTTCCTACAAATCCAGGCTAATGACTCACCTGCGTAAAGTTAAAGTTGAACCATAATAAATTACAAATTAACCAACATATTTGATGTGTGCGAATGATTTTAACGACGGCTCCGTCTGTTATCGATTTTCACAATTATATGTTTATGAAATGTTGCAAAGCACCATGTTGCTGAAATATGCAAAACAAATAAACTCTATTAATCGAGTTTAATCGTTGTTATTAATCGATAACTAAGATAATCATTAGTAATTTCTGTTTTACTTTAACACCAAGCCCATCTTCAGTCTCTGCCCAGGAGAAGGACGTTTTTACATCTGGAGGGTTTGGTTCAGAATAAGCTGAGCGTTAAGAAAAAAGAAAGTGATAGAGGAAGAAGAGAAAGAATAGAGGAAGTGTGGAGGAGGTGAGGCAGTGTGAACCTTTGGACCTTGAAGGTTGGGGTCTCTGTGCTCGTTGGGAAGGTCAGCAGCAGCAGCAGCTGCTGCAGCAGCAGGTTTTCCTGCTTCACCGACTCTGATGAAGCTGCAGATTCTCGCCTTCATGAATCGTCCAACTCTTTCCGTTCCTCCAGCCGCCCTCCCTGCCGCCGCCGCCGCCGCCTCGTCGCTCCCACATGGACTCCTTCTGACAAAGAGAAGGGGATTCCTCCTCTTAGGCCTCTTTCTTCAGCACTGAGGCAATCAGACTGTTGAACACGCAGAGGGAGATGAGACATTTTAAATTAGTGTTAGGAGAGGGGGCGGCAGAGAGAAGGGGAAAATGACATTTTTCATTTTCTACAATAAAAGGTACTACATTGAATTCTCAGAGCATGACAATACGGAGGAGTAAGTAATGGAATAGGAGCAGCCGTGGTTTCTGTGTGTTAGTGGATAATGAGGAATTTAAAGATGTATGCCTCTCTACTGCCATTCAATCAGACGCTCAGCCTGTCGATGTAACGGGCCCTCGTCCCTGAGCTGCTGCAGGAAATCAAACTTTCCTCTGCAGGAAGAGGACGTTCAAAAATCATCTATGGTCATCAGATAACGCCCTGCACCGCCGCTGCGCTACGGTTTTGTCATATGGGACAAAATCGCTGACTCAAACATGATGGAGTCACAAAAAACACATTTTGATTCTTTTTACATCCTCACTGAAGTGAGCAGGCAACATTAAAATATATCACTGCTGCAATCAGAAAAGGTGCAAATAATTTTAAATCTAAAACCAGAAAAAGGGTTTTGCATGTTTGCCTCATCCATTGGTCTGGACGATAAATTGTCTCAGAAGTTATTGCGATAAACGATAATATCGTCGTCTGAGACCAATTAATAATGCAAGAACACTTTCTGAAAGATCGATTTAAAATCTAATGAACGTTTAACCCTGGGACTGGAAGACATCAGCAAAACAACAAAGTGTTTGCAGATAAACTCCACATTTAGCGCTATCTAAAACAGAGGGGCTAATTTCTCTTAGCTACTGTTTAAAGGATTAAAGACGAGAGGAAATGTTTGCTGAATGTTCAGAAATGTTTTGAGTCTATAAAGTCAGGAAATAGACGATAAAAAAATCCAGCAACGTTCCCATCTTAGCTCCAGTTCCAGGCACCAGCACTATAATATATCTTTATTCTTGTTCCTTTTTTTGCGTCCTCCAGTGCTCCTACTGTTTAATGATAAGGAACATGTATTTGTAAACTCCGGCACATTATTTAGAAATGTTACTCAGTGACATGGCAACAAAGCGACACAGTAATTTCAACTTCAGAAAACCCCGTCAAGACCGGGAGGATCCACGCTCAGCGCAGGGAAATATTTGTCACTGTTAGAAATGTAAACACAGTTTTGACATAATTGCTGCCCTGAGAGTGTGCGAAGTTGAGCGAAGCTCATTTATTAGCGTCTTAACGTCCCCCGGGGGCTGTTTCCACTCCCAGGAGCCGTCATTAGGGAGCACACGCGCAGCAGGGAGCCCAACACAAAGTGCTCCATGTCTGGAATATCGTTGCACATAAACCCATTAGAGTCCCGCTTCTTCATTGATTTTATTCTGGAAGCAGAAGCCAGTCTTTAACATTTTCAATTTGTCTGAAGATTTGTTTAGGTCCTGGATACCAAATTGAGTCACTGAAGCAGAAACGTTTGGCGAAACTGGATCAGTGTCCAATACTGTGTGTGTTTGAGTAATGAAATGATTTCATGCTGGTTTTGATCAGCATGGCTGCATCCCACCGTGTCTGTGGACATGTATTTATAGCTACTATTAGCTTCGTAATGCAACATGAAACTGCAACAGCCAATACAGTCTGTTTACACTGCAAAAACACAAAATCTTACCAAATATTTTTGATCCAATTTCTATTGCAATTATCTTCGTACACCTGAAATAAGACAACACTACCTTATTAGTATTTTCAGCAAGACACGGGAACTTGTTTTGAGTCAATAAGACCTCAATATAGATAAAAAAATTAAAACTTTAATTTTCAGATTATTTATTAAAAATGGGAAAAATGTCTTGTTATAAGTGAAATAATCTGCCAATGAAGCTAAAAGATTTTCCATCAATATTAAGGAATTATTGTCCTAAAACTGGCTTTTATATCTCCGTGAAAAGTTACTTGTAAGTTAGTTTATTTCAAGCTAAGATATTTATGTTATATGGAGCAAAAACAAGTTAATCAAACCTCTTTTCTGCAGTTACAGGAGAAGCGAGGTTCCCTCAGCTCTGTGCCATCAAAGAAAAGTTTTGTGACAAATGTGGGAACATTTCCAATTAAAATCAAGTCTAACCGGGAGTTTGACGCTGCGGGTCGGTGTCAGTGCAACCAAACATTTTAACTTTTCCATTCATAGATTCCAGCAAAATCACTGCGGGAAATAAAAATGGCAGACTTGCTAACTTGGTTAGCTGGAAGTCAATTACGTCGTTTCGCATTTCTGTAGCAAAAGTAAAAGCGAACAGAAAAAACGGATCAGATTAGAAAAATATGACCCAAATAAAATATAGAGACTTTCTTTATAGCACCAGAAGAGACTAAATTAAACTTTTTGGCACTGCTAGAAAATCCAATAAAACAATTAAATAAAGTTTTTTTCTATCTTTGTTTATGAAACAGATAATCTATGAAAAGTTTGATCTCCTCCCTGAGCGATTATTACTGTCTGAAGAAATGCACAACTTCTGACCAAAAACAGCCAATCAGAGCCAGGAGGCGGGTCTTAGTGTTGTCAATCAATCTCGTGCTTGCTGCTCAATATGACAACGGCAGAGGAATATCCTTTCATGCTAACTAGCGTAGCATCCACTACAGACTATGCTACCTGCAGCCTAGCAAAAGAGGAGTGATTGACAGCGCTAAGCCCCGCCTCCTTGCTCTGATTGGTTGTTTCTGGTTAGCACTGAGAGCTAACGAGATTCACCGATCATTTGTCTCAACAAACTGACAAATATTTTTTTAAAAGAGGTTATAAAAGTTTAATTCTGCAGCTTTAATCCCACCTGGACTGACATTTATGTTCAAATCTAAACCTGTGTTTAATCTCAGTGTTTTGGTAATTTTTAAAAATCTGTTTTTACTGGCCAGACGCCGTCAGGTCCGCTCAGAATTTCCTTGAAGAAATGTTCAGATTAGAAGCCAATATAACATCCTTCACCTCCGGCAAATAAAAAGGCGTTGATGAATAGTTCAAGGCCAAAGTGAGGAGAAGGAGGAATGTGTTGGTTTCCTAAGAGAATCGAAACAAAACTCCAACTTCCTCCCCATCACAAGCCTTTCCATCCGGCCTCTTCCTGGTTTTTTCCGGTCTGCAGGCATCAATATGGGTTTTTTGTGCCTTATAAATTCAGAGTCCTCAGCATTCAGATGTTACATCCTCAGCCACTCTGAAGCACATTGTACAAGCAAAGCAGAATGTTCCTCCATTCACACACACACACACACACACACACACACACACACACACACACACACACACACACACACACACACACGTTTGTTCTCCCACTGTATACATTCAGGCGTACATGTGCAAACAGATAGACACTCGTAGAAATAGATGTTTTCAAAAAGCTTGCAAATTCCATTACAGTCCTAAAAGGATTTGGGTTAATTTAGTAAATAGTGGGTCAGAGCTGCCGCCGGAGCTGAGAGGGCGAGGTGTCTCTGCACACGCTGCCGGCTCACTGTGCCGTCATTGTGTGTGTGTGTGTGTGTGTGTGTGTGTGTGTGTGTGTGTGTGTGTGTGTGTGTGTGTGTGTGTGGAAGAAACGCTGACTGTGTGAAGCGGCGAGTCCTGGAAGGAGCAGCGGCGGCGGCGGTCTAAACCCAGCCACACTCTCCAAAGATAGCGCTTCTTTCTCATTTGCTCTGGCCCTATTTTAATAATAGCTGTGCATAAGTAATTTCTAAAAGGCCAGGCAGGCACACAGGCGTGGGCGGGGGGAAATTAAACTCATTTTATCTGTGAGCAGGTGGATTCCTATTTATCATTAACATGCATAGAATTTGCACAATGTTATTTCTTGCTGCTGCTACTGATGGCGCGTCATCCAAATAATGTCAGAGGAGGGTCTCTGCCTCTTTTTTTTTTTTTTTGCTTATGCTGGAGTGAAATTCATAGATAAAGGTACCAGGGTTTTTTCTTTTTCTTGCAATTTTCTGCAAAAGGAAACTAATTCTGGGAAGCTTCTTATTACAGTGCAGGCTCATTTGGTTTGCATTAAAGGAGGACAGGGGCGACATTGGGATTTCTGCCAGATTTCCCAGAGATGCTCCAACATTCGCTCTTATATCATTAGTAACGCCCCCCCTGCTCTCGTCTTCTCACAGAAACCCGTTTCCTCTTTTAACTGGCATTAAACAATCTCTAGTCATTATTGGCCCAATAATAAACCTGGCATATATTTGACTTCCTGATTTAGATCCTATCAAAATATTGGAATGTAAATGTCTCATTTTGCACACATGATATGGAGGTTTAATAATTGCTCCGAGTTATTTCAGCATAATTCACCACCAGGATTAATTGTCATTTATTTAACTTTAGGATTGTGCTTTTTCTTTTGTTTTGGATTGCTGATCTTTTATTTTTTTTTTTTTGGCTCCGCAAATTTAGGAGCTCCTTTAAACTGACAGATTTTTAAACTGCTAACTTTGATCATTTTGATGCATTTTAGTTTCTCTGTTTCTTTCAAAGTGTCAAAACTGAATTCACTGTTTGTTTCGATCCATTTTAGTGAATAAAGTAAACTGAAATAGCAAATAATCATATTTTTCTTCAAGATTTGTGCAACAGGATTAAATACAAAGTTGTTTTTTAGTTTTTTGTGCAGATATTGTTCAAATCATGGTTACATCTGGAAACTCTGCAAAAACACAAAATCTCACCAAGTATTTTTGGTCGAGTTTAGTTAAGACAAAATTAACTTACATGTAACTTTTCAGTAATAAATAGTGGCTTGTTTTAAGTCAATAATTCCTTCATATTGATTGTAAAGTGCTAGTTACTCTGGCAGATTATTTCACTGATAATTCAGGAAAAATGTATAACAACACTGTCATCAGCATAAAAGGATACCAATAAATGAACATTGTGATTTGCAGGCTTGTTCTCTGAAAGTATTTTTTGGTCCAGTTTCAAATATCTTAGTTCAGATGAAAGAAAACAAACCAACTCAAAAGTAACTTTTCACAAAGATATAGTAGCTTTCTTTCAGTAAATAATTTTTCAATATTGATGAAAAGGTTCTAGTTACATTGACAGATTATTTCACTATTAACAGGGGAAAATATTGTAAACTGGGACTTTTTCACTAATATTAGAGGAATATAGAGGAATATTACTTCAACAACAAGCTGAAAAGTTACTTCTTAGTTACTTTTTGTCTTACTTGATAAAATTTCATGTTTTTGCAGTGAAGCAGCTAAAGATCAAAGCTCATGTGACTTCCTATCACCTCAGCATCCGTGCGTTTTCCTGTGTTGCATCAACATGTCGCACTTTACAGTAGGGGAGCTTGATGTGTGTGTTTCGGGTGTGTTTTGTTGTGTGTTTCGTGTGTTTCTGTGTGTGTGTTTCGGTGTGTGTGTTTCGGTGTGTGTTTCTGTGTGTGTGTTTCGGTGTGTGTGTTTTGGGTGTGTGTTTCTGTGTGTGTGTTTCGGTGTGTGTTTCTGTGTGTGTGTTTCGGTGTGTGTGTTTGTGTGTGTGTGCAGGCCGGATTAGACGGGTCACTCACACCAGTGTTTACGGCGATGAAGAGCGAGATGATGATGATGATGTGCGTCTCCTTTTCTCCTCCTGATAAATAGCAGCATGGCAGCTCATGGCAGCTCATGGCAGCTCATGGCAGCTCATGGCAGCTCTGCGGCTCCTGACAGGCAGCCAAGCAGCAGCCAGCAGCCATTGTTTTCTAATGTGTTTCACTCTGCCAGCGCTGATCCTTTGCTAAGGTACTTACCACGCCATTGTTGTCTAAGTATGCTATTTTCTGGCTGGGCACCTCCACTATAGAAGAGGGTGCTTTCCCCCCTTTCTTTATTTTTTTCCTCAGAAAGAGAGGTTTGTTACAGTCGCCGTCATGCTAATCCTGCTGTGTGATATGTATATGTGTCAACACTGAGAAAGAGAGGGGGAGCGAGGAGAGTCTTAACCCCGCAGAGGGATGAAGTGACAGACAGACAGACAGACAAGTCCCATTCTCCTCCTCCTGTCCTCAGTGACACCAAATTACTGTTTATCAAAATAAGACGAGATGCGTATAATAATCAGGACACGTTGGCAATGCATCGCCTCTAATTGGTGCCAGTCTGATAGTATTTCCACTGAGACGCTGATGGAGCAGGTCAAAGGAAACTTCAGCTGCAGGAATGAGGATTATTCCTGTTTATCTGCGTTATGTGGAAATAGACGGCGCGTTGTGTTTCTGCAAAAACACAAAACCTTATGAGCGTTTGGTCTGGTTTCCAGTTGCTTGAAATAAGACTAAACTAATTTACAGGTAACTTTTCTACAGGCTACAAGAGATTGTTTTGACTCCATAATGAATTATTATGGATGAAAAGGTTCTCGTTCCATTGGCAGATGATTTCACTCACATTTCTCCAAAGTAATAAGTGAAACTTTTCAGGTATTATTGACTCAAAACAAACCAAGATATCTTGGTGCAAATGTACTCTTTAATAAAAACACAAAATCTTACCAAGTTTGACTTTCTAGTGCAAAAATCTGATTACACCTGAATCAATAATTCCTTAATATTTATGATTAAATTCTGTCTAGTTCCACTGGCAGATTATTTTACTGATATTATGGAAAATCTGTAATTATTTTCTCTTATATCTCTTATAAAGTGACTTATAATTTAGTTTTGCATTAAGATATTTAATGCTCCACCAACGAGAACAAAAATACTTGATGAGTTTTTTGTGTTTTTTGCAGTAAAAAAACCTGGAAATTAAATTCACTCCGTTTCATTTTCTGATTTTCTCACCAAGTATTTGCTGTAAATATGAATCTATCCAACGAAGTTTGTCTGCAAACGTTAAGAAAATGTATGAATCTGAATTATAGCAGCCAGATAAACGTTTATCCTGCCTTTCACTGAGGTTGTCCAATAAGTGGCGTGGGGGCCGTTTGTGGCCCTTAAAATGACGAAGTCGAGTCAAAATGGCCGTTAAAATGGAAATCAACTGTCATTTTTGTTACTGCAGATGTTTCTCTACTTTAGAGAAAAAGATAAAACAATTGTAGATTTATGATTTATAACAGAACAAAGCAGAAATAATAATATTAAATTATGTTTTAAGGAGGTTAGTTTTATTTTTCTGTAAGAAATAGTAATACTTTTCATCTAAATACCTTTTATTTGGATTTATATTGTAATAAAACTTTGAAGTTGATTTTTAGCGCAGAAATGAAGCATTTCTGTTATAAATCATGTATTTTAATTACCAAACTTAAACATTTGCTCTCACCGTTTCTGATCCACTGCAAATTTTATTCCTGCATGTTGATAATGGGACAGAAAGTCTTGGTAACCCTTATTTAGAAACATTTTTCAACCCTGCTTTCCCCCTAAGTAGATTATAAACATTTATAATTGCGTGTTATCATAACGTCCTGCCCAGCATATTGCAAAAAATACATATAAATAAATAAGTAAAAGTTAATTTTTCCCCTGTGCGGGTGCAGAGGGAGATCAGAGTTAATTCAGCAGCGTTATGGTAATGTAGAAGCGCCTATCGCCGCCTCCATCGCTCATGCTAACAAGCTTAGGATAAGCCCAGCCTGGATGGTATGAGGTTTGAATTTCTGGAACCGGCGCCGTTTCTGCATCCAAATCTTACTTCAGCAGAAACCAGAGGGTGATTCCTCTGCTTTAAAAAATATATATAAAAAATTAGTGCTACTGCATATTTTTTTCTGCAAGGAAAGGAGGTTTGATACCTCGCAAGAAGAAAATGCTCTGTATGTAAAAAAAAAAAATGGCCAAAATCTTCTTGAGACTGCTAATCAGCTGTAAGCAGCATTAAGAGATTTACAGCCAGCACAGGGACAGAAAGCCTCACAACATTGTTGACTCATTTAAAGATGCCAACATCTCAACTTTGTGCTCTGCTAACAAACGCGCCGTGTTAAGTTGGTGTCCTCTGCACTTCTGCAGTCTGTAAAGCGGTGGATCTGCCGTAAGCAGGTTAGGCTGCGGCGCTCATCAGCTCCATGCGATCCAGCCGGAGCTGCGCTGAGAGACAACATGATAAATCCTGTTTGTGGGTTTGACTGCGCGCAGCTGATCCAAGCAGCTCAACCTGCCGCCTGACAGCGGAGCGTCCGACGCACTTCCCTTTAGTTCAAGCAGAAAATAAAGGCCTCTACAGTAAAACCAGATAGAACATATGTGCAGATTGACTTGGTGAGTTGGGTTTGACTTTTACTTCAGTAATTTTATTACTGCAGTTGCAAATGTTGCAAGTTTGGTCCCTAAACTACTAGAATATCAGGTATGAAAATATCCTTAGGTGTGTCAATCTAGTTCAGAGACATGTTCATCATCTCCTCTTACATTTAGGATGGATTCATACCAGCCTTGTTTAGTCCTCTTTACCTGGACTATAGTTCATTTGTCTGGAAAGTCCAGTTCGTTTCGCTAGGTGTGAATCTGTAACCAACCTAGAAAGTGAACTCTGGTCCGCCTGCAAACCTCGGTCTCGGTTCGGTTAAAGTGAACTCTGGTGCGGTTCGAAT
This sequence comes from Poeciliopsis gracilis, assembly GCA_911649635.1. Classification (NCBI taxonomy): domain Eukaryota; kingdom Metazoa; phylum Chordata; class Actinopteri; order Cyprinodontiformes; family Poeciliidae; genus Poeciliopsis; species Poeciliopsis gracilis. The sequence continues at coordinate 1,021,929 of CAJVRI010001168.1, read as the reverse complement.
GTCTATGTGAACGCCAAGTGGCCCATAGACGGCTCCAAAAGCAGGAAGTGGACTAAAACGCAGGGCATTCTGGGTTAACAACCAAAACAAACATGGAAGCCAAGAAGAGAAATGGCTCCTGGTTTTTAACCGCTAAAATCCAACGCTACTCCGTTTTTATTTGCATTTCACAAAGAAGAAAGTGTCTTCTTTTTTGTGTTGTTTCCTTCAGTGGATGTTGGTGCAGCGCCCCCACTGGTGGGGAGGGGGACTGGTTTATCAAACAAACATTCTTTGGTCTCTAATGAACCAAATCTACTGGACTATGAGAAGATCTGTTGCCAGGTTTTAGTTTTAGATTTTTTATATCCATAAACTCTAAAAAGACGCTTTTAGGCTTGTTTGAAGCAGTTTAACAGTTTTTAATCACTTTTAGGAGATAGAAAATGAGCATGAGGAAGAGCCAGAGCTGATATAAAGTTAATATTTATCTAAGTTTTAGTTTCCCCTGCTGGTTCGCTAACTGTCGCTCTGTCTGCGCCCCTCGCCGTCTCTCCGTCTGCCTCTTTTCTCTCCTAATGATAATTCAGAACATCACAGATTTGGCACTTGTAGCAGGTCTCGCAGAAAAATTAATTAATGCAAACTCCAAGTGCTATCGAAATTATACATTTGGAGAGCGCGCAGATAGAGAGAAAGAGAGGGGGAGAGATGTGAGGACGTTCTGGTCTCATTAAGAGAGCAGGCAGAGTGAAATTAGTCTGAATATAATGACAGGCCACACTATCTCATGTAAAAACAGCCCTGTTTTCCTCTCTCATTCATTGGCACTAGTAATTAGTTTTGGCCCTAAAACTGTCACCCTTTACTCTAGAAAAGGCAGATGTGATTTGAGGTGCAATTTAATCTTGCTTTAATGAAGAACTAATGGACGCATTGCAAATTACTTTTTTTTTTTCCACCCTCCACCCTCCATGTGTGATTGAACATGGGGCCTTGGGGAGAAAAAAAATCTATTTCCTGCTTTTGAAAAGATCAAGAGTATCTTTGATAATGGTGAGAGCGTCACCGGCAGCTCCTCTGCATCCAGCCAACAAGCTCTTTTAGGTGAATCACAATTCAGCGGAGAGAGGAGGCCACAATTAGCGACAAAGCAGAGAGAGCGCCGCGGGGCCCGGCCAGGCAAAAAGCCCCCCGGTGCAGCGGGCCTGGCTGGAGGTGTCGCGCTGCAACAATGAGGCTTCATAAATTACCCCTTAAAAAGAAGAAAAAGATGTTCTGCTAATTTTCAATTACACCTTTAATGCATTTCCGATTGGAGAGAGAAAAACAGTCATACGCTCAGCTCTGCCTCTCTAGTGTGTCACCAATAAATGGCCTCGGGTTTAAAATGACAGTCCACCACGAACGATGGAGAATCAAATCATTTCCTGCAATTATTTTGAATTTTTTGACAAATTATAATCACATACGTTGCAAAAAGCGGGAAAAAAATAGCATTTTCTCCTGATTTCCCGGTATTTTGTGGGGAATATTGGAGAGGAAGCGTCCGCCTGCAGCTCTGTAAACCACTTAAGCCACACTGTGTTTCAAACTGGCATCGCTAACAGATGATGTTGTAGAGAATATATCAAGGCCAAATAATAGTCCTTGAAATGGCTGAAAGGCGATGTGAGGAGTGAGGAGGGTCAGACATGGGGAACATGTGTATCTGTCGTTTTTATGTCTGTGTGCGTGAATGTGAGTGGAGCCGGAGCAAAGCAGAAAGCCTAATGGGAGTGGGCTTAACTCCTGCACACAGCCGCGCTACATATCTGATTACTGGGACCAGTAATTTTCTTTCCTTAAATAAGGAAGAAATTGGATAGGATGAATGAAATTTGGCTGTCATACTGCAGTGATGGTGCAGCAGGGAGATTATGTGTTTCACATAATCGTTCATCATTTCCCAACCAGTGTTCGGGCTTAGCATAATGGAATTGGTAAACTGGTTTAAATCAGGACGTGAGGAGCGACTATCAGGCAGACTGTGGTAATGTCTTCAGACCCGACACACACACACACACACACACACACACACACACACACACACACACACACACACACACACACACACACACACACACACACACTCTGAGCTGCAGCACATCGTCTTCACCTCTCCTTCCCAAGTGCCTGCACACATTAAAATGTTTCAGAACAGCCTGAAAGTGCATTTTGTCTTTTTCCATTCATCTTTAAACAACTAAATGACAATAAAATACCAGCAACCTGAACGCGTCTATTCTTATTTCAGTGGGTGAAATTAGAAAACTTACATTTTATTTTATAATCTTTCATTGACAGTTTTTCTTCTTGCATTTGTGTCTAAGTTGAAAATTCATTTAAAATCAAGAACCGTTGAATAAAACAGGATGTTTTCCTCCTGAAAAAAACAAACCCTGAATAATGAGCTAAATCTAAGTCCAATTTATCAATAATCACATTTTAAAAAGAGATCTAACCAATACTTTTCCTTTTGTAAATCAAACAGCAGATATTGTAAGTACGACCTGCCTGTGTTTGCTGGATTTTAACCATATTCAGGGTTTTTTCTTATAGCATTAAATAGAAATTTAAACATTTAAATAGAAGCTTAGAGAGAACTGAGAAAAAGAATAAAAAAGATTAAATTTTTCTCAGTTGTTAAAGTTGTTTTAATGACAAATAAAGACACACAAATGCTTTATGTAGGTTTCAGTTTGACAATAAATATTTTTATTGTTGTAATTGCATTAGAAAATAATTCTTATTTGATAATCTTGTTTTAAATGTGACTTTAAAATTGAGTTTACAATTTTCTTTTCGGTGCCACATTGATTTTTAGTTAAATACTTGAGAATAAATGGTGAAAATATGTTGGAGTTTTATTTAATACTTCAGGAACTTCATAAATCTGACATCATTTGTGCCTCTGTTCATTCATTCATCGTCTGCTGATGCACGTTGGAGCTGCAGAAGGCCAACCGGTGGCCACTAGGTGTCACAGTCACTGTTTCTAAACATCTTCTCTCTTCACCACTGCACAACCTCAACATGTATCTAAATAAAAAATACAATAATAAACTATAAAGAAGCTGAACTGATTTGGGGTTTGTGGGAGAAAATGTTGCTGGAAAAAATAAAGTCATAAGTTTTGTTTTTTTCAACCTTTGACCTCTTTTAGTGAATGATTTCATGCACCTGTGAGTGAAAGTGGCTGATTTAAATCACCTTTCTTTCTGTTTAGTGTCTACTTTTTGTTTCTATTGGGTGTGGAAGTAAAAGAATGAAGTATTTTTTTAAGTTTGCATGTTCTCCTGGTGCATGCCTGGGTTTTCTCCGGGTACTCCTGCTTCCCCCTCAGCCAACTTCCATGTCATGTTGTTATTCGCCCACTGGAGGGCGCTCACCAACTGTGCTTAAAGAATTTAACTTTCAGCCAAAGATGTTGTTAAAAGGATGTAGAAAATGTCAAAAATAAATGTGTCAGTAGACGGATCGATCCAAAGTATTGATGTCAATTCAGAATCAGTGTCTGATCGATACCAGCAATGTAAGATCAATACTTTAGTTTAGATTCTTGAAATAAAATTTTTATATTGTAGTTTTTAATTCTACCTAAAAAAAATGTTTTTTGTCTCAGTTACTAAAGTTTTTTTTTTTTGGGAATTTGTTCATTTAGACAAATAAATAAATTAGAAATTAGTTCTCCTATTGTTTCTGTTGATCATGTTTATGTTATTAAAGTATTTTGCAGACACCTATAAGTTTTTTCCAACTTTTTAAACAAAATAATCTAAATGAAAAACCATAAAAATATCTAAAGGTCAGAAGTTTGATTATACATCCAACTAAAGTAATAATAAGTTGGTATTGGTGATACTGTCCCTGCGACAGACTGGCGACCTGTCCAGGTGACCCCGCCTCTCGCCCAGAACGCAGCTGGAGAGGCAGCAGCTCCTCCCGACCCCGTTAGGGAGAAGGAGGACGGAAAATGGATGGATGGATGGATGGATGGATACTGTCCCTGTATTTACTTAGTATCAGATCAATAACAAAATATGAGATATTGCACATAGCAGCATATTATAAATACTGCTGTTTGATTCACATACTATTACTAAGTGTGTTTTTTTTAAGAAAATGTGCTTCATTTCCTCACATTTAAAGCAAAGTGTCTCGGTGTAGTGATGAACTCTGACCTGAACATACAGAGCCACATAAAGATGGTTACAAAGTTGGTCTCCTGTCACCTGAAGAACATTTCCCAGATTAAAGGAAATGTCTCAGCATTACAGAAACTCCTTCATGAGTTTATCTTTAGTCCTATTGATTATTGCAATAGTGTTTTCACAGGTTTGTCTAAAACAATCAATCAGAAGATCCAAACTCCTGCTGCTGGAGTTCGGACTAAAACCAGGAAGTCAGAGCACATCATCCTCCCTCTGAAAGAATAGACTTTAAAATACTGTTGGTAGTTTATAAATCACTGAACAGCGAAGCACCACAATACATTAAAGACCTGCTGCTGTTGTCATAGCAACCCTCCAGAACTCTCAGGTGTTCTGGTTCAGGAACATGGAGAAGCAGCTTTCAGCTTCTATGCTCCACAAATCTGGAACAAATTCCCAGAAAACTGCAAAATAGCCGAAACACAGAGTTCCTTTAAATGTGGACGAAAACCCAGCTGGTTAGAGCGGCTTTAGAAACATAAATGAAACATTGACCAACATTTTGATGTGCAATGAAGCAAAACGTAAGTTTCAGTTGCTGATTTTTGTGTTTTTATTTTGTAAAGCGCTTTGATGTGACTTGTTGCTGAGATTTGAAATACAAATAAACTTGATTGATCATAAAAAGCATTTTGAAGCATTTCTGTGTTCATGTCTTAACAGTGTCTTTATAATTCCTCAAGTTTAGATTGTAAACTTGGAGTTGTTTTATGATTGTATGTTATTTGTTAGCTGGAAAGCCTCGCTGCAATGTTTGCAAGTCTTCCTGGATGCTTCATACAGTCACTGGTTCCACATGTGTTCTCCCATCAATGACCTTCCATTCTGGAAGAATTAACTCTCATCAGGACAGAAATGCTTCACTGTACCATAAATGTCACGACTCAGCATGACAATGAGCTGACTGGCACTTTCAGCAGCAGCATCACCAGGAGAAGCAATTTACAGCTCTGAATTCACGTTTTCTCTAAGAGAACGTGAGATCCGTCCAAATGCGGCCCAGCAGAATAAAGCTGCTTGGCTTTAGGGACATAATGAGAAAAAATAAAAAAGAAATATATAAAATTACTAAAATAAGGTCATATGGAAATAGTCAGGCAATAATCAAGTCATAAAATTATGAGAATAAAGTTGTAATATTGACTTTATTCTCATAATTTCATGACTTCACTCGTATTTGTTTTTATTTTCTTTATATGGGTCCATTACTCCATCATATAACTGTTAAGACACTTTATAAGATTTCTGAAATTGTCCTAAAGCTTTAATCCTTTTCTTTTCCAGGCCATGCAGATAAAAATAAGGTTTTAAGGCTGAATCTGCAACATTTACAAGGTTGACTGACGTAATTTTAACTAATATTCTGTCTTTTAATACATAAACTGACGAAACATAACTGCAAAAGAAACATATCTGGGAAAACAGATCTGGTCTTTTATCCACACAAACCCTCTGTTAAATATTCAAATGATTATTTATGAAAATTAAGTGGCCATGTGAGGAAACCGTGTTTATGTTTTTCGTGTCTGTAAGAGAAAACTGAGTTTTAGGGTCTGACACAAATAATGTGCCAATATTATCCAAACACTTCCTTTGACATGATTTCCAAACAACATAATCTTAACATTATATTTTAATATGTTATTTAAAAGTAGTTCATCTATTTGTCCAAACAGCTGAACCTCCTGGCGCCATGTTTGATTCTTAACAGGAAGTTGTGATTGTTTTGAAACTTTCTGATTGTCTGGCATAGGTTTTAGTTTTGTGCTACACTGCCCCCTATAGGTCTGGCATCTGTAAAAACGTCCTGAAACCAAAACCGTGTGCACAATATTATTTATTAAAAAGACATGGCAGATATATTTGTTTTTATCCAGCTACCTGTGAATATGCATGCTTCTATTCACCTTTAATTTGGTACATCTGAATTTCCTCGTTTCGGGGCAATAAAGTACATTTCCATTGTAATCTATATTAATTTTGCTAGTAAAGTTATTAATAAGTTCTAATTTTCTGATGCTCATTTCCAAGAATGGCAGGATATTCATCTTCTTCATCAACAATTTTTGATTTTGGGTTGAAAATTGTAGGAAAGAACGACGGTTATAATTCTAACGTAATTAAAATGGAAAGGCTCAGTAGGAGGACCGCACAAATCCTCTTCAGCGGCTGCAGACGGCCCCCGGGCCACACTTTGAGCACCCCTCATGTAAACTTAATTAGGACATTTTTCCTTAATGAGGTGTGTAAATAAAATCCCCATCTTTGATTTGGTGGCGGGAATAAATGAAGGTAAAAAACGAAAGAGTGTTTGTAGATTTCATCGCGTGCGCAGTTTATTCTTTTGGTTTTAATCTGAGCATGCGCATCTTCTCCTTTTGCTACTTAGCACAGACTATAATTTCACAGCGATGTAGAACTGATGATTGAACTCCGAGGGTGAAAAGTGAACAGAAAAAGCAGAAGGACGGAAACTCATCCGCGTTTGACCGGGTGCGTCAGGAACACCTGTCGTCCCGGCTTCCTTTGCGTGTCCAACATGGAAGAACTGGCGGTGGAGGTCCGTGGCTCCAACGGCGCTTATTACAAGGTAAATCCCGGATAAATAACACGTCTGGAAACTTAACATGTCGTTATCAAGTACTGCATGTTCTGCTGGAACATCAGGTACCGCGGGCGGTCGCTCGGACCGGTTCTGGATCCATCATTAGCTGGCGAGCGCGGAGCTAGCACGAATTAGCAAGCTAAGCTAACGATGCTAGCAGGTCTGATTACTTTTTAGCGACATTTGTTAAACGCTACGAGGAAGTAATACGGTCTGTTATGTGCTGTAGTGATTATTAAACTAATGAAAGCTCCGTCCCCCAGTCTAGTTTCACCCTGAGCCTCGTCTTCCTTAGCTAGCAGCTAGCTCTCTTGCTAGCTGCCATACTGTTGACGTCTGAAGATGTTGAGTAAACACGGTATCCAGGTAACATTCATCCCCTTTTCTGTCTGTATATGAGCGTTAGGACAGCAACACGTGCTTTATTTGGGGGGTTTCAATTAAAAATCAAGCTGCGGGTATTTTTTGACCAGCCTACCACTTTCTGTCGCCGTCTATTATTTGATACCTGATCACGTCCCAGCTATCTCCGCTATGTGTGAGCCAGCTGTTCCCTGTCACTCCCGCCCTGCTGCCAGGCCGGCACCGGGTCGCTGATACCGCACACTTCCAGGCTATTTCTGGACCTCCGACCCAAACTGATACCCTCATGTTTTTCAGCTCTCCTTTCCTTCTCCTCCCGTTTGTTTCTTCTTTCACTTCCATGCCTTGGATCGGTGTGATTCATACTTTCCTCAAGGCTTTTCCACTGTGACCCACTCCACCAGAGATATTTCAGACTCATTAACTTGTATCTGGATATGTAACCATTGACATGATGTTTTGGGTGGGGTTTCTGCTGAAAATGGTCACATGACTTGCATGAAACTTATAGTAGTGAGTCCTTGAAGGTACTTTTAATCTTTTCTGCGTATAAACACCTCAAGATCAAATCCAAAATTAATCAAACTATTTTGAAACTTAAATATTCAACATATCAATAAAAATGTATACATTTTAAGGTGTTGGGTTGTAAACAACAACAGGAGAGATTAAAATATCATTTCTAGGTCACAGACCTAAAAATGCTTTAAATAAACTATTTAAATGATTAAAATAATAGTTTTTTAGAAACGGGACGCTGCTGTACTTTTGACATCTTGTTTCAGTGTTTAGCCTCCATTTTAAATACACAAATGTAATTTCTGCTGATAGTGTAAAATGTTGTTTTAAATCAAAATATTTGTTGTGTGATAACTATAAGCAATAAATCAATATTTTAATGATAAATGAAAATGAAAGCAATACATTTTCATTCTTGTTTGATGATTTTGCTTAATGTTTAATTAAGCACAATTTAACATTAAGCCATTTAATATTGAAAAGCTGCCATCTTGGAAAAAGCTAAAAAATAGTTGGTTTATGTTTTTAATTTATTTTACAAAACTCCTCGCTGCAGTTTTTCATGTTTCCCCTGCTGAACCTAATGAATAATAGAATTTGAAAGGCAATTTTGATTTGTTGATACTTTAAAAAACAATTTTATTTATTATGTCTGTTGTTTTGTTTGTTTATTTTGGATATTTAAGTTTAAAGTTCTTTGGAAATCAAAGCTTGTTAATTTTTGAGAGGATGTTCTTGCATTATGAAGCCAGACTATAATTTGGCTTGATACTTTTTGACTATTTGTCAAAAAAGTATCTCAAAACAACAATGTTATATTTAAAATATTTCCCAGATAGTTTATTGTTCAGGAATATTTGTAATCATGCTAACTGGAGCTACACTATGCTAATTTATTAATGAAGGAAAAAACAAACCGAGTTGTCATCGCAGTATGGGAGATTTCTTGCAATATTTAACAGGCTGCTCTGTTTGCAGCGTCAGGCCTTCATGTTTTGCATGTTAAAAATATATTTGGACAGCTGGATGGATTTTAATGCGCACACCTGATGCCTATATTTAGTAGCTGAGATGCTAACCGCAGAGCGCAGCGTCTGAGAGTTACGGTAAAGAGAGCAAAGATTTAGGAAAACATTCGAGAAATTAATAACATTAAAGAATATATTTGTGGCAATTATTATTAGCAGTATCATAAGTGATTATTTCCTTGATTATTGCAATTAAAACCATATTTTAGTAAAAGGCATCAAAAGAAGAAAAATGCATTTTTATTACGGCTGAAATGATTAATCGCAGTTAATGAATTATTGAAATAATTGTCAACTGATTTAGGAAGTGATTAATCGCTAACTGGAGTACGACAGACAAACTGGTGAAACAGCAACACAGTAAGGGCAGCAATTAAACCAAAACTGCACAAAAGATATTTCTAATTTATATTTAAGATGAGAAACCTTCTTTGTTCCACCAGAACTCCTCAGTTTTAGCTTCACCTGGTTCAAATCCTGTAAAATATGTATTTATCCTATTAAACACCTTTTTCTGTCCAATTATTAATTTATCATGAAAAATAATCAAATTTTTTAGCTTATTGGCTATAAATAATTGAGCATGCTTAAAATAAATACTGTTATTGCACTTTAGGGAATAAAATATTTATTTTCTAATAAAAAAATTTTATTAGCATCTTTTAATATATTTCTAATATTCTGTGTAAAAAGGCTCAAGTGGTAAAGTGACAAATCTGGCAGTTAGTCAGATAATTAATATTGAGATTTTCTATAATTTAACCTTGTAAGCAGTAATTATTGATAGAATAATCACTGATCAAAATAATTGAGTTATTTGGTTTATTTGCTAATAAAAGCTGCTTTTATTCACCTGCTTTTGTCCTGCAGGGCTTTGTCAAAGATATCCACGATGACTCTCTCACCATTGCCTTTGAGAACAAGTAAGCAGGTCTCCTTCTTTAACAAGCAAACATAGAAAACATAGAAAACAGTTGTGTTTTTAATGAGGCGGTTGTGTTTCAGCTGGCAGCCAGAACGCCAGGTGCCCTTCAGCGACGTCAGGCTGCCTCCACCTGCTGATGTCAAGAAGGAGATCGGAGAAGGAGAAGAGGTGGAGGTGAGGCCACGTTTTCCTCCGCTCTGTTCCCCGTTCTCCCGAATTACTACTGAAGCTGGAAGACATGGATTAAAAATAAAAGGGCTGATTCTTAATCAACTTTTCCTTTTGCTTGCTTTCTTTTCTAAAAAAAGATATTTACAAAAAACGGCTTTTATTTCCGTCATCTTTTCTGTGAGTTGTAGTTCGGATTATTAAGGACAGGCTGCGACTATTCTGCAATTTCAAGAATATAGTCGCAACATTAACAGAATAAAGATCAGATTTTACTAGATTTTACTAGAAAAATGTCATTTTGATGAGTAAAAATCTTCTAAAGTGATGAAGATCTGATGATGAAGCTCAGTTTCTGTAATCAGACTCGGTTGTTTCTACAGGGGATTTAAAGTCCTGCGGATGATGATAGTTTGATGCTAATGTGTTAAAAATTTAATATCCTAATATTACAGCTTTTCACTGCAAAACTACAAAATTTTACCAAGTAATTTTGTTTGATTTTTAGTGCAAATATCTTACTAATTTGAAATAAGAGAAAACTAATTCACAAGTAACTTTTAAGCAATAAATATGAGCTTGTTTTAACTAAATAATTTTTTAATATCGATAAAAAGTATTTGTGCAATTGGGAAATTATTTCACCTGCAGGAGAAATGTATTGATATCAATGAATTAATCTGATAGTACCACTATTAAGGAATTTACTCACAACAAGCTTCTCTATCTTGATGAGAAGTTATTTGTAAGTTTGTTTTTTCTGACTTTTTGAAGTGAACAAAATTATTTAGTAGAAATAATTTGGTAAGATTTTGTGTTTTTGCAGTGTATTCTTATGATTAAATAAAATGTAATCTTAGCCTGGTGCTAATATTCTGTCGTAGCGTTGACCTGAATGCAAAGTCTTAATAAGTAGAAGCTGTAAAACCAAGATGGCCGCCGTGTTGGCGTTGTGTTTTTAGCGAAGTATGATGGCGCTGCGGTGAACATGGGTTTCCAGAGTCAGGCTGAGCTGCAGAAGAATAAAATGCAATGGTTTTCTTCCAAAAATCAAATCTTCAATTATCATAAATTTAATCAATAAAATCTCCCAACATAAATAAAAGCAGCACTACTTCAACATAGTTTTACTCAAGTAAAAAGTCCAAGAAATTACTCGAGTAAAAGTACTCAAGTACTGAGTAACTGATGAAATTATCAATCATTTAATATTTAAAATTACATCATCAGACAGAACAAAATATAAACCTGAACACAAATTTTGGTATTTTAAGGATGAAATTTACACAAAATAAATATAAATAACAAAAAATATCAAAATAAAAATAATCCAAAATAGTTTCTTTTCATAAAAACTTGTTAAGAACTGCAGGTGTGTGTCTGAGATGATTTCTGGTTAAATTATGTTTGTTTTTCTTTCGGTGGGTAGAAAATCCCAAAATTTGTAGAAATAATACAGTTTTTTAGTAGAAATATTCTTACTGGAGCAAAAGTAAAAAGTACGGCTCCTCCTAAAAGTACATTTTTTAAAAAATGTTAATTGAGTGAATGTAACGAGTTGCTGCCAGCCCTTCTCTCATCTGGGTTGTTGTTGTCAGATTCTCTCCAGAGCCAACGAACAGGAGCCTTGTGGATGGTGGCTGGCCAAAGTCCGCATGATGAAGGGAGACGTGAGTTTCTGAATGTCGCAGAAAGTTTCTAGGCTTTGGTCTAAATTTACCAAACCTTTCATTCATTTGTTTGAAATGTACCAGATGTTAAATTTATGTGTTTGAAATGTACCACAGGTTCATTTACTGGTGTTTGTGTTCTGCGTTCCCAGTTCTACGTGATCGAGTACGCCGCCTGTGACGCCACCTACAACGAGATCGTAACGTTCGAGCGTTTGCGGCCGGTCAACCCCAACAAGGCCGTCACCAAGAACTCCTTTCACAAGTGCACCGTCTCCGTTCCTCAGGATCTACAGGAAGCGTGCGTAACGTTGCAGATGCTTTCATTGAACAAAAAGGGGAGAAATGATGAAAACTAACGATCCAAATATTTTGAGAGGTTTTAAACATTAACTGGAATTTTCTGTGACAACAATAAATCAGAATTCCTAACATAACAAGAAATTTATCGCGATAAAAGATAAACACCCGTAGCTTTGAGGTAATTCTGTTTTTTTCTGTGTTGGGCCGGAGCAGATGTCGGTACCGGCAGTGGGAAAAGCGGGTTCTGTTGTCTGTTTCATGGAAATGTGTGTCGTGTTCCTGCAGGTGCCAGAACGAAAACGCACACAAGGATTTCAAGAAAGCCGTTGGCGCCTGCCGGGTTTCGTTCTGCCCAGAGAGCAGCGAGCTGCTGATCGTGGTAACGCTGCCCGACCTTCACTTATCGCCATAGCAACTAGTTACTGTTACTCCTTTACATTTACCTCACTAACTGTGTGGAAAAACTTCACTTTTAGGAAGATTTTTATTTTTCCTGGAGTAATTTCATGTGGAGTAAAACTTTACTGTCACTGGAGGGAAATTTCCTGGATTAACCAGAAATTTCACCAGACACATTCTGAAGTTTTATCATATTTTTATTGAAAGAAACTGATTTGAATATTTTTATCATTATGTTACTTATATGAATCATTTTGATCTTTAAAATGCCATCATTTCCACATAACTTTTATATTTTTGTCTTCCTGCTCAGGTCAGTTCTGAATATTAAATGATTGATAAAATCTAAAAAATGCAACTTTTTACTGACAGAAACTTTCATTTTGTTGTTTTTTTGTTACTTATATGAATTATTGTCAATTTGAAATACAGAAATTTCCACTTAATTTTATATTTGCTCCGTCTGATGATGTAATTTTAAACTCGGAGTGATTGATAATTTGATCAGTTCCTCAGTACTTTAGTGGACTTTTTCCTCTTGCTCGGGTCATTTTGGCTGCTTTTTGCTCGAGTCGTCGTTTTGTCGTTTTGCTCCCAGCTGAGTGAAATGTTTCGCACGCTGCTCCTTTTGGGTGAGGTCACTTCCTGTTTCTGTGTGCAGTCCACCAATGAGACGACAGTGAAGCGCGTGTCTCTGCTGAGCGACATGCACCTGCGCAGCCTGAGGACCAAGCTGCTGCTGATGTCACGCAACCAGGAAGCCACAAAGCACCTGGAGGTCAGCAGGTCACTGCAGGTCATCTGTCACAGGAGGCTCCCAGATCAACTCTGAGTTAATTTCCCAGTCTTGTGTCGGGTGTTTCAGACGTCCAGGCAGCTGGTGTCGTCCTTCCAGCAGGAGTTCACCGTGAGGCCGGACCTGATGGGCCTGGCCATCGGCAGCCATGGCAGCAACATCCAGCAGGCCAGGAAGCTCCCAGGGGTCACCGCCATCGAGTTGGACGAGGAGACCGGGACCTTCAGGATCTACGGAGAGGTGGAACCAGGCCATTAATCGCTAATGAAATAAAACAAGTTATTATTGTGTCTTTTCTCTCTTTCTACCAAAAACTGGACGACTTCAGTTTGGTGCTTTTGTCTCGACTCGCCAGTTTTATGAGCAGCAATTTTGTTTCCAGAGATTTCGTAATTCATTTTATTTGTTGTTTTGTTTATTTTGGATATCTAACACGTCTTAATATGTCTTAATATGTCTTCCAGTTTCAGTGTTGAAGGTTCTTTATTATTTAAAGTTTATTGATCTTCTAGAGAGAGATTATTACGCCGTTAAATGGTCTCAAAACGGCAACATGATAGTTTATCACGATCATTTTTCCTACCTCTGTTTGTGGTTGTTTATGTTGTTTATATTAAAAATAGTTTTAAGGTTTTGATGTTATATAAAACAGTAGATAACACAAATACCTGCCTTAGTTCTGATGTTTGACCTGATTTTTAAGATTTTTCTAGACTTTTCTGACTATTTTTTCTCTTAATTTGTTGTGGTTTTTGATCCAGATCATGTTTGTGTTGTAATTTAGACGGAGGAAGCTGTGAAGAAGGCCCGAAGCTTCCTGGAGTTTGTGGAGGATTCAGTCCAGGTGCCAAGGAATCTTGTTGGTATGCAGAGTTTTAGTTTGGTTCCAACATCAAGCCGATTACACGCAAAGTATCTGAGTAAAAGTTGTAATTGTAGTTTTCTTTCTCAAGATGGACAGTGTACAGACTCTGCAGAGTTTTTTGTTTTGCTTTGATATTTATTCATTTTTATCCATGTAAAAGTATTTTCTCCCCTGATCTAAAAGCATGTTTTTAAAGTTTCGCGCTTTCCGTCTGATCCGGTCTGCAGGCAAAGTGATTGGTAAGAACGGGAAGGTGATCCAGGAGATCGTGGATAAGTCCGGTGTGGTCCGGGTCCGAATAGAAGGAGACAACGACAACAAGCAACCCAGACAGGAAGTAAGAATGCTACTCCCACATCACTTCCTTTAACCCGGCATCTTCCTCAGGATTATTGAAAACCACGATGGACTCGGATTTCACACACACTCTCAGTTCGTACTAACGTGTGTGTTTGGTGTTTGTGTTTTGTTGACACAGGGAATGGTCCCCTTTACGTTTGTCGGTACTAAGGAGAGTATCGGCAACGTTCAGGTCCTGTTGGAGTATCACATCTCCTACCTGAATGTAAGCATCGTTTATCCTCCTTCCTTCTGCATGAACGAACCCGGACTGCCGATCGATCACTTTGTTCTGCTGACCTGCTGAGATCTAACATCTATCGAACCAGAGCGTCGCTGCTTATCATTACAATCGTAGCTGGATGGGTGTTGCCGTTGCCTAGCAACAAGAAGGTCGTGGGTTCAAATCCCAGCCTGGGGGCTTTTCTTGCATGTTCTCCGGTGTGGCTTCTCTCTGGTTACCGAATGGATTAATCGATTATAATTCAGTAATGGATTAATCGATTATAATTCAGTAATGGATTAATCGATTATAATTCAGTAATGGATTAATCGATTATAATTCAGTAATGGATTAATCGATTATAATTCAGTAATGGATTAATCGATTATAATTCAGTAATGGATTAATCGATTATAATTCAGTAATGGATTAATCGATTATAATTCAGTAATGGATTAATCGATTATAATTCAGTAATGGATTAATCGTTAACAGACTGGAGAAAAGGCCAAGTGATGAAAGAGCAACACATTCAGAGCAACTAAACCAAAACTGAACCAAAATAAATACACATATATTGCAAAGTTCACTAAAGTAACAGTGTTGTTACAGTTTTGGCAATAAAATGTTTATTTTCTTATGTAAAAATGAATTGAATGACTTGTATCTGTGAATATATTTTAATATTTTATAAAACTTCTGCAGAATCTGCAAGTTTTCCCGATTAATTGATAACTCATCAGAATAATTGATGAATCGCTTCCTGAAATTAGCATTAGTTGCCCAAATCTCAAGTATTTTCAGGCAAAACAACAAAAAGAATAAATTAATCACAATCTATTGTCAGCACATTAATAAACGGCATCATAACTTGGCTTTATAATGTTGATTTCGGAGCACAGAAACTCCTGGTAGCTTATAAATTATGGAGTAATTAGCAACTCAGAACAAGAATCCACCGTGGAGAACCGACGTTTATCTTTTCCTAATCCAGAACAAACGTAGAAAATACTGAGCAACTCAGAACAACTGGAACATTTTAAATTGTAGCTTTGCTTTTATTGAGCTTCTGCTGTTTTCTTTCTAATTAATGTGAAGCACTTTGAACTGGACTGAAAAAGTGATAAATAAATAAAACTTATTCGTCGTCGTCGTCTTATCGACATGCGTGTAAAATTGTGCAGCCATGTAGTGAATATCGTACCGTTTATTGTCCTAATAATTCAGAATGTCCTCTGCTTTACTCACACACTTTGTCCTGTGTGTGTGTCCTGTGCTGTCTGCATGTCTGCGGTCCTGCTGCGGGGTGTGTGTGTGTGTGTGTGTGTGTGTGTGTGTGTGTGTGTGTGTGTGTGTGTGTGTGTGTGTGTGTGTAGGCCATGGTGGAGCTGCTCGCGGAGAGCCAGCAGCTAGACGAAGAGCTGAGGCAGATTGCGGCTTATGCTCAGAGAAGCAGCCTAGCCAGATTCAGTGTAAACAGGACAAGGCGCTCTGGATGCAGTGTAGATGTGTGTATGATGTCTCTGCATGCACATCCTGTGGTGACCTTCAAAATGTCAGCTTTGCCTTATTATTCCATCTGTTTTAAACGGCATCAACGCGTCAGCCAGTCACCCTCTTTCTCTTCCTATCTTCTCATTTTTGTCCTCGTTCTGACTTTCTTTGTGTAAGGAGGTTGAGCAGCTTCGTCTGGAGCGGATGCAGATCGATGAGCAGTTGCGTCAGATCACCCAAGGTCACCGGCCGGTCGATCGGGAGCGGGGCGAGCGAGGAGAGAGAGGCGGCGGGGGATACAACGCGGACAACGGCGCCAACGCGTCGTCGGCCTCGCTGCGCGGCAGCCGCTCCTACAACAGCAGGGGGCGCGGCCGGAGAGGCCACGGCTACAACACTGGATACGGTACGCACCTGCAGCACCTGTAGTATCTGCAGCAGCTGCAGCACCTGCAGCAGCTGCAGCACCTGCCTAATAATTCATTTCTTCAGGAAAACTTTAGATTTCATTTCCAAATCTGCATATGTATGGAAAACGTTTCTGTTTGTAAACTTCTTTAATTGTCCTTTTCTGTAAAAGTTTGATTTCTCTCAGTTTCAGTCCATCTACACATCCATCCATGTGTTTGTCTGATTGTCCATCCTTCCTCTCTTCTTTCCTTCCCTTCCTGTTCTTCTTCTTCTTCTTCGCTATAAAATGGTTCAATTAAAGGGAATTAATACTTTAATCGATTATTGAAATAATCGTGAAGTAATTTAAAAGTTTTGAGTTGGAAAAACAACAGAATACTCTGGGAATTGATGTCATGTTTTGTCCATTAATCTTGATTCCTGCTGTTTTTTCTTTCTTGTTTCATTTTCCTGCATCGGCTCAAATCCAGGCGCCAATTCGGAGCATTCGAATCCGTCTGAGACGGATTCGGAGCGTAAAGACGAGCTCAGTGATTGGTCGCTGGCAGGAGAGGACCTGGACGGGTGAGCTTGGAATGTCCTCATCACTAAGAAGCTGCAGAAACGTTTCAACGCCAGGCGACGCTCAGATCTCTGGAGTCCGTATTTTCATTTGGTTTTTTAAAATTTGCAGGGAGAGAGAGCGAGGCCCTCGCCCACAGAGGGACGGCCGCCGGAGGCCCGGACCCGGCCGCGGCCGAGGAGGAGGCAGAGGCAGAGGAAGAGGAGGATACGGATACAACTCTGGTACAAATAAGAAACAATATGAAACTTTCCCTGTCAGATCGTAACTTGGTGCCGGGAACTTTCAGAAAAACGCTTGAATTCAATTTGGTGCCTGATATTCAAACTGCTCAGTTTTATGATAAATTTTAATTTGACTTTTGATGAAAACAATTTGGAAAAGTTGGAACCAGAGACGCCTCATGAAAAGGTGAACAGACTAAACTTTTCTTGATCAGTTAAAACTACCAAAGTTATTCACATTTGCTAAATGTCAGAAAACCTGCTGAGAATTATTGTTTAGAGATTTTTGTTGCAACTTTCTTTGTATATTGTGAACCAAGTCCTTAACGTAATGAATGTTCATTATTCCTAATGACTTATTGAATATCTTACATTTTATGCACTAAACAAAGTTACTGAAATTGGGGGATTTTTGTTAAATTTGTGTTTTCAGACCAGTCAGTTATATAATAGTAATTCATTTATTTGAAGGCGCCTTTGAAAGCAGTTAAAGTCACTGAACAACAACTGGAAACAATAAAAACTATAAAACAACAAAGTTCATATTTCAGTAGATCAAACACCAATGATGGTAGAAAGGAATTGAAATTAAATATAAAAACAGTAAAAATGAACTAAAAAAGACAAAGTTTGGAATGTGGGAAAAAGTGACAAGCCCTTGAGTTTGGAGTTGTTTTTGTTCAGGCGCCAGGGATCACGAGAACAATCCCCCCTACGGGAGCCTGGAGGCCAACACGGAGACGGACCAGACGGCCGACACGGACGCCAGCGAGTCCAACCTGCCCGCCAACCGCCGCCGTCGCTCCCGGCGACGCCGGACGGACGAGGACGCCACCCTGATAGACGGCTTGAGCGAGTCCGACAACGCCTCCGTCAGCGAAAACGGAATAGGTATTTCTCATTTTATTTACTTTGGACATAAATCTTCCATGATTCCATTTACCGAGTCGGAGGGAGAAGAGCTGCTGTTAGCATTCAGGCTCAAACATAACAGAGGAACCAACCCGTTTCTTTGTGATGACCCAACGTTCCCAGATTTGTCCGAAGCAAAACCTCAGCGTCGCAATCGCAGCCGCCGCCGCCGCATGCACCTGCCTGAGGAGAGGCAGCCAGGAAGCGCTCAGGCGTCGCTTGCAGGCGTCGCTTGCAGGCGTCGCTGCAGGCGTCGCTGCTGGCGTCGCTTGCTGGCGTCGCTTGCAGGCGTCGCTTGCAGGCGTCGCCGCAGGCGTCGCTGCAGGCGTCGCTGCAGGCGTCGCCGCTCACGTTTGGTTGTGGGACAGCAACAGAGAACTAAATCAGCAGAAATTAACGAGCATGAACGTTGCATGTTGCGGCTCCTAACAGAACACAACACTTTGCACTTTGAGTTGCCTTGTTGCTGAAAATGTGCTATGAAAATAAAATGACTCGTTGTTCACGTCCAGAATTTCCTCTGCCTTTTTCTCGTAGCTGCAGCGGCAGAACGACACCATGGACTAAATAATTCAGTGCAGTTCGTAACAAAATAAACACAAACAACACAAAACAACTTGATTACTCATTACAACAGACTTATTAGCGCGACCGTTTGTCATTGTTTTACACATGTGCATCAGTTCTGTAGGTAAACTGTTGTTTCCATCTGTATTGATTGAATTGATTTAGAAACACAAATATTGGTAAATATCTGCTGCCAGAACATCAACATTAATATCAGATACCAATGTTGGCCCAAATTTACAAATCGGTGCATCGCTAATTATCTTCCCTCAGCTTCATAAATATTTTCTACTTTGTGTTGGCTTATCACAGAAAATCTAAAATTCACTAAAGTTTGTGTTTTTGAACATGAATATGTTGTAAACGATGTTGTTGTGATGAATCGGCTGCTGTTGCCTGTTTGTTCCGGTTGGTACTGAGTGAAGACGAGGCTGAACGTTTAGAGCGGAGCTGCTGCTGTTTGTGTTGGTTAATTAACCTGAGAGGGTTTTTGTTCGGTTGTTGATGCAGTGACTGTGGCCGACTACATATCCAGGGCTGAATCTCAGAGCAGACAGACGACCGCCAAGGATACCAAGAAAAACAAGGAAGTGGTCAGTAAACGCCACAGCAGCTGCGTTTCCACTACGAACGCGACGCAAAAAAGTTTTTCCGTTGCGAAATGCATTCATTTTGATGCAGCCGGAAAACCACCTGATATTGGCACAAAGTTTTTCTGTTAAGCTGAGGTGTTTCCATTCAGCAGATTTATCGTCGTAATTCACATTTACTCAGTTTTAAGGGCAATGGAAACACACCTTGTAGCTACGTTTCCATTATAAATGTGCGCAAAACTTTATCGATATTCTGCTAATGTAAAAATAAAAAAGAATTTAGAGAAGTTGCAGTTCTTCAATTAAATAAGAAATTTGTGAAAAGTTTGTTAAAAAACATGCAGCATCATCATCTTCCTTCCACTTCCTGTCGTCTTCTTTGTTGTTTCCGCCAGTAGAAACAGCTGATTGACGCAAAGAAACTGTTTCAGTTGCAGTTCGGCGAAATAAAGTATTTTCAATGCAGCTGAAACGACGCAGTAACTTTTTATTGGTCTTTTTCTCTTTAATTGCCACGTTTCCTTTGAGCAAATTCAGTTTTTTAATTCTAATTTGCACAATTTTATGGTCAGTCACACCTGATGGCTACGTTTTCATGACAAAAGTGTGCAGAACTTAGAGGTTTTTCTACATTAGCAGAATTTTGCAATTCCGTTTCTTGCATTCAGTAAGAAATTCAATGAAAATCAAGAGTGAATAAGTTTGTCTGTGCGATAAGTCATTAAAAGCATAATCTTCCTCCCGCCTCCTGTCGTCGTCTTCATCGTTTCCACCAGTTTTAATGAGGATTAT
Source organism: Poeciliopsis gracilis (assembly GCA_911649635.1). Classification (NCBI taxonomy): domain Eukaryota; kingdom Metazoa; phylum Chordata; class Actinopteri; order Cyprinodontiformes; family Poeciliidae; genus Poeciliopsis; species Poeciliopsis gracilis. The sequence goes on along the minus strand of CAJVRI010001168.1, from coordinate 1,001,939 downwards.
CTGCATCCTGGTGCAAACAGGTTTTATCAAATGAAGCTTATTTTCCGTCATTTCCGCAGTTTCACAGTCGATGGAAACGCAGCTGTATTCAGTTGTGAGACCAGCTGATTTTTTCCTTCCTGTGAACTTTCCAGTTTCTCCCTCATGGTGTTTTTGCTTCCGTGTGTTCAGGGTCAGGCGGAGGTCATTGCTGAGCACAGCCCACAGTCGGCTCCGGCAACCACCAACGGCTCCAACGACGACGGCTCCGACGTCGCCGCCCCGAAAGTCTCCTCCTACAAGAGGGACTCAAACCCACAACCCGTCATGAACGGACTCTCCTAGTCAGACCCAGACCAGCAAAGGAAATGGTTTCAAATATTGACGACATTTGATTGGAAATTCATGTTGGCATAGAGGCGTCAATGTTAACATCTAAACACAACAAGCACTGTTTGTTTGTTTGTTTGTTTGTTTGTTTGTTTGTTTTTTTTTCTGTTTGTTTTTTTTTACTTAATATTTGAAACCTGTTCTGCAAACCTTTCAGCGCTCTGAACCCCGACCTTTACATGCTTCTCTCTGCTTCTGTTTGTTTTCTTTCAATACTACTTCCAATAAGAGCTTGCCAAAGATAGACACACACACACACACACACACACACACACACACACACACACACACACACACACACACACACACACACACACACACACACACACACACACACACACACACACACACACTTAGAGCTGCACCTTTAGTCTTCTCTTCCTCTTAGAGCTCAGACTAAATGCAGTATTTACATAATGCAGACAGGGATTTTGATCAGATACTGTGGTGAGGATGCAGCCGTTTCCTGGTTCATAATGTCGTAGTCTGCCTTCTATCAGGTGAACGTAGCGGAATCGTTTCTTTTTGGGACGTTTTGTGCATCAAGTTAAATGTTCTGCATGAGCAGAGTGCAGAAGGTTTGCTGAAAAACCCAAGTGTGACGTACTTGTGATCAGCTGTCGTGCCTTGAGAGTAGACTCAACAAGTTGCTGCCTGGCTCTGCGCTCCATCTGGAATCCCTCCTCCCCTCACCTGCCACCAGTGGAACCAGTCCGGGTCGCCTGCCACCAGTGGAACCAGTCCGGGTGAGTCAGCGTGCGAAATGCTGAGGGGTTTCAGAGCCTTCTTTTCAAATCAGGTGTCTCTGCTCTTAAAGTCGTTGGGAGGGGGATTCGGTGATCCTTTAAGTGTATCTGGAGGATTTTTTGACTTTTAGCTGCTTCCTGTTCTTTAATATGCAACCACTTGGATCATAGGAGATGTTATTACTGCAGATCTGGAAAAGAAATGAGAAGAGTTGTTTTGTTTGCACTGAAGCGTAACCTTTTACTCTTAAAGCCGATTGTAGTCGAGTCTGAAAGCCGTTGCGTTGCTGGTTTTCTGGGAACGTTTCTCTGCCCAACCTTTTATTTGATCAAGTACGAAACTGAGAGCTTCAGGAAACTAAAACGTAACAACTGGATGAATCCGGTGTCGAGATGTTGCAGAAAACCGAAGCGCAGCAGCGATGGTCTTTTCATGGTTCTTCCACACCGGCTGGCTGGAAACTGGTCACGACTGTTCCTCTGAGGAAGATTTATTTGGATTATTTATTTTTTAAAAATTGTACAGTATTTAAAAAAAAAAAACAAAAAAAAAATAAAGACACTCTTCTTTTTCTTGACACTAAAACGTGATATCCAGAGGTTTTCATACATCCATCTACGATTTGGACTACTGACAGTTGTGACATCCCAAGAGTTTTTGTTGGGTCAACTACAGTAAACTGTTTCTTTTGTAAGGATTGTCTGGTTGGTTGATGTGCAATATGTTTTGTACGCAGGTAGTTCCTAAATAAACTTGATCTTCTATGTAGATCTGAACCCAAATGTCTGATTCATTTCTATAATTCACCTTGTGCTCATATTACTGCAGAAACGCATCTCTGTGTTAATATTGTTGGGTTTTGGACTGGAGTTATGTTACATTTCCCCCCTCAGAGGTTTTGTTGGGTTTGTTTTCATGTTGCACCTAAATATTAACATTTTTGAGCAAAAAATGCCTCATTAATCCCAAATAATTAAAATTTTAGCTTAGAAAGTGAATACAAAATACAGTTCTCAAATTAATTTATCAACCAAAAAAAGAGCAGTGAGTTTTGTGAAAACATGTATAAATAAACTTGCTTAACTTGGAGACAAAAACTAATTCAATATCCAGCAATATTTTATTTGTCAAATGTAAAATAATTGACGCTTTCCGATACAGTTATTGTTTTGAGTTGATTTTATTTGGGAATAATTAGAAAAAAAGTCCAGCGCTTCCTGAAGTCGGTCCATGAAACAGAACAAAAGCAGCGTGAAATGAATTTCACTTCCTGATCGTCCGGATCTTCAGCTCTGTTTCTTGGCTTGGCCATCCATCAAGTCCTTTGCTTCATTTATCTTTGCAGCGATGTACGGAGAACCACCTGTGACAAAAACACCCTTTCAGTTTTTACTGGCAGTAAAGGTTTAGTGAAGGAGTCGGGTGCAGAACGTACCTCTGTCTGGATGGTTCAGCACCATCAGCTTTCTGTGGGCTTCTCGGATCTTATTCTTACTGGCTGTGGGACTGAAAAAGAGAAATATTATCAAAAATTATCATTCCCACAATCAGAAACAGGAGTTTAAAAAGATAACGGCTGGATGAGAACACAGTGCAAATAACCGGCATGGAGGAGATGAATTATGCAAAGTTCACGTACCTGACGCCTAAAATCAGAGCAGCTTCTCTCTTTGTCATCTTCGGTTCAAACCCGCCTCTGTAGTATCCGCCGCCAAAGGCCTGAAGCAGCAGGAGACAAAAGGCCCCACTGTTAGCGTCACAAAATGATAAATGAAAACTTTTAGTTTTATTTTTTAATTACCGTCTTGGGAAAACTCTGGAGGGCTTGTTTCACCTGTGGCTCCATTTGTTTCATGGCCTGCAAGGCGTAGCGACCTGCCGGGAAAACACGCAGTTCTTACTGCTGACCAGAGGGGGCAGACTTCCCAAAAACGATCCTCAGCAGAAATACTGAACAGCTTTTTACTCAAATACAGTAAAAACTAATTACCAAGAAATTACTCAAGAATAAAAAGTATATGGCAAAAGTAACTTTTAAATTATTTAAAATTTAAAAAATTACATCATAAAGCAGACTAAAATATAAAGTAGAAATTTAGGTATTTTAAGGACCAAAATGACAATTTATATAAATAACAAAAAATAAAATTAGGCAAAAGAAAATTTTCCTAAATCAACTTTTTTCAATCAAGAAACTTTAACAGAAACTGCAGGTGTGTCTCTGTCTGGTGGATTTTTAGTTAAAATTTGTTTTTTATTGGGTGGGAAGAAAAAAAAGAAATTTTACTCAAGTAAGAGTAGAAATACTTTAAAATAAAATTACTCAGACATAAAAAGTACAGCATATTAAAAAATACTCCTAAATGTAATTTTTTTTTTTCAAACTTTACTCAACTAAATGTAAGTAACTTCTACCAAACTGCTGCTAACTTTGTAGATTATGATGATTTAACAGTAAAAGTGTTTGGACTTTAACTGGTTGTCATGGACACATTAAGGTTTCATTTATCCTGAAAATTTCATGTCCAGAACCTGAAAGAAATGTTGGATCTACGATATAACCTGATACAACCAAGATTAAAGTTACATCAGTGAATCTTTGCTCAAGTTATTATTCCTCAGGTTCCTTCTCTGCATCAGAACTTCATTTCTCACAATGTGAATCTACACCCAAGAACAAATACATCATATCGACTCAAAATACCACAAAAAATTAGAAACATAAATTTGCTGTTTCATTCTTAAGATTTCTGACTTTCTGTGTTGAAAAAGTTCAACTTTACTGTGTCAGAAAATTGAGTTTTTTATGCACACTTATGACTTTTTGACAATATTTTTTAATATAAGTTTATGCCTTTAATCATAAAATATTTTTGAGATCAGTGAATATCCAGTTTTCTTGTGAATGTGTGAAATTAGTCTTGAACTTTTAGTTTTTTAGGGGAACTTCACTGATCAATGGTCTTTTTTTATTTCATTTTAACTACAATGATCCTGATACTCCACATTATGCTCTTTATTACAGAAAAAAATGAACATTTCTCTACATTTCAGTCTTTTCTCTGGTTCTTTGAGACTTTAACTTGTGATTTATGATGATTAATTGAACAGATTCAGTTCACTTTTCACTGAATCGGTCCAAACAGATGAAATGTGAGACATGAGGCTGTTGGAGGTGCAGGGCTCCATGTTTACCTGCAAACCCAGCAGCAGCCAGCGCCAGACCCACTGCCACCATGGAGCTGGCCTGCAGGGACAAGAACAAACCAGAGCAAACTGAGTTTCAGAGCAAACTGAGTTTCCTCCATCTGCTGCTCCACGCGGAGCCCAGCGCTCACTTTCTGTTTCATTCACTAAACTGCAACCATTCGCCTCAGGAAAATCTCTAAACCAGCTGATTAAAGCAGTGAATAACATATTAGCTGCGTTTGATAACACTGTTAGGTCACAGAGAGGGAAGCTAATGTTAGCTTAGCTAATGAATTCAACGTTTTCCGGTCATTTTCAGAACCCGGAAGTCATTTTATTCATTAATTTCACACTGAATGGCGAGTATCGGGTCGGACCTACCATGTCTCAGTGTTATGTCCCGCTTATTTCGCAGATGAGGATCATAACTTTTGACCTCTCAAGTTCTCGTTGCTACCCGCAGGCGTCCATGTGTTTATGCCGCAAACGGTTGAGAAGTGTCGTAAACTCAGATTCCCTTCGACAGCTGGAGCAGTTGAAGACATCTGCTTGTTTCCGTGGTTTCCGCTCACCTCAATTCAATTAAATGAAATTAACAGGTGGGCAGAGGATGGAAAAATAAGAGTGAGAAATGAGCGGACAAGAAATGAATCTAGTCAAAGGAAAAAAAAGAAAAAAAAAAGTATTTCTTACAAAAGCTTCTCAAGTTCTGAGTAAATCATTTAATATTTAAAAATTATGTCACCAGACAGGCAGAAATGTGAGCTATGTACAAATTATGGTATTTTTAAGACTAAAATGAAAAAAGATTTTCTTTAATTTAATTTCATAACATGATTAACAAATCATGTTATGAAACTCTGTTTCTTTTTTTCTTCAAGCAAAACGAAACATGAAAATAATACCGACAGTAAACAACACTCAGATACTGTAGATCAGGGTTCAGGATTTCCAGTGTGAATGTTACAAAAGACAAACAGGCTCACTGATCCTCAGCATTTTGATTTCTGAGATTAAAATCATAATTACCTTTTTTCAGTGACCACCAAAAGGGCCGTCTTCTTCAAAAAGGAAAGAAATAATCATTTTAGCTTTCTTTTTCTCAGACTTGAATTTCAGAACTCAGATTTTTTCCCTCAGAATCAGAATTGTTGAAACCGTTTAAATTGTTTAACTTGTTCATTTGCCATCAGGAAAATCTCGTCCGAAAACTCAAATCTAAATTTGTGGCATCCTGCAAGCGCGGATAACATGCAGGTTCACAGATCGCATCACAAGGAAGAAACTGTTTTAATTATTCTTAATTGAATTACCTAAAAATGCTTGGTAATTTATTTGAATTTTGACATAGATGGACACAAAATTCCCTGAAAACAAAAAAGAGTCAGAATTCTCAGATTAAAGTGAAAATTCTGAGATTAAAATCAAATTTTAGACTAAGTTTGAAATCTGACATAAATCTCAGAAAATCCCAAGAAAGAATCACAATTCTGAGATTAAATGTAGAAATTAAAGTCACGTTTCCCCCCACAACATGCTGCCCTGGGCGGTTGCCCATGCTGCCCACATCATTGCCAGGAGCTGCACCTTATCTCTCTGCTGTTGCATTGTTTTACCCAGAATCCCTTGCGCAGACTGTCTACCCGGAACACGCGGCTGCAGCTGACACAATGGGACAGTGAAGGGCCTAATTATTGCCCCTATCATTTGCATAATTACAATGTATTTCCCAGGCAGAGGCAGTATAGAAATTGTAAATTGCAGTGGACTCGCCGCTCTGCTCTCCGCGGTGGAAGTCAGACCTGAATGCGCTGCCAGCCAATCAGCCAGTGGGATTTAAAAAGGCAAACTGTGAGGAGAAATGAGAGTTTTGCCCCTCAAATCATATGGAATTACAGTTGTGTTGCATATGATGGCGGTGCAGCCAGTGGCAACACAAAGCCCGCAGGAAGCAGCTATTTCTGCGCGTTTTATTAACCCAACCAAGCAATTTAATTCTTTTGTTCGGAGGAGTTCTACTTCATTGATTAACAAAAGAGGGGATATAATTTTTTTCAGCCCCTTTTGAAAAGCCTGAAATGTCAAGCCTTTTAAAGGAGATTATTCTGCCTGCGCGCCATGAATGGAGCCCAGAGTAACCTTTTGTCTACAATTAAATATTCCAGCATAAATATAAAAGAAAATCAGAGATGGGGAAGATTGAGTCAGGAGAGATGGGAGAGGTAGATCCTGCGGCCGATAGCGGCGGCAGCAGCGGCTCTAATTAGAAATGCCAGGCGGCTGCAGCGTCACAACGCGCCGCGGCGAGAGAGGAGACAGGCTGCGAGGAGGAGGAGGAGGAGGAAGAGGAGGAGGAGGAGGAGGAAGAGGAGGAGGAGGAGGAGGAGGACAGGGGAATATCTGCTCATCTGGCCGGCCGACCGGCGGCCGACCGACCGGGAGCCTCCCAGCCTTCCTCTGGGCTCACAGCAGGTATTTCTGGACACTTTGTCTTTTGTCTCCGCCGCTTGTTTGGTTTTTCTGTTTTGTTGTTGTTGTTTTTTTGCGGGCATCTTCGCGACAGGGAGGAAGAGTTTGAAAGGCAAAGCCTTGTGGGAACTGCATAAGCAGCCAGAGCTGAATGGAGGAGAAAAGTTAGTGATTCTCAGCCTGATTAGGAATCACAATGAGACACTTCAGGGACAGACGGGATTTTCCCCTTATTTTCATCATTATTGTCATGAACTCAGGAGGCAGATGGAGGAGACAAGCAGAGAGGAATCAAGTTTTAGTTTTTGTGTTTTGGAGGCAAAGTTTTGCATTTTTCTGCAAAAGTCCAACTAATTCCTAGCAGACTGCAGATGTGATGTGAAATGTGCTGAGTCATGTTTTGACCTCCTGCGGGATCATTTCCCAGAGTGACCCCCTGTGGAGGCGGTGCTGCTCTGACGTCTGCATCCCTCTATGAATCTGGTTCAGGATTTTCATCTGGACTTTGTTCTGCTTCAGTTCGGTTGTTTGTTTGTTTGCACCATAAGGAACTTTATCATGTTGCCATTTAAGCAGATTTTAATTAAAGGTGTTTTTAATTGGCATTTTAATTCATAAAATGATGATAATATGTAAAGTTTAAATCAAAATTTCACAATTAAAACTATTTTTGTTGTAAAAAAGGTGTTTTTTTTAATCAGCCAACATCCATTGAGAAAGTTTGATCAGTGATAAATGTCCTACATTAAGAGTCTAAAGTGTTTTAATTCTCGTTATAATTCTGAAATCACATGAAATGTGAAGTTTAAGTAAATATTCAGAATTGAAACTGATATTATGTTGTTTTCAAACTGACCAAAACCTCAAAACACAAAGAAAGAAAATATATTTACTTCATTAATGCATCATCTTTGTGATTTATAAACTCAGGACAACAGATGTCAATTTCTGTGAACAGATTTGAATAAATTTTTAAGTAAGACTCATTTCTGTTTCCATAATGTCCATAATGTGTTTACAGGTCATAAACAAAAAGTTTGAATGATCTATTTATTAAATGCATTAAAAACAAAAACTCTCAATATTTGGTTAAGAGTTTGAACATAGATTTACTTTTTCGCTGCATGAAATCAGACGAAGTCAATGCAGACAGAACTAGAAACACATAATCTTTGAATTCCTTAATTTCCTGTTGCATTCGAAAAAAAAAAAAATCCATAAATTCGTCTGCTCCTTTTAAACATTTTTCCAAATAATTGGTCAAAATCAGTTTTGGTGATTGGTTTGAGTCCAGACATCGTGTCACGTCGGCTAAATGCTGGAAGTTTTTACTCACAGCATCGATTTAAATAACCAGATGAGCAAACGTCTGATTATGATGCTGTTTAACCGTAATTGCTTTCATCTGATAGATTTCTGAAGCAGATTGGAAAAACAACCCTCAGGTCAGAAAGAGAAACGTTACAGTGATGAGATCCTGCTGGCTCGTTGATATTTAAGGTAATTTGTGGTTAAATCAGTTCAGTTATCAGATAAAGTCACTGTAAGCCAAACTGTATTAGAATAAACTTCATGGAGGTTTAACAGCGTTTTCTGATTCGCTTGAGTTTTCCAGAATGATTTATGACTCCTCATAAACACTTGTAAGTTAAATTTCATTAATTTTCCTTGTTTTGTTCTTTTAGATTTTGCTTTATTCTGCTGTTAACTAAAATCACTATAATGGCAGCAACTTTTTACCGTCTTATTTTCTCTCTCTGAAGAAGAACAGAGTAAAAAGCATTTTGCAAAAGTCGAACTTTTTAACTGCAGTCTGAACGGCCCGATTCCAAAAGCCCGATTTCTGCCATGTGGCACAAAACCGGATTGATTTCAAAGCATCTGCAGCTTTTTTATCCGGCTTTTACGTCACTGGTGCGAGACATGCGTCATAACTCTGCACCAGAAAAAAACAGATGCTGTAAATGAGAACGTAAACAATCACTGAAAACTGTAATTATGAACGCATGAAGGAAATCTGCGCCAGTGAAACGCATCACGTCACCATCGCTCCACATGCAGGCAGCCTGCAGTCAATGCGCCACAAAAGGAGCACTGAGTTTTCTCACTGTGACATCAACATTTCGCCCAGAATTCTGTTTGGATTTCTCAGAATTCTGTTTGGATTTCTCAGAATTCTGACTTTTTTCTCAGAATTCCGACTATAATCTCAGAATTTTTACTTTAATCTCAGAATTCTGTCTTAATGAGATTTTTATGAAAAGAAAAACATCAGAATTCAGTTTTTTCAGTGGTTATGGCGAGGAGGAGAGAAACACCGTTGTTATACATTTTGATCTTTTGCAACACGTAACTAAGAGACAAACTAGAGACAAATCGAACAACTCTAGTTTTTAATAAAAAACATGTTGGTACAGGAACTCACAGTGACAGGATGGCAGGTATTCCTACATCCAACAAACACCTCTCAGTTTTCCTGTAATCATGTCAGCGTTCCTCGGCCCTGCGGGGTGATGGAACATGAGAATTGCCCCGGGGCGGGGCATGTTCTGCCACCTCTCCAGCACATGTGCATAAATCTGCCGTCGCTGCGTCCCAGCAGCGTGTTTCCTCCCAGAGGCTTTATCGCCGCCGTGCGCCGGCCTGATTGGAGGCGACAGCGGTAATGACTGCAGGTCAGGAGGTCGCAGCTCTGTTATGATAAGTAAACTCTGAGGTCACGCGCTTAAACGGCGGGCGGCTCTGACAGCTGATGATGCCTGATAAGAGAGGATGAATAATGTTTTGTTATTTTAACAGCCTGAATAAAAAATTTATTCAAAATTTGAATATGGTTTCTGTAGCGTTTGCCTGAGGTTGACCTCTAGATGACCTTTAAAGTCAGGCGACTTTAAGGAAATAACAGTTAACGAGATTTGTTTGTTGAATTAATTTAAAGGTACAGCAGAAATTATAATAAATCTTCAGAATTCTCACATTTCTGTTTTTTACTGTTAATTTAAGCTCAAAGCTGCATCATGCAACTTTTATAAAATATGTTTTTTACATATTTGTTCAAACTGTCACCATGTTGTGATGGTCTGTTAGAGTCGGTTTGATTCGAGACCAAACTTTTGTTACATTTTCAGCTGCTGTGGTTCTTTACTGTGTCAAACGCAGTTCCCCTCCTCGCCTGTGGGGGCGCTGCACTGAGAACTACTGAAGGACCCGACAAAGAAAACCTGTGAAGACACCGAGCGCAACTTCCTTCTTCACAAAATGTAAACAAAAATGGATTTTAGTGGGTGCAGGATTTGTCTTTTGTCTTTGGTAAAAAATTACGAGACATTTCTCCTGCTAGCGCTGGACTAGCACGTTTGTTTTGGTTGTATTTACCCAGAATACCCTGTGCTGTAGTCCACTTCCTGCTTTTAGAGTGCTCTTCTGAATATGCATTCAGAACACTAAAGAGTTCACTTCAACCGAACCGAGTCTTAGATTTGAAGGTGAGCCAGAATTGGGCTTTTTGGTCTGAGTCAGAGTTCGATTCACACTTCCACAAATGAACTGAACTTTTTACGCAAATGAATCAGAGTTCAGTTAAAGCAGACGAAACAGGACTGGTGTGAATGCACCCTCTAAAATCTCATACTGCTCTATTTTTGTTCACATTTTGTGTTCAGAGGTTTTTGTGTCGGTTCTGTAGAGCATGCAGCGCCCCCCACAGGCGAGGAGGGAAACTGCTTTTCAATTTGTTTGGGTAGTTTAACTCAGTGGAGTGTGAAAGAGAATAGGAGAAACTGAAAATGTAACTAATGTTGCAATTTTGGTCCCAACTGAATGAGTCTACCAAACATCCAGGTGTGAAAACAGGTTTTAGGCTTGGAATGGTGAACCACGGATCCGTTCACGCCGAGCTTCACGTGCAGATCCACAGCTCTCGACCCAAAAACATGCTGTTTGCATGATGGGTGGGTATGAGTTTGAAAACATTTCTCCGTCGTGCCTGCTGTTGGCATGTGCTTGTTCTAAATAAAAATGAGCACTTTCTTCTTTGATTTCCAATTTTGACTTCCAATGATTCACTTTCTGCTAAAGAGCACCCCCTGGTGGTTGAAGAAAAATAAACCACACCGCGCTATAAGCTGAAAAATACATTAAATAAAAAATGTAAATATTCGTTTGTATTTATTTTATTGTTTCGTTATTAGTTTTACTAACATTTAGCATTTTGTAAGTTAAATCTGGATATCATTAAAGATCCAAAACATAATAAGGGATTTGGAGTTTTGCCTTATTGAAAGAAAACAGATTATTTCCAACTTCTGGGGGCATCAGTTGTTTTGTTTTGTTGGCCAAATTTTTTTACCATTCTTAACTTGTGTTCAGGGTCCAGACAAACATATTTCAAGGGCCACAAATGGCCCTTGGACCACACTTTGGACATCACTGACCTAATAATGTCTGAAGCAGAAAATATGGTGTAAAGTTGGTTTAGTTTTTTTTACTTTTCCATTTTATGTTGGTCGTTTCTCCAAATCAAATGACTTTATGCAAGCAGATGATCACAGCAAATTACTGACATCTGAGCATCAACATTAATAGACGTCTCAGTAAAATGACAAATCACAATCATGATGATGATTGATTAACTCCATGTTTGTGCAGCAAAACCTTTGGCTTGTCCTGCTACAAGGTTTTCAGAGAACCAACCAACTCTTCATTAACGAAAACCAGCAAAAATAGCTTTCTGTACTATTGAAACCAATAAAATTTAAATTTTATCAGCACAAACTTTCAGAGTTGATATGAATTTTGTTGGATTCCATAAAAGCGTGGGGCTGGAGCAGCTGGTTGACCTTTCATGACCTCTGGTTGTTAATATCTTTCAGATGATAGTGAATATTTTTGTGGCATAAACAAAAATGTTTTTATTCTTATTTTATTAGAAGAAGATGGAGGAGAAACTTCACTCAGGTTTGATTAACTTCAGTCAGTTGTCTGCATGAGACGTGTTTTATATATATATACATATTAAATATATGACTTTGTTTCAACCAGCAAATCCTCTTAAAAACGTTAGTTTCAACTTGACAAAACTGAAGGAATGAGACGGTGAATCCTTTGCAAAGCACCATAAATTAATATTTTAAAATCCTGGAAAATGAAGATGAGCAACAGACGAAGAAACACAAGCACTGGGTTTTCCACAGGCTGGGATTTCCAGGCAGCTGGTCACACAGACGCGAATCTACAGACACACAGAGCACATTTACAAATCTGGCATAATGCTGATTTTTACTTTTCCCAAAGAAGAGTGCTATGCTGGCAGAAAGGAAACAAGAATTATTCAATCAGCTCTCCCTCCACATCCAGATTCGACTGCAGCCACGTAAAGCTGACCACCTAATCCTTTTATCAAACCCTCCGATGGCGCACTCGCACTGGAAATGCCTGGAGAGAGAAATAATATTAAGGTCATTTCTATCTCTGGTTTATTTTATCCTTCCAAAATAACCCATGCTTTCCATTTTTTATCTTGAGACAATAATTACTTCAGGTTTGGGGATGGGGGAATCGGCTGCTTATTATGAATGTCCTCTGCACACAGAGGGAAATCTCTGCCCTCATCAGTAATGACAAAATAATTTTTTTCTCATAAAACTAATATATATTTATATATCATATAAAAATACATCATCTGTAGAAAGACGGTGCGGTTAGGTCTAACAGGTGTAAAGGAAATGTGAGTAGAAATAAAACGGCTGCTAGGTTGCTTTGGGAGCTTCTCTGAGTTTTATTTTATTTATTACTTTGGTTTATTTTAAAAACGGATAGTTAGTTTTCTTCTGTATTTTTAGCTTTTCCTTGTGTTGTATTTATTTTCAAAAGGACTTGCCGTATTGGTTAATTATCATAGGGTGTTGCCGTACCTGTCCACTCCTTTATGTTTATAGTTTCTTGTGTTATTTTTCTATATATTTGTGTTTTGTTTCCTCTGAGATTATTCCAGATTAAGAAATAGAATTTAATGGATGCGAGGTACTGTTGCTACACCCTCGTGTCCACTAGGTGGCGGTGAGCATCTTAGAGTTGTTTGCGATCCGGCATAACAGAAAAGAAGAAGACAAAGTCTACCTGTCTCTCTTCTCTCCCGAGAGGGTCTTGGCTGCAGCCTGCGGAAAGGGGCGGTGACGGACCACTGTCAGTCTCATACCTTATATGGAAATGGGACTATTGCATTCCGGAAATGAAGGGGGCGCTATTTTCACAATCACCAGTATAAATACCTTAAAGAAGCGGGGCTAAGAGGTTGACTGGAAGAAGTTTGAGAGGTTTCCCCACTGACGATCGGCACGCGATTCACAATGGAACAACCACAAAGTCAGCAAAAGGTATTTTCTACCTTATTAAAACTTTTTTACAGACTAAATCGATACGCTTTTCTACATTAGGTTGAAAATATAATTGACAGCTGTAAACGAGTGAAATTCGTAGTTCGGGAAGAGCTAATTTTAGCATGTAGCATAGCTAATCATTTCCGTGCAGGCCACCATTAGATAAAAAATCTAAAAAGTAGAAAAAATGTATCATTGAAAAATGTATTTTATGCTCAAAATTTGTTTTTCTATTTCCATTATACAGATGCACGTGTCTTTGCAACATTCGGAATGGAGAGAAAATTCTTCCTTACTGAATGAACGACAGGTGTCGCTGTCCGCTTTGCTCATGCAGGGCCGATGAGTCCAACAAGGTTCAGAACCACATAGCAAGAACTGCTATGGTTCAAGATAACGGTATGCAAAACTACACTAATTAATGTTTTTTTTTTTTTACATACTTATCAGTTCTCTAGTGTTTTTATTTTATTTTTAAAGGTTAATATTTTTTTAAATATGTTTTTGTACATCAATGTTAAATTTCTGGAAAGTCTTAATATTTTTTTTATAAACTAACAGCTGCCATCATAAGTGGGTGTAGTACCCAGAGCTGATACTGTAATAACCAGTAGCACTACTTCATTGTATTTTTAGTAACTGTTTCTTTTAAATGTGTAGTTTGCTGCACAAAGTATTTGGTGACGTGGCTATTAAGTACTGTTTTACTGATTATAACGTGCAATGTAATGTTACCCATTTATTTAAGCAGACATTAATAAAAATGATGTTATGTGCACTATTAGGTATTTTAAAACCTAAAAGGAAACATTTTAATACAAGACAACAAATTAAGGTTAAAGGAAACCTAACATAAACATTTATCTGTGTAGGGTGTTTTAATTTTTTAATGGATTAAAATGTGTTCTTCATTCAGTTAAGTTACTCGCATTATGTTGCGTATCAACATTAACTCAAGAGATAAGATTTGGAAAAAATTGTCCTAATTGTTCATTTTTTTGTCAAAGTTACAGAGTAATTGAGTAAATCTAATTAGTTAATACCTGCTCTTGGCTGGTTGAGCAATATCACTTCTACAATTTCAATTCATTTTTTGCAGAATATATATTTGTTATCTGGAAGCCATTGTGATTTCTATAATTAATTAAAATCCTACAAAACAGTAACAACAATGTTAAAGAATCTACAGTGATTAATTCAAACATGCCTTTTGTTCTACCAATCATTTGTATAATAAGCTTTTTCTTTTATCTTAGTAGCTATCAGGCTGTGTCCTTGCTCTGTTCTGAGGGACAATGAATCATGTCCTGTTTAAACATATCTGCAATGTATATACATGTTTTTTAATTTTTATTCTAAGGTTAATTCATAATCATGTCATAGCCATTCTTCCAGTATGAGTCTTGCAATGCACCAGTTTTTTTTATTATAATTTTCAGATGCCTTTGATTGAACTGGAAGCTGTTCTCCAGGAGGTGATTCTGGCACAGGGAGACATCTTACCTCACCTTGGCATTGACCTGCAAGTGCTTTGAAGCCATTGTGTCTGACCCAGTTTTCAGGAAGAAGACTCACTTTGCTTGGCTGGATGGTAAGGACCTTTGACTTTTTTCACCTAAAACTTTAGATTTCAACTACATAAAATCTGTTTTTTCATCAACAGGTGAGATCAGCTGGGCTACATTTTCAGAGTCATTCAAGGCAGATGTTCTTCCTGCAACCAGCAATATAAAGACTGTGTGGGTTTCACTGGACATGGAAGATGAGGAGAGTTCCCTCGTTACGACTCTGATGACATACCTGGACACTGCCCTGAATGCCAGTACTGAATGCTAGGACAATATTAGTTGTTTTCTACAGTCTTTCACACATTTCAGTTCTCACACATTGTTCGTTTTTTTTTTTTTGTTTGTTTGTTTTTTTTTGTGAAATGCCATTTTAAATCATTTATGCTGAAGCACATTTGCCTTTTGACTTGTTCAGTCATTTGTTTTCGTAATGTGTTATTTCAATATTATGTACATTTTTGAATGTTCCTTTTGTTGTAGCTCAGTTGATTTACATTATTAGTTTTTACAGAAATGGTGTCGTTTCCACACAGAGTTACATTGTGGCTGCATTTTGTTGGAGAGAAAGAAGAGCCAATAAAGTAGTTGTAAATATATTGTAACGATGTTGTTTAGCAATTGGATAACCTTGTTTTAAAAATTTGAAATACATGCTAAGTTAATAACTTGCAATATTTTATATGTGTAAATGCAATGTTTCCTATACATTTTTAACAATGACTGGAACCAATAGAAATTTTCTTTACTAACCTGACATACGGCTAAGTTGTTTGTGTTTTAACATTCAGAATCAACTGTTGTTTTATGATAAAGCAAGCACATACAGAAACATTGTTTAGTTACAAAGTCATAATGCAAACATAAGGTTAAAGGTGAGCTGAGAGAAGGTGGAGACCAGGTGGAGGTGATGGAAGCTCAGCAGTTGCACATCAAGCTGGAGATTCTGAAGGGTGGAGGAGATGAGACCGGCGCCGTGATCCAATGAGATGAAGACAGTTATAGTTAGAATTTACACAGGTTTAATTTATGTATCCAGTGAATTTATTAAAAAAAGGTTTTCATATAGAAAAAAATAACTCCTGAACAGCGAATCATTCTCTCTGACAGTTCCCAGCGCAGTGTCTGCTGCCGGGTCCAAAGATTATTTCTTATCACATAAACTTTCTAAAACCTACTTTCTGTGTGAGTCTTTCCAGGCTGAAGCTAAATTAAAAGTTTTAAATGAATCACTGGGTTTTGCAACAATTGCATATTTAAGGTATTTGGAGCGCAGTTTATGAATCGATTGCAATTAGAATAGATTTGTAATTTCTAAACGGAATAATGGGA
Source organism: Poeciliopsis gracilis (assembly GCA_911649635.1). Taxonomy (NCBI): domain Eukaryota; kingdom Metazoa; phylum Chordata; class Actinopteri; order Cyprinodontiformes; family Poeciliidae; genus Poeciliopsis; species Poeciliopsis gracilis. The sequence continues at coordinate 985,891 of CAJVRI010001168.1, read as the reverse complement.
CACCAACCAGTTTACTGGTTAAGACATTATGGTAAACAATGATAACAGTTGAGCTTGTTAGAAGTTCAAAAGTCATTTAATTTGTTTGTAAATTATATTCACCACATGAATAATAAGAAAAATATTTGGCAAATAAACAGAACAAAAGTGCTGTGAATGGACTGACCAGGTTGGCCAAAATTGTTGACCAAACCTCTTTTCCATCTAGTCCTTATTGAATAAGGCAAAGGATATTATATTTTAGATTTTAACTTATTTATTTTAAGAATACTCTTCACCACATCAAAATCTATTATTTGAATTTCAACACCAGAAAGTATTTGTTTCTATCTGTTTTCTTAATCTGTGATGGACTGGCGATCTGTCCAGGGTCCATCAGCAGCTCTCACCTCCCCGCTATATGTGTATAATAATTAATGGATGGATAGATGTGTTCTTAATGTAATGTACATTTGTCTCTAAAATATTAATTTAATTTATGTTTTATGACTTTTGTTTGGGATAGTTAGGGTGTAAGGATAGATAAATACATCTCCATAATGATTCCTTCTTTTAGATTGTTAATAATATAAATTTAACATCCGAAAAAGAAAGATTTAATAAACGGAACATATAACGAATGTCATTTCCTTAATGTTTAATTTGTAATTAATTTTAAATGTTAAAAAGTGTTATTGGGTGTTTTGAAAAGTTTTGAAAAGAAGTTTTGAAAGTTTAAGTTTTGAAAGGGGTAGTCAAATAAAATGCGTTATTATTATAATTATGAAAACACGGCGCACCTTTCATTTCCTTATTTTTGCTTATTGTAGATTGTTTGTTACTAATGTAATTTTAACATCCGAAAAAAAAGATTTAATAAAGATTAAAAAAAGGGGACATACCACGTGACAGACATACCACGTGACTGACGTATCACGTGGAATGTCATTTCCTTACTGTTTAATTTGTAGTTAATTTGTAATTAATTTTAAATGTTAAAAGTGTTTTTGGGTGTTTTGAAAAGCGTTGTCAAAAAGAAGCGTTATTATTTTTATGATTATTAAAACACGGCTGGTACAGGAAATGGTGTCACTGGCGCCCCCTTCATTTCCGGAATGTAATAGTCCCATTTCCATATAAGGTATGAGACTGACAGTGGTCCGTCCCCGCCCCTTTCCGCAGGCTGCAGCCAAGTGTACTTGTCTCTCCCAGGTGAACCGTGTTTGTAATCAGCCGCCATCTTGTCAGAAAGACTCGTCAGTATGTTGCGTTTCATCTACCTGGAGGCGGAAACTCGGAGCTGGATTTGACGTCAGCACCGACGTGACGGACCGAGAGTTAACGGGTCAGAATTTCAAAATGGCGGCTCCCGTAAACATCGTTTGTAATGCCGTTAGAAAGCGTAAATTTAAGCTTTACTTTCCGTAATAGATCACCACTTTGTATTTGTTCAGTTTATAGGTTGATTTTTAGACTCTTTCATGTTTGTGTCGTAAAACAAACATGTTTCCACCACATATTAGGACTTTTGCGGCGGCCATATTGGAAAAATGTCCCAAACTTCAGATGTAACATTTCTGACTAGGAATATAAATTATGCTAAAAGATCAGCTCTGGGTGCGTTAAGCCCTGTAATACAAACAGGGATTAGGGGAATATAGTTTCCCCTAAAGCTAGATTTTGAAATAAAATAAAAAAAAAACCCAGAAATCTAATTAGCAGAGACAAATGAAATAATTTCTGCATATTTTGGTCACAATTAGCGGAAAAATGATCATGTAGCCATCAGGGCAAGCGGTAAACTGTGAGTTGTACATAATGGTCTTAGCCTAATTATAAATAATTTAGTTAGAACATGTTCTTGCTTTCTTTCCTCGGGCAACATGTCTGATAATCTGAAGAGAAGCGTTCCCACATCTTCTCCCAGTACTAACTGGAACCAGAAGTTGGGTCTTCAGTCACAAGAGTTGTGATTGCTAAGCTAGTTAGCATAGAAATCAATGATGGCTGATAAATGGTTTTCCTGTAACTGTGTCATTTCTCCACCATTATCACAGTTAGCAGCATACAGTTGATTGGCAGCGCTAAGCCCCGCCTCCTGGCTCTGATAGGTTGTTTTTGGTGCATTTCCTGAGAGAACAAATGGAGATCAATCTATTCACAGATTATCTGACTCATAACAAACTGGTGACAATTTCAACAACTGTGTAAAAAACATATTTAAAAAAAAAATTCATGCTGCAGCTTTTTAGTGACCCTTAAAGAAGAAAATAGTTTTCTTTCCGCCCAGCCTGAGTTATGGCTGACATTTTTACCTCGCTGATGGATCGGCCTGACCTCTGACCTCAACATGATGTAGCACCAGAATTTAACTGACCCTTTCCCATTAGACTTTTAGCCGCTGCGACCATAGAAGGACCCACACTATTTCTCCATTTCTGCGCTCTGTTAGGTGGGATGATGTGATAATGGGATAACAAGTCATAGTTCGCCTTGCTCCGGGTGTGTGTGTGTGTGTGTGTGTGTGTGTGTGTGTGTGTGTGTGTGTGTGTGTGTGTGTGGGGAGAGGGGGTGTATTTCCTCTAGCAGCCTGTAATCCTCCAGAGGAAAATAAGTGCTGCATGAAGAGTATCAGCCTGTAAACGCTGTCTTGTAGCAGTCAGTCTGATTTGAGGAGTGTGTGTGTGTATGTGTGTGTGTGTGTGTGTGTGTGTGTGTGTGTGTGTGTGTGTGTGTGTGTGTGTGTGTGTCGGGGAGTAACAAGCTACATTTACTTGAGTAACTTTTTTGGAAAAAACAAAACTTATAGGAGTATTTTTACTACTCTGTACTTTGAGTAATTTTATTATGAAGTATTTCTTCTCTTACTTGAGTAAAACTTCTGGATTCTCCAGTGACTGAATGAAAAGCAAACATGTTTTTACCAAAATATTCACCATACAGACACGCTTTATTGTTAAAGCTTTATAATTTTTTATTGAGAGAAACTGATTTGTTTTGCCTGATTTTGCCATTTACATAAATTATTGTCATTTTGATTCTTAAAATAACAATATTTCCACATAGTTTTACATTTTAGTTGATCTGATGATGGAATTTTTAAATATTAAATGATTGACAATTTGATCTGACACTTAAGATTGGAGTCAACGTTTTGCCAAATATTTTTTTACCGTAGTAATTTCTTTTATCTCTAATTTGTTCTTTTATTTGAGTAAAAATATGTCGAAGTAGTGATGCTTTTACTTGAGTATATATTTTTTTCCCTTCTCTGGTGTGTGTGTGTTTAAATATCTGACCCCAGTAGCAGCGGATCAGGTGAATATTAACACGGTTTCTCTTAGAACCAGAAACATTTTGCGGTTTGTTTCAATCAAGGTGATCAACGCTGTGAGGCATCGAGACAAGAGCGGAGGAGATAAAGGAAGCGGGCGCTTCTTTCAGACTTCTCCATGTCAGCCGTGTAAGAAAGCCGCCAAACCAATAATTTTGTCAAGTTCTTTTTTTAGCCGAGCGGCTGAAGCGTCTTTGGATTGCCACACGTATAAAGGCAGCCCATATAAAGCCATTCACAGCAGTGAATGAGCACGCCATCTGTGGAGCTTTCTTATTTCCTCTTCTCTTTTCTTCTCCTCCTTTTTCAAGCCTTGTAATCAAATTTGAGCAAAATCAAATGGCGGGAGGAAAGAAGGAGAGCAGTGGGGGGGAGGAGGGTTCAATGAAAGTACCTTTTGTTGGTCTGAAACGAGCAAGTAATTTACAAAATGCCCTCCCTTTGTGCAGGGGGCTAAAGGAAGAAAGAAATCAGTAGCTTTTAGAAGCTAGGCCTTGCGCTGCGACGGGCAAGATAATGAAAGCCGCCTTGTGTTTGTGGGCTAGAGAGCATCTCAAAGGCAGACCGGGCCCGGCTCAGGGTTAGCTCCACCGCTAGAAAAAAAAAAAAACACAAAACAAAACGGAAAGGAAGAAAAAAATGTTCCTCAGTATGTGTGTGAGTTTGTGTGTTTTTGTAAAGAGCAGCAAAACAAGTGTAGTCTTAGCAGACAAGCTGAGGAGAGGAGAGGAGCAGAACATCTCCTGATTCCCTCTCACCTGTTGTCCCGCTGCAGACGGAAACCCTCGCCTCCGGAGTCTGGAGCAACGATGAGGCTGAGGAGGAAGAGGAGGAAGGAGCAGCGTTCATACGGAATCATTGTGCTGCAGGATTACTAACTACGGAGGATTGGATCGGACCGGCTGCAGGTCGTGGATTTGCTCACAGCGGGAGAGACGGCTCTGCCTAAAGGTCAGTAACCTTCACCTTCAATGCACGTCAGACGAAACGTTACCCGTTGTTTATCAGTAAAACCTGCCGGATATGAAACAGGTGGAGAGAATGTAAAGTCTTTGTGTGGCCTGCAGACTGGCTCCTGATTCCAGCGGTAGGAATGAAACCAGAAGTGATCTGCGCTCGGTGAGTCCTGCTCGTTTTCTCTGCTCTGCAGCAGATCAGCTGCTTCTGCCTCATCCTGCTGCAGGTTGTCCTGTCAAAATGACAGCAGTTCAACTTCCTTTCATGTCACAGAAAAGCATTTCTGTTTCTCAGACACTCAAATTAATCTGCTTCAGCAGGAAAAACCCTTTGAGATTGAAAATATCTTGTTTACAAAACAGAATTGGTGAATACAGACATAAATAAATTAGCTGAGATTCCTTAATTAAAACATTTGCAGATTACTGATTTTTCAGGAGGAGTAATCTGTAAATGTTTTAAAAACATTTAGTGACAGCAGCTCCTTTCATCAAGAAGATGGAGCAGAAAACTGAAAAATTGTCTTTGCAAGTTCAGTTCAGACTGAAGTTTTAAAGCATTTAATGACATTTTGTGTTATTTTACTCAGAGGATGATATTGTGACATAACCAGGGAGTCCTGTGGGTTTCCTAACTCTCCGTTCACCTGAATGTTGCAAAACCAAGAGCAAAAGGAAGAAACTTTTAGTCTGAATACAGATGGGTACATTTTCCAGGTTTGCTGCAAAAACCGTTTAAAGGGAAACAGAAAACTAGCAAAGCCAAATCCCTAAATTATGACATTTCTTGTGTGTTTTTTTACTGAGACTTTAATATTGTGTTTAATTTCTCTGTTTCGCTTCTCCTGCTGCTGGTTGTTGGAATAGTTTTCAACACAGTTTAATAATTTAAGCTCTGAGGCGTCCAGGCTTCACTGGACGTTGTTATTTTGCTGTGCATCATTGTGTTTGTAGGTTTCTGTGGGAATGTCTTGTACTTTGAGTGCTGGAAAAGAAACATGTCTTAGTATTTCTGCTCGGACGACAATGTAACCTTTTTTATGTGAGATTTTCCATCTAATGACAATCGCTGTAAAAGATGCCAAAAGCTTTCTGGATTTTCTGACCGATTTTTTACTGGGAAAAATGGAAGCCTGAGATCACAGATTAATCAATACAACATTATATTTTAATCAATTCCCTGCAGTCAGTTAGCTAGCAACACAGTCGGCTGAAAGAGGAAGTGAAGCCACTGTCTCTACACTGCAAAAAACTAAATCCAACCGAGTATTTTTAGTCTGGTTTCTCCTGCTAATATCTTATGACACTTAAAATGAGACAAAACTAATTTATGTAACTTTTCAGCAAGATTGTTTAGTCATTAAATACTTAATATTGATGAAAAAGTTCAAAAATAATCTGCTGGTTATGAATATTAATGTTTTACTGACCTAAAACAAACTCCAGTATTTAGCTAAAAAGTGACTTGTTGGTCTTATTTCAAGATATTTTAGTGGAAAGTAGAGCAAACACACTTGGTTAGATTTTGTGTTTTTAATCAACATTAAGCAATTATTGACTAAAAACAAGCTGTTATAGTTTATTGAAAAGTTAGTTGGTTTTGTCTTATTTCAAATGTATTAAATATTTGAAACTAGACCAAACAGACTTGGTTAGATTCTGTTTTTGCAGTGCTTGGGTGAAAATGTAAACAAGTGAAGTAACTGGAAGTAAAAATCCACATTAAATCCTCAAACAGCAATTAAATTAAACCTGTTTGCCACCTGGATCTGAATTTACCCGAGGGTGAAATGTTTTCATCTCACTTCACTTTTTAAACTAAGTAAACAACAAACTGGCTCGCAGCAATCCAGCTGATGTCTCTGCTGGCACATCAAAATGTCAGGATTTGCACCAGAACAAAGTGATTTGGCAGAACGAGTAATGAGCTATCGCCGCACCGCAACACGTCAGCAGACGCAGCCAAGCCGTCGCATGGCATGCACCGTTGCTTTGACTGTTCCCAACAAGCCGCTGAAGCCCAACCAATCACAGGTGTGTCGTCAGCTAACGTCGAAAACAAGATTTAAACATTTTCACCTACTTAATACTGCAAACTGACTCGGTTAAAAGATCTCAAGTCTTTATGTTTATAATCTTCAAGTGGAACTGGAACTTTTTCATCAATATTAAGGATTTATTCACTTACAACAAACAGTTGTATCTTCCTGAAACGTTATTTGTAAGTTAATTTTCTCTTGTAGACTGGCAATACTTGGTGAGATTTTTTTTTTTTGCAGTGCAACAGGATGAATATATTGGTTTTTGGTTTTTGTGGAAAATATTAAAGAGAATGACGAGAAAAATCAACTTGAAAACATGTTGCAGGGACTTTTTGTGACATTTTATTTTGTATTTATGTTTTAAAATAAATGCAATGAATGTGTTTTGTGTGGCATATAGATGGAGCCTGATCTGTTCCAGGAACCACAACAGTCCATCTGTAAACACAGTGGCTGAGTATCTATTACAAATCTGCGCAGAACTTTGTCAGTTTTCCACAAATGTCCAAAAACATATTTTCGTAATTACAATGTTTCCTTTAAATTCGTGCAAATAAAATCATATGAATAAGTTTGTGCACATAAGTCATAAAAAAGCATTCCCACCAGGAGCCGCCAACTACTTCCTGTCTGTTTCTTCGTTGTTTCTGCCAGTAGTAACATCCTGTTGTTTATCATGTGATGTGAAAAAAGCTTTTCCATCGCAGTTTTGTGAAATAAACCAGTTTCTATTTGGCCAAAACCTTTTATCAAAACGTGAGCATTTCTGAAACTGGCTTCTTTCCATTCAGCAAATAAATTTTTGAGACGTTAATTTGCTCAATTATATGGTGAATGGAAACGCAGCTACAGAAAAATAGATTTAAATCATTTATTTGGTCATTTTAGTCACATTCTGTTGGAGAACTTCAATACAATTATTCCATGAAAGACAAAAACGCATTTGTTACGTCTATATTTTTTATTCTAGAGCCGCATGCGGCTGCAGCTCTATAATAATCCTACATTAAGCCAATCTTAAAGCGCCATGAATCATTTTTCTGTCCGGCTGCTTCGTCTTAAGTTCCTCCCTGCCGCTGTGAAGATGACTGCTCTATTAAAGCTGCTGGGTTATTACTCCCAGCTAGCTTAGCCATGTGTTGTGACCCGTACCGCTCCCTGAGGAACCCCTCTAATAACTTCTAATGGGCTGGTAAAGTAGTGGGCGGGACTTGAGCTGCTCAGGAACCAATTAGAGCTCATTGAGCAGGAGTGGCTGCAGCTTGATTTCATCTGTAATCTGTGAGCAAAGTGTGGCTGCACCTGTGTGTGTGTGTGTGTGTGTGTGTGTGTGTGTGTGTGTGTGTGTGTGTGTGTGTGTGTGTGTGTGTGTGTGTGTGTGTGTGTCTCGGCGGTCATTAGCCGCAGCAGCTAGTCATTAAGCCCGTCATTTTCCCTGCCTGTCAGTTGACCCCTCTGATTTGGACAGTGTCTGTACTTAACCTTTGACCTGTGATTTCTCTGCCTGGCGCCTCATCAGGAGGGCGTGTTTGGAAAGGCTGAACAGCTGTCAGGTTGTTTCTGTGCAGCTCAGCTCATCAGATAAACTGGGATACGTGACATAGATGGATAGAAACTTTATTCATCCCTGAACGAACCGGTTTAATTTAAAGAATTAAACCGGTTTAATTTAAAGAATTAAACCGGTTTAATTTAAAGAATTAAACCGGTTTAATTTAAAGAATTAACCGGTTCATTCAGGCGCCTGATTTTCACTGAGGAGTTTTCAAGGTTTGGAAAGTTTTTAATTTCTGTATAAAGTCCTTGAAATTGTTTGATTTTCAAATTGCACAGTTTTATAATAAAATGCAAACAAACATTTAATTAAAAACCTAAATTTGAAAATGTTATTAACATTTAAACCAGAAGTTTACATACAGTTAACAGAAAAATAAAAATACACTTTTCTAGTTTCAGGTCAGTTAAATTACCCAAATTCATTATATTTACCAAATGCCAGAAGAGTTTGGGAGAATATATTTTTTTTACATATTTATTTCATAACTTTCTCGGTAAATAAATATGTTTAAAAGTTTAATTTGAGCAGCATTGTCTCTGACTTATTGATCTGTGTAATTAAATCATATTTCAAACTTAGTTATTGAAATTTATAGATTTCTTTTGTTAAGTTTTGTTTCCAGACCATTCAGCTGTGTAAGCTGTATATTTACACACACACATATTTATTATTTATTTTACATTTTCTGTGCTGCAGAACGTTCAATACAATCACAATTTATCATTTATAGTAATAAATATCACGTAATCGTGAGTCGAAGATGTTTTTTTTTTCCTTCTTCGATTGTCTGTGTTTCTCCAAAGTTTGAAAACTTGCATAGAAAATGTTAGAATTTTACTGTGGAAAAAACATTGATGCATTTACTAGAAAACTAAAAGTATTTTTTGTATAAACTGTAACTAAAACTGTGAAAAATTCTCAGCTCTGTTTTTGTTCCTGTCAGGATTAACTAGAAACTCAATCACTTCTCTTAACGATGTGTTTCATCGAGGAAAAATAATCAAGAGAATAATAAAAAAATCATAATCGGCTTTTAAAAGGTTCAACTAGAGTTAAACTTGACACTTTGCTTTGCAGTTTGAGATGCAAGTTATCGATTAAGAAGTAATATTAAAGTTGATCGATGATCTGATTGACTAATAACATAATGGACTAAGTTTGTTATAATATGTGAAATTTTAGATTAAACTCTAATATTTTGTGTCAGCTGTGTTAAATACTAACATAAAAGTTTGGTTTTCACACATGATTAAACGTTTATAAAACAACTGGAAAATAAAAGATGAAAAATGTCTTTAAATCCAAAATATTTACTGCAGAACGAAACGATAAAAGATTCCAAACAGAAAAACCCACAGGATGAAATATTCTTTATTACTTTACCAATGGAGCAAAAAACAGACAAATCTGAGTTTTACATTTGATTCTATGCCTTTACAACCTGCTACTCTCTGAACGTTAAACAGGTGTGTGGCTCTGCTTTTTATTTAAATACCTTCTGACTCCTGCAGTGCTGGGATTAACCTTGCACTACTTTGTCTTAGCTGCGGCTCCCTGCGGCTCCCTGCGGCGCCCTGCGGCTCCCTGCGGCGCCCCAGAAGCAGCACGAAGCCTTGCTTGCAGCGATAGAAGCAGAAATTAGGCGGCTTTCTGCCCCAAAGCTGGAACATTAAGGCAGCCCTCACCTTGGCCTGCAGGAGCCGCGTTAGCGTTAGCAGCTAATCCAAAAGCCAGCAGAGTCAGACAGTCACACCTCTGCTTTCCTTTTGTCTTCTCCTGATAAGGCAGTGGGGATCCGGAGGAAGTGTGAGGTCGGAGATTTGAGCCTCAGGAAGGCGTGTTGAAGGCCTGACCAATGAAAACCTCAGCGGTCGGCTAACGGAGGAGGAATCAGAGCACATTGTCTTAAGAGGATGAAGTAATGAGAGGCTTACAGAGTTGTATCAGTGGACAAAGATGGATGTGCCGCATGCTAATACCTGCTATCTTGATGTGACACGTCAGCTTGGCCCTTGAGCGCAGCAGGCAGAGCTAATATTCCCTTTTGTCTTGTCCCGATAAGCTAATGAGTGTTACAGCAAAGGGTGATGGGAGTTTAAGAGCTGCATTAGTGGACAAACTATTAAATCTGCTGGTTAGCTTCTGCAGGGCAGCTTTAGCTCCAGGTGTTGAAGCCAGCGGTTGTTTCATGGCGATAAGAGGAAGAGGTTAAAATCAGAGAAACGTTTCCACCCACTGGTCTTTGTTAGACTGGAAAATTCATTATGATCCAAAGCAAATCCTGCAGACACACACTGATCATCGTTTGAACTCACTGAACTCAATTCAGAAGTTAATACCTTTAGTTTTTACACACGCACTATTTCAGGCCAATTACACTATTTACTAAAAACAAACCTCTATCTTGCTGAAAAGATGCTTTTCCGTTAGTTTTGTCTTATTTCAAGTGAATGAAGTTATTTGTAATAGAAACTACAAAAAATACTTGGTAAGATTTTGTGTTTTTGCAGTGTAGTTGTTCCATTTCCAGAGATTGTAGAGCCAGAAGTCACAGAGGACGATAATTTGGACAAATACTTGGCATTTTGTAAGAATTCTTATTATAATAAAGTGACAATATTTGGTAATAAAATCAGTATTATTAATACAGTTGCATGAATTTCTGGGTTTTCTACCCACTGAATGAAAAACAAACATGATTTCATTAAAAATCCTCCAGACTCAGACGCACACCTGCAGTTTCTGTTAAAGTTTCTTTCAATTAGAAACAAATTTTATTTTTTATTTGTATGAATTATTGTCATTTTGGATCTTAAAACACCAAATTTTCCACCTGACTTTGTATTTTACTTTAAAGTAATTTCTTGGACGGATACTTTTCACGTTTACTTCAAATATATAAAACATGCCAAGTACTTCTACTCTTGTTGTAATTTTTAGGTTTTCTACCTGCCTCAGGTAGAAAATCATAATATTGCAACTTTTTCTTGTGATTGTATTTTTTCCCAGCTCCAACATTCAGCCATAAAAAACCCAAACCTGCTATTGACTGGAAGGGAGGGGCTCTGTGTGTAACTCTCTGACAGTGATGTGTGTGTGTGTGTGTGTCTGTGTGTGTGTGTGTGTCTGTGTGTGTGTGTGTGTGTGTGTCTGTGTGTGTGTCTGTGTGTCTGTGTGTGTGTGTGTGGGTGTGTCTGTCCGTGTGTCTGTGTGTGTGTGTGTGTGTGTGTGTGTGTGTGTGTGTGTGTGTGTCTGTCCGTGTTTGTGTGTCTGTGTGTGTGTGTGTGTGTGTGTGTGTGTGTGTGTGTCTGCGCGGGCCTCCTGACGCTCCCAGGTCCTGCAGCCATGTTGCGCTCCACCATGAACACGCAGCGTCACTCGGCGTCCCGTCCTGCTTTTAGAGCCATTACTGTCAAACAGCTGTTCGCGTGTCAGGAGCAGAGCAGCTGATGGAGGGATAAACGGTGGGGGCCAATAAACGGATAGATGGATAGATAATTGGGTGTGAGGGCAGAGGGAGGGGCGGCGGCCCGGCCTCAGCCTCTCTAAGTGAAGACAGATTGCGGCGAGTCGGAGAGGAACAGCCGTTTATTTGACAGTCAATTATCAGATGGACCTGCTGGCCTCGCAGTCGGGCTGCGGATTAGCAACCGAACTGGGAACACTGGAGAAACTCCAGATAAAATCAGCTCCCAGTGTCTTTCCCAGCACTGCTAACATCAATGGAGTTTCTTTGTGGTTTCAGCATTTGTGGATTTTAGCCAAGCATCACTATGTCCAAAATATCGGGGTAAAAAAGGCAACATGATCAAAACATCATTCATATTTAAAAATTACATCATCAGTTCGGCCAAAACACAAAGTTAAGTGGTAATTTTGGTATTTTAAAGAACAAAATGACAATAATTCACAAAAGTAACAAAAAAACATTTTTTTTAGAAAAATCAGGCAATTACATTTTTTCTGAATCCGTTTCTTTCAAAATAAAACTTTAACAGAAACTGAAGATTTTTGGTTAAATCATGTTTGTTTTTCATTCAGTGAGCAGAAAATCCTGAACTTTTACTCAAGTCAGAGTAGAAATACTTCATAATGAAATTACTCTGGTAAAAGTAAAAAGTACAGCGTAATAAAAATACTCTTAAAAGTACAAGTTACTAAAGTAACTGTAACTAGTTACTGTCCAAATCTGGTGAAAACCTCTGGGAAAGTTATAATTGATCTTTTATTGGATACGTTTAGCCTCAGTTTACTTTGATTGTACTTTATGTTTCGTTTTTGTCTTTTTCCATTTTAATAAGTAGCAAAGAGAAACAGGAAGCTAAAAGTCAAACTTTAATCAAATGATTACAGGATGGAAATATCCTTTACTGTCATGCAGAGAATGAAGAAAATGCAACGAAGTAGGATGAGTTTTTACAGTGAACTATATCAGTGGGGAAAAACAGATGAAAAAGAAGCAGAAATATTTATGAATTAGTAAAATAGAGTCCAGATGATTGTGGAAATGCCAGCAGGGTGCAATATGATTATAAATTCATGCTCCACTCTCTTGATTCGACAGAATCGCATTAAAAGTTTGTTTTCAAAAAGCTTTCGCTAAGATCATCACTGCAATTAAAGAAACATTTCTACCTTTTTACTGCTGCTGCTATTAAAAGTGAAAACACTGAAACTCTGAGAGGAAACGCTTCGTTATGAGAAAATAGGCGTAGATACTGAGGAGAAAACGCGCCTTCACAGATAAATCAGCATCAGACCTGCTGTGCCTCCATGTTCTCACTGCTCTGCATGGTGTAACGTTTCCTGATCCAGATTTCTGAACGCATTCCTGTTGTAACGTTTCCTGATCCAGATTTCTGAACGCATTCCTGTTGTAACGTTTCCTGATCCAGATTTCTGAACGCATTCCTGTTGTAACGTTTCCTGATCCAGATTTCTGAACACATTCCTGTTGTAACGTTTCCTGATCCAGATTTCTGAACGCATTCCTCAGTAAGTCACCATGTTCTGCACAAACCTGAAAACGATTCGGTCTGATGGCTACATCAGAGCCTGGACTTCAAACATTCAAGAAACATAAAACCACAAGCAACAAAACAGAAAAACTTACTAAAATAATGAATTTATTACATATAATTAGTTTTATGTTGCATGTAATTAACAGAAGAAGCAGGAATCTGTTGCAAAAGCATGAATGACATTAACATCATTTATTCTTTTGCCTTTATTATTTTCTGCTGCTTTTTACCATTTTTACCAAATCAAAGTCATCAGAAACCTGATCATTTGTTTCCTCTTCTGCCATCTGTTCGCCATGGCAACGCGACCGTTTCCTGTTCCAACCCGACAAGACGCCATTTTGTTTTAAAGTGCTCCTCTCTGTGCCGCTAAATGTTACAGCTGGACATTAACAAGCGGAGCATGACGAGTTGTAACGGGTTCTGTTGAAATCCCAGCGTTTACCTCATCTGGACTTCATCTTTTTAAAGGGACAGTTACGTTTTTTAAGATAAGTTTCTGTTCATCATTAATTTTCAGTCTGAAACAAACCCTAGCTTGTTTGCTGAATGTTGGGTTTGCTTGGTATCGCCAAGCATTAGGTCCAAACAGATCAAATAAAAATATAAAGTTAAGTAAATTTCAACCAAAAGATTAATTTACATTTTTTTCAAGTTGTTTTTCTGTATCAGAGCATAACCTCCTGTCTCAGACCCGACATGCATGAAAAATATCCAGGCGTGCATCTCCTAAGTTTATCACTTAAGCCTCAGAGAACTTTTGGTGTTTTTAGACTTTAATGTTTTAATATTGCAGATTTATATGTTTAATTTAGGAAAAATTAGTTTTTCTGGAATATTCTACAACTTGCAAGTTTCCAACGTAAGCGTCTTTTTCTTGTAAATATATGAAGTTTTTGGTTGAAATGTACACATAGGCACATTATTATAATTTTTTTCTGGTGGCCATGGCCCCCCCTGCCCACCTCTTGTGGACACCACTGGATGCTGGGAAATCTCAATGTGCAATCAAACTCTGGTTTGGATGAAAGAAAATCATTGAAATTCACTTACAAGAGAACTAGAGAAGCAAATACAGGAAGTGCACTACAACACAGTGCATTGTGGGTAAACAACACCAAATGAAAAGCAAGATCAGTAAGTAAAGCTTATTTATAAAATGCTTTTCACAAAAGTCTCCACTTGCTGTCCAACAAATCTTTGCCGCTGCAAGTTATAAATAATGTTATATTTATTATCCTAATTGTAAATAGTTTAGTTGGAATAATCTTAATTTCTTTCTGCAGCAATATGTCGATAATCCCTTTTATTAAAAGCTTAGTAAAATCATCACGTATGAAGAGGTTTGTTGGGTGACCCCCGCACTGAAGAAAGCTTCAAAGTGTGAATAGTGATCTATAATACGGAAAATCTAAACAGTTTGCAGTTGGAATGTTTCTGTACGTCTTTGCAGAACGACTTGCATTTTCATCGTTCAACAAATGTTTTGTGACTCTTATTATCACAGGTTGTAACAGCTTTACTGTTATGAATTATTGGTGGCTTTGCAGGACGGCTAGGATATGATGGAAACGAATCTCCCTCGTAATTAAATCCCAAAATGTTTGCGTGCGCCTGCCGCTGATGGGGAATGTTTTCAGGGACGGACGCAGACGAGGTCGAGGGCTTTGGGTTTTCATTGGCTGCTCTGCGACGCGCCGATGAAGCCTCATGTGTGCTATTCAGCGTTTAGCCTTGAGCCGAGAAGCCACACACACGAGAGGTGTGAAAACACACACACAGAAATACACACACACACACACAGAAATACACACACACACACAGAAATACACATAAATTGACATGATTGCTGCCGGCTGGAACAGATACATGAATAGATGTGTTGTCCAAACCTTTAATTTCTCCATCAGTGACAGCTGAGATGAATCCAATTTAAGCAAATAAAAAAGAAAAAAACGGTGTGAAATTTTGAGGAACTGCGAGCAGAAACATCAGCGGCAGCGTGACATTTAGACACATGCAGACAAATACAAATCACACGCGGTTCAAATGTGACACAAACATTAAGAGATGTGGCAAAATGTCAGCTTAAAACGTCTGGAACAACAAGGCAGACCACAGAAGAAGAGCGTTTCGTCCTATAGATGAGGCTGTCTGACACATCCTCAAACATTTCTGCAAAACCATAAATAAATACATTTCACAGTCAAACAAATGAATAAAAACTGTATTCAGCATTAATGTAGCTCTGCAATTTAAAAGCTGAAGGAATAAAAAAGAAACTACACAGAAACAGGAAGAATGCAGGAAACGTTTGACTTTATTTCCTGCATAACTTTATAAATATTTTTATAATAATATCAAACTTGGAGCAGATAATTAGAGATAAAACCAGTAAAAACAGAGACTCTGTCCAAGGTGCTGAAAACGAGCCAAGAGTTTAAAACTGAAGGCTTTCCAATGACATGAATAAACTTAAGATATAATTCAGTTTTACTGCAAAAACGCAAAATACTACCGAGTATTTTGTTTAGTTTCTAATGTAAATATCTGAGAACGCTTGAAATAAGACAAAACTAACTTACAAATAACTTTTCAGCAAGATAAAGGAGCTTGTTTTATCTAAATAATTCCTTAATATTGATAAAAGCTCCACCGGCAAATTACAGCAATTATCACCACGTTTTTCCCGCGTTAGAAGTGAAATAATCAGCCAGTCAAACTTCTACTTTTTTATCGATATTTAGGAGCTTTTACTTTAAACAGGATCCTACAAGTTCCTTGTAAGTTTTGTCTTATTTCAAGAGCTTTAAGATATTTTTTCACTAGAAATTAGACCAACAGGATTTGCTAAGATTTAATTTTTTTGCAGTTATGAGCCGATATTGTTTTGCAAATGACTGAAATGAAATTAAACAAAATATTGAGACTAATTGACATGTAAATGTCACTTATTTTGTCATTTCGTCACCATTATTTGTGTCTTTTATTAGCATTATTCATATTATTGTCATCGTCTGACTTGAATGTATCCTTTCATGTGATTTTTATTCTAATAAAGTAAAAGAATTTCGACCAACTCAATATATCCAGGAATATGACACGCTGTGTTGATAAATAATCATCTCTACAGCTGAAGAAAATAATTTTATTTCACAGTAAAACATTAACGGTAAAGCAGAATTTTACATAGAAAAATGAAACAGACACAGGAAACCTGCAGGAAAATGTCTGACATTATTTCCTGTTTGGCTTTATAAATATTTGTATAAGAATATTTCCACACATGGAGCTGAAAACAGAAGCAGTGAAAATCAATGTTTTTGTCAAATTTACTGCTTTTTTTTTTTTTTTTTGGCAATTCCTTAAAAATAAAAGTAAGAGAAAAACAGCAAACATAAAACCAACAAGGCAGATTTAAAGGTTACAATTAATCTACTTTAAATTAAATCGGCTTATTATTTACAGATCCTCTAGAAATTAAACTGTTTAATGAATGAATTAATTTGTAATAAAATATTGGAGAATTATCGGTTTTTAGAACAGATCTGAGTTTCTGAGGTTTTCCTCCTCTGGTTGCTCTGCTGCTTCGTGTGTGTGTGTGTGTGTGTGTGTGTGTGTGTGTGTGTGTGTGTGTGTGTGTGTGTGTGTGTGTGTGTGTGTGTGCCCTCTGCAGTGAAACCAAAGGGAATTAAGAGACGAGTAGAAACGTAGGGAGGAAGAGGATCAGCTCATTATCTTCATCGCGCAGAGGGGCGTCTCGCTCGCACTCAGGAGTCTCGCAGCCAGACGGGAGCAGAAAATACAAACTGAACCTTAAAGCCGTTTCTCGCTCAGAAGTTGCATAATATCATCAGACATGAACAGACGGTAAATCTTTCAGCGCTAGCAGGAGAAATGTTGTCACTTTTAGCTGTTTTCATTCACAGCTAATGATAAAGCTAACATGTGAACAGATATTCTGTCGATCTTCACCTTCTGCAATGTCTCAGATTTATGGTTTTTATTTTTAGTCCTTTTGCTCACTATTATTAATCTAATAATGTTATGAAACATATCAAGAATAAACTGCTCACCCAGCAAAAAATAAATCTGATTATCTAACATATCAACAGATAAAATCACTTTATTGTTTGATTCAGGTACAGCAGCACAGATCTGTTTCTCTCCCGGTCAGGATTTTTAAAACAGGTTGAAATGATGTTAAACCAGAAATGCTGACTCTAAAATCATCTAAATGTCAAATGTTTTTGTTCAGCTCATTTCTGGCCGTTTGTGAATACTTTTATCCAATTATTGTAAAATAAAGAGAAGCAGAAATCCTGTTAGATCCTGCCAGGTTTACTGGGCCGGTGTGTGGAAGCGCGTCAGTCTGGATTCATGTCCTGCGTTTCGGCAGCAGCTGCAGCTCCAATAGATGGCATCACAGCACCAGGCTTGAGCCGCTTCCCTCTGCGCCGTGCTGCGTGTGCAGGGATCCCGCCGGAATACAACTCACAACTCATGGGAGAAACGCAACATGCAATCAAACATAAACTAACTAATAATAATGAAAACAGGTGACTTGGGTTTAAAAATGTTCTACAAAAAAAAAATATTTTTTATGCTCTTTTTTTCTAGATGCAAAATTCTCTTGATTAAAAAAATCGTCTTAATCTTAATTCTGTATTTTTAATCTAAACAGATGAATTTGATGCTTTTCTTCATTTATGTTCATATTTTCATATTTCATTATGAGGCTTTTGATTCCTGTTTAATTTAGTTATGCTCTGAAATAACAGTATTTTACCCACAATGCAGCGTTTTGCAAGAACAAAATTTGCTGCTAACATTAAAAAATGTGTATATATATATATATATATATATATATATATATATGTATTTGTGAGTGAAAGGAAGTGGCAGGCGGGCAGCCACCTTTAACTCCGAGTGTCTCCACTGGAGAAATGTGTGTTTCAGGCGGCGGTAATGTGTTTTTGTGTGTGTGAATCCCCCGCTGCTCTGTTTCTTGCAGACACTTCACACAGGAGAAAAGATAGCGGCTCTGGTAATGGATCGTTTTTCGACAGCAGAATGTCTAAGAAAAGGGGGCTCCTGAAATGACAAATGATTGTGGCCTAAAACATGTAAGGACACACGCCGAGAAGAAATGTATTCATTAGAAATTACGGGTGGATGGCGGGGAGCGCCGCGCCGCCGCGCCGCCGCTCTCTGCAGCTCAATTTATGTACAGAAACACAGACTTGTTGTTGTTTAATCAACTCCTAAATTTCATAAATGAATGAACTGAGAATGTTGTGATATTCAGCTCGTATTGCTCTGCATTAACGCTGGAGAAGCTGCAGAAATACTCCTGAGGTGCATTTTCTTTTTAAATAAAGCCTCCGGTCGGCTTTTGTGTGCCTGTAATTTGTCTCTGTGATCTTGGTATCACATAGCAGCGCTGCAATATTTAAAAGGTGAAAAGCTCCCTGCAGGATTTTGTCTTTTTCCTCAGATAGAGGTATCATATCAGAATGACAGGCGCTCCATTAAACGTCCTTCATTTAAATCTCCAGCTGTTGTGTGCAGGCTGATAATCTCCGTCTTTGTGATCTGTGGACTAATGAGACCTCTCTCCATCCTAATTTCTTAGGGTTGAAACACAAAGAATTGGCTGCAGTGTGGCCTCAGCGGAGATCCACGCTGACTGTGATTTGATTGAATAAAGGAAGGAAAAAAAAGGGGGACTGTTGTTGAGTGGAAAAAAATAGAGGCAGATTGAGAAATAGCAGCGCTGCAAAGTATTTTCAAGGCAGTATTGATGAAAGGCTGTCATTTTAGCCAATTAAATGGATGCAGGAAAGGATAGAGGCTTAATTTTCCACTAACAGGTCACACCTTTGCATACATGTAAAGAAAGAAACAGAATAATGCGCCAGTATTCTCCCGGCTCTCCTCCTCCACAGCGGTGTCATGTCTGTGATTAGCGCAGAAGGGAAAATCTGAAATAATGCGAGGAGGGAGACCTTTGGAGCAGAGCGGCGGCAGCCGCTATCCGGCGCCCATCGCTGCTCATCGCTGCTCATCGCTGCTCGTCCTAAAGGTTACAGCGCCCATCGCTGCGGCTCCCAGGTTCGGATGCAGACGTGAATATACGCAGCATGTTGGAGATAAAACACAAACATCAGTCGAATTAGAGGACAGCTGATCTGCAGCTGAAACGAAAGCTTGCATAACGCGTGACATGAAGTCCTCCTGCAAACTTTCTCTCAATGTGCAATTTATTTGCAGCTCAGAAATGATAGACAAATAATAAACAATGTTTTTGGTTAAACGCTTATTCAGGCAGGAAACTGTCTGTCTGCTTCCAGCCGCTTAATAATGGAAGAAGTTATAGGCTTGAAATAGCAATTAGTTTTCATAATAGGCACATTATAACATCGGTGGGAAGGTTCTGACATAGTACTATAATCATAGGTCACTATAATTAGAAGAATTATTTAAAACATGCTGCAGCGTGTTAACTGCGTCGGTTTATATCCATCAAACGGACGGATCTGGTTTAAACGCTCTGCACGATTCAGTCCAGTTTAAAACAGAACCACTAACCACTGTAATGATCTTTGTTTCATATAACAACGGCAGAAAAATGGCTGCATAAATAGTTTTTACATTACAAACACACTAGTTTGTTCTGTTTAGGGGTTAAAGAATGCAGATGTTTTCTTTTATCAGTTATTTTCATATCTCAGTAAATTTGTCTTTTGGGTGAATTTTAAAGTACAAAACTTCCATTTGGAGAAACTTGGTCTTTTCCTCATTAAAGGTTTTTGTGCTTTTTGATTATGATGCACACGCATGCCAACACTCCTGGATTTACCGGCTAATTAAGACTGTAATGCTTCATTTTAACAGTTTGAACAGATCTCTGGTTTTATAATGTTTTGTATCTTATAACTTTGAGGCCCGCCTGTTTTTGTTGGTCGAAGCTTTTACTCCTGGCAGCAACACGTTTCCTGTCGCGCCTTGTTTACTTACTGTCCTCCATGGTGGCACCACTGCTTCTTATGGTGAAGCTAATTCTTGTTTAGCTTTTAGCAAACTTAGCGGTAATTTACTTGGCTGTTTTGTAAACTTTCAGTTGGATATAGTTAAACATCTGTGCCAAAAGCTTTGGTTATCCGCTGGTCTTCAAGTAGTTACATGTTTCAAGTAGCAGCAAACCGTCTACCGGTCGGTGTATGAATGTGTGAACGTTTGTGAATGGCTGAATGTGACTTCAGTGTAAAACGCTTTGAGTGCTCAACGTGATTGGAAACGCGAGATACAAGTTCAGGCCATTTACCATCACATTTCAACATTAGCTTCTGCTAAATGTTGTAGCGCTTTAGCATGAGAGTAACTGAGATTAGCGCTTTAGCGCTATCATAACTGACTTGTTAGTTATTGGTGGTTTCCACATTGAAAGTGGTGAAATGTACAGCAGCTACTTTAAGCTAACGGTAATGGGTTGGTGGTGTAATGAGGAAGTAAAAAGCATGAAAGCATCAAGTCCTGCCAGGTTTTTAAACGTTTCCCACTTTCACACATTCCTTACTGAATAGAGAACGTGTGTTGGGATCAAGACTGGAACTCAATTTTCTCGTGTCACAATTTTTTAAATGTTTATTTTCCCATGTAATGGTTAGCTGATTTTTCTGGAAGTTGAAATGTCTCCTTTGCTTCCTGACAGTCGGATGATTTAAAGAACGTTTCAGTAAATGTGGCCAAATTATCAGGTTTCTGTTTCAAGCATTTGACGTACTGAGGTGAGATATTTTTATGGCGTTTTGTGTTTCCAGTGAATGTTTAGCATTCCCTGTTTCATCCTTTAACAGGAAGTTGTTTCAGGATGTTATTTTTTTTGGTGTCGGTGTTGGATTGAATTATTTGGAGTCTGATCTGTTTGTTGTGTTAAATGCTTTCTGATTTCCGTCTGTGTGTGTTCGGACTCCGTCCTGTCATCGCGCGCAGACAACACACTCTTTCACAGGCGACGTCAGAGTGCGCTCATACACATTTAATGTGTTACTCACAGATCAAATGCAGGCTTTCCCACTTTGTTCCCTCCCCAGAGAGAGTGAGTTTATGTGTCATTAACCCCACCACGGCTGACGCTTGTCTGCCGGCATTAACCCCATTATCCTCTCCTCTCTCCCCCTCTTTTCTCTCCTCTTCTGCCGGTTTTTCATCTGCAGTAATAAAGTTCAATGGGAGCAGTTTTGCTCTCTCTCATGTGCTTATTCTTTCCTCGTTTGCCGTCTCCCTCCATCTCTCCGCAGAGGCAGAGGTTAGACAAGCTCGCTGTGTCTCTCCATCCCTCCTTTCCTCCCTCCTTTCCTCCCTCCTTTCCTCCCTCCGTTCCTCCCTCCTTCTCTCCGCCAGCAGGTCCCAGAGGTGCTTTCTGCTTAACAAGGCTGGATATCTGTTTCCTAAAATCAATCGTCTGCCTTAAACGAACATCCCTGACCATCTGCTTCAGGGGCTGATACACACACACACACACACACACACACACACACACACACACACACACACACACACACACACACACACACTTCACTGTGATGCTGCGCTGGAGTTATAATCCCCATATTTGTCGAGGGCCCCCAAGTGCCAATCCTCGGGTCCGAGTTATTTGCCCTGCTGTCTTCTCCGTCTCTGTTTGATTAATCTCTAAATCTGTGTGACACATGGACGGGATCCGAGTCTCTGTGTGTGTGTGTGTGTGTGTGTGTGTGTGTGTGTGTGTGTGTGTGTGTGTGTGTGTGTGTGTGTGTGTGTGTGTGTGTGTGTGTGTGTGTGTGTGTGTGTGTGTAAGAAAAGTGAAATGCACAGCTAATCCCTTTAGCAAGCAGTTAGCGGCTGCATCGAGTTTGAGTGTGAGACTGAACTGAGATAATCTCACATGCAAGAAACTCTCACCTGGTTTGACCTGTGACCTCCCAGGTCAGCCAAAGTTTTTATTCAGTTCAAAACTTTATCAGAGTTCAGTACTGGGCCACGCTAAGAAAACAAGAGAAATAAAAGAATAAAGTCGCACGAGAAAGAAGTAGAAATATTACGAGGATAAATTTAGAAGATTGAGATTAACAAATATTTAATCTGTTTTCTACACCCTGTTGATTTGCTCAGCACTTCAGCATGTTTGGTGGCTCAAACACGACTTCAACATATTGTAGCATATTTTACTCAGAGTAAAAATGTATTTGGTTAAAAGTACTGAGTAACTGATCACATTATCAATCATTTCATATTCAAAAATTACATCAGATGGACCAAAATATTAAGATAATTGGAAAGTTTTGGCATTTTAAGGACCAAAAGGACAATAAGTGATCTAAGAAAGAGAAAATAACATTCAGGCAAGAGGAAATGTTTCCAAATCAGTTTCTTTGTCAAAAAAAAAACTTTAACAGGAACTGAGTTTGTCTGGTGACGTTTTGGTTAAAACGTGTTTGTTTTTCATTCAATGGGTAGAAAATACAGAAATTTTACTCAAATAAAAGTAAAAAGTACAGTGTAGTAAAAATATTCCTAAAAGTACATTAAAAAAAAAGTAATTGAGTAAATGTAACTAGTTACTACTGAACTCTGCTTGTCTGCATTAGTCAGTCGGCCAGCAGGGGGCGGCAGAGGGTCGTGTGTCCTGCCTTGTGAAAGAGCGAGTCAAATTCTAATAATTTGAATTAATTACGAAGGTTTTGACATGTTAAAAATTAAACGCAATTTAATGCTTCTTTTTCTTACATTCAAAAGTCCAAAGCTGTAAATTTTCCACTGTGTGGCTGAGTTATAGTCGCATTTTTGAAAGTTAGCGTTGCGCGCGTTCGAGTCAAGACAGCAGAACGGCGTTAATGGTTGACATGTGGCGGCGTTTTCTCCTAAAATGAGCCTTTAGAGACGGTGCAGGGTCACCTGCTCTGCAACAGCACCTTCAAAATCATCCAGTTTGTGTTCGTGTGGCGTCCGATGTCTGCAACCAGTCGCTACGACAACGTGGTTCAAACTATAAACCTACAGCTTAAAATAGCATCTAAATGCTAAACGTTGCAGCAGCAAAGTTTGCGTCCATATTCCTAAAGAAATGCAAACATTTCCTGAAACCTGAATTTGTAGAATAACACTTTTCTCCAATCTGATGGTGGAAAAACCAACATAACAAAACAATAAATATCTTTATTGTTGAGATCATGTGTCTATTTACTCAACAATTTAGTAGCAAAACAATTTTTTGAATGGAATGTTGCTTATTTTGTTGATAATTTTTGACTAAATTAAAACTTTTAATCAATGCTACTCAGTAACGTAAAAACAGAGAAATATCCAAATGTATGCGAACCAAATCACCAACTCATCACATCAACCCCCATATCTTATCGACTCCTTTCCTCTCTGAAGTCTGCATTGTCCTATACGACCCCCTGACGTCCCACCACACACACACACACACACACACACACACACACACACACACACACACACACACACACACACACACACACACACACACTTCTCCTTCAGTAATTAAACCAAAGCCACAAGGCGAAGCTGTCAGTCAAACACGCGGCGTTGGTTGGGATTGTCTCTGGC
Organism: Poeciliopsis gracilis; assembly: GCA_911649635.1. Classification (NCBI taxonomy): domain Eukaryota; kingdom Metazoa; phylum Chordata; class Actinopteri; order Cyprinodontiformes; family Poeciliidae; genus Poeciliopsis; species Poeciliopsis gracilis. The sequence continues at coordinate 962,387 of CAJVRI010001168.1, read as the reverse complement.
GCTGTCAGAACGGCGCCGTGTTGTTCTGCATGTTTTCTGTCCTGCATGTGTAGAAAATGAAACATAGAAGTCAAGGAAGTGTAGGGAATGATATGAACGAGAGATGGTTAAAAACTGACTTAAGGCACCGTGTTCCCACCATCTTGTTACGCCTCTGATTTTCCACCATCAGGATTTAAAAGCATAATGATCAGTAAATTTTCCCCAACAGGAGACGGAGGGGGGAGGTTGCCCGGTAACAATAAACTTTTCATTCTGGACGATAATTTGTCTCAGAAGTTATCGCGATAAATTATAATATAATATAATGCAACAACAAATCCTAATTAAAATTTAACAGTGGAACTGGAAGACATTTTAAATCTCCAAAATAAACAAAAATAAAACAACAAATAACATGAATTATGTGACCTTCAAAATCACCAGATGGAAAATTTTTATCATCCAGTGTTTGGTAAAAAGACTGAAAACAGAAAAATGATAAATCATGCAAATGAAAATTACCGCGTTTGATTTAATTTATCATTCGATTAATTGATTTACCGTTTATTGCGATAGGCCAGGTATGATGGAGAATTAGGGCCATAAGAATAAAAGATAAAAATCTGAGAATAAAGTTATAAAGTCACATTAATATGAGGATATTTTTAGTATTACAAGAATGAGGTCATAATATTACGAAAATAAAGTTATAGAGTTACATTATCAGAATAAAGTCCAAAGAAAACCAGAATAAAGTTATAACATCAGGACTTATTCTCATAAATATTATTTTACTCTCATAAAATTTCTATGATTTTAATGTGAACTGGTTAAAAAGGTTTTATGGTTTTAGTTCTTTTGTCTCGCTCCTTCATTGCATTCCAATAAAAAGCATGAAAACATTTCTGTTGAGTTCAGGAAAATCTTCATTTTTAAATTTTCTTTCTCCACGTTTTATGTTTCTGAAATCCTTTTTTTGTTCCCAGAAAAATTTTGTCAAACTCGTAATTTTGTAAAGAATCCTGACATATTTCTCCTCCTGGAAGTGAAACGAGGCGGATTATGCACGCACATAAAACGGCTAAAACACACACACACACACACACACACACACACACACACACACACACACACACACACACACACACACACACACACACACACACTTTACAGAGTGAACATGAGGTCTAATAGGGTTAATTGTCACGTGAAACCGTCACTGCAGTCGACTTCACGGCCAATCACTCAAAATCTCTCTGTGCCCCACACACACACACACGCACGCACACACACACACACACACACACACATATTTACACAGGCTCCTGTGGGATCTGGCCTCGCCCAGATGGCTTTTTTCCCGGTGGCTGTGCGCGCGCCGCTGTGTGTGTGAAGCATGTGAGTCAACCCCTGGCAGGCCACAAGGGGCTTTGTGGTGAACACAGCGCATCTTCTCCGTCTAATTAATTTACTATTATATAGCACCTGTTTCAGGCTCGATAGAGATTAGGGCACACACACATTTGGAGAGGTGGAGGGGCGGTGGGGCGGCGATGCAGGGATGGATGGACTGTAGAAAATAAATGCGACAGAAACAGTGAAGGCGTGAAGGAAGGGAAGCGGGTGAAGAGAGGATGGAAGGAGATTGAGGAGGAGGAGGAATAGAGAGCGGTGATGAAGAGGAGGTGGAGGAAGGGAAATGGTAATAAATGGGTTTTAAACTGATTATATTAAGCCGATCCTTTGATCATATTTAAGGCCTTAAAATGGAAATATGTTTTCTCCGGCTGGAGAAGGATTGCAGAGAAGAGGGTAGCTCATTAACATTTATTTTTAGAAGAAAATTACATAACACATCTTAAATGTTGCACCATTTAAGATATAAAGTCTTCCAGTGACACGAAACCACATTGTAATTATTTTCCGTCCCAGTTTTAATCCCTCAAACGTTCGGTACTTTACTTTAAATGACCTCTGTGTCCCTTCGGTTCCTCTCGGCGTTTCTTCAGCGCCGGCGGTTTTGAGGCTGAGCCAGTAATGTCTGCTGATCCTCACTGGTAAATATCAATCAGCAGAGGAAGCGTCGCTGTGTACAAACACCATCAGCCTCTTTATGCTTCAGCTTTCACAAATAACACGTGTGATCAGCTCCAGATATTCTGATACCCTGAAATAAAACCCAGCTGGGTGTAATTTCTTTTTTTTGCTGAAATTCAATATTTTTCTTTCTTACATGTAGCCATTCATGCTACTTCAATCGCAGTCATTGTTCTGTGTGAACGGTTTACGACCCCAAAGCGATCCACATGCACAGGAGCAACATGTAGCCGTCACAAAGCTTGATGTCTTTATGCTTTGGTGTCGGTCATTAAACGGTTATAATGCAAACATGTTTGCTCATGCACACATTAGCAACACGCTCAGGTTGATTAAGGCAGTTTTCACGCCTGACAGCCTGGTGGAATCGGTTTGATTGCAATATTTGTTGCATTTTGTTGCATCTGCTGTGGTTCTGTTTCACTTTCCTTTTGTTAAATAAACCAAACCGATTAGAAAACCTGTTCCCCTCCTGGCCTGTGGGGGCGCTGCACCAAGAACCACTGAAGAAAAACACTGAGCTCAACTTCCTTTGCAAAATGTAACCAAAAGAGGATTGGCATCAGACTTTAAAAGTTTGTCTGATAAATATGAACGAGTCGTTTCTCCTGCTCGCGTTAGGCTAGCACATTTGTTTTTTGGTTGCATTTACCCAGAATGCCCTTCACCGTGGTCCACTTCCTGATTTTGGAAGTCTGCTTGACGTTCACATAAGCATTCAAACCACATCAGAGTTTACGTCAAGCGAACTGGGAGGTGTGTAGGACCAGAGTTTGTTTGTTTTTTTTAATTGGCATTAACTCCTCGCCAAACGGAGACAAACGAACAGTTCAGTGGTTCAAACATGGCCGGTTTAATCTCTGTCATCAAACTACCATCTTCTACATGTATTATATACATGCTTAGTGCAATGAAAGCACATTCAACACATCTGTCCACCATTCAATGCTGAGTTCAGCTTCTAGGAATATTTATCCTGTTTTCATCTTCGTTGTCAGCTGATTAGTTCATCATGCTGGTAACCAGTATTCTCAGTACTGGGACCAGAAGGTTTGATGCAGATGGAAATGTTGACATTCATTCATTCATGCAGTTTTCTTACCTCGCTCTCTTTCAGCATTTTCACTGAGTTACGTTTTGTTTTTCCTAACTCATTAAAAGCAATGAGAGAAATTTGATCAATGTGTTTATTTCTACATTTCCATGTAACCCTAAACCTTCATAATTACAGCCTTGCTTCTGGACTTTTCTGCCATTACATGGTATTTTACACAGCTGATGTTTGCTCACCTGCCCACTGTTTAGAAAACATGAAAACACTTTGCTGCATTGACTGTACGCCGCTGTCTCCGCTGGCTGCATTCGTCCTTAGCGTTAGCTTCATTGCTTGCTCTCTGTATTGTTCTATTGAAACTGCTCTCTTTGCTAATCAAATATCGGCTCCGCTAATGTGTTCCTGTGAATCCTGGCCTGTTGGTTCACCAGGGCTGAGCCTGTATCATGTGGCACATGAAGGTTTTGTTTCACTCAAACAAAATCTGGAACGCAATAGGAACAGAAAATACAGTCAAGTTTTAGCAATAAATCACAGTTTTATAGAGGTTTACAGTTTTCATCATGATTAATGACTATAATGAAGTTTTTCAGTTGTTCTCAACACAATTTAATGCTGTTTCTGGGCCCAAAAGGATAAAAGGTCCAAATGTGGAAAACACAAAAGTACTAAAATATATTTAATCAAAAATAAGTGTTTTTTTTTCTTTCCTTCCACCTTGTGATACAAAATTTGTGTCTCACAAAATAGACTTTAGTGTAAACATTTTTACACATCATTTTTTTTTTATCTTTTTTGGATGCAAACTTGATGCAAATCTATTTGTAATATTTGATCACATGGGAAACAAACCTGCTTTTATTTTCTCCACATGCTTTCAGCCAAACGTTTCTAATATTTAGTCTTCTCCTTCTTCCCATTTCCTCATCAATGAGTGTGTGTGTGTGTGTGTGTGTGTGTGTGTGTGTGTGTGTGTGTGTGTTTGTGTACGTGAGTGTGTGCAGGTGATTACAGTCTGAAGGCTCCCCTACTTACCTTGGTGTGAACAATAGCAAGCCATGAATAGAAGCGACTCACGTGGTTTACCGTAATGGCCTTGCAGGACCAGACATTTACGCTCTATGATTGTGTGTGTGTGTGTGTGTGTGTGTGTGTGTGTATGTGTGTGTATTCAAGACTCAAAGGGACAATCTATGTGTCTGCTGTATAATTAGAGACATAATCTTACTATCTGCATGGTTTCATTCACTGCAGTAGGAGAAAGATATGATATAAAAAGTGTAGGTTTTAACACATAAGGAATAATATTTTCATAAATACATCAGTGCAGTTCTGGTGACACCATGGAGACGTGATGGGATGAAACTTGGATTATAATGGGATTTTGTACCATCAAGCTAAAAGAAAATGTTTAAGGATCTCACCACATCTTATACTAAACCAACCAACAAACCAAGCTTCCTATTAACCTACCAATCTAGCCATTAGCAGCTAGATTGGTTAGTTCACCACAAACTAATAATTCTCCCTGGATTTTGTGATTGTTTTTGTTTAAAATCAACATTTGTAATATTTCCCCATTAAAACTCTTCCTAATTCTATATATAGAAAAAAACAATGAGAAAAAAGTAAAAAGCATAAATTTTATTGCCCTTAGTTGCTATAAAAATGCTACATATAATAAATATGACTTAAAAGAAAGTTGATTTCCTAATATAATGGTCTGAAATTGGGCCTCTGTCTCTTTAAAAACATTTTCTGTTTCTGAAACTGCCTTCAGGAAGTCGACATGGCTCCTCTATCAATCCTTTAACAATGTTTTCACCAGCGTTACTCTGGGCAGCAGCTCCTAAAATGAGCTCAGCAGTTCCACCAGGTGCTTGCTAATCGCTGCTGGCTAGTCTGAAGGGTGGACGTTCAAAAACTTGGAAACTGCAGCTCTGAGGAGGAGCTACGCCTCGAAGGCGGAGCTAGGTCCTCCCAGGCTTCTTGTACAGCTGAATGGTTGCCATGGAGACTAAAGGACTCCTCAAACATGCATGAAAGAATCAAACATGCATGAAAGAATCAAAGCAACACTCCAGGTTTGTTTTTGATTATGTAAAGCTTAAAGTAAATTTTCCGTAACGCTCCCCCTTTATTGATGGATACAAATTTTATCTTGACCATGTTAGAAAAAATTGACTCTTATTTAGTGAATGTAAGTCTTTGTGTAAATCATTTGGTGTCTTCTGAATTAACTTCCTCCACCAGTTAAGATAAGTGTGCGACCCACAGTGTTAGATAGAGATAAGACCGACCGTCCCAGTGGACTTTCCACTCCAGATTTCTCTCTTCTTGGTGTCCGTCTCTTCACTCGCTTCCTCATTGTCTGGAAGGGATTCAAAGGGGGATTCGCTCAAAGTGGGACATGCAGACGGGGGGAAGAGTTGGTATCTTTCAGCCAAGTGTTTAACAGACAGTTAATGTACGGAGGGATAATACCACATGTCCACAGACGGCCTCTTTATGTCCACTGTGTTCTTACCAGCTTGTCTGCAGCTTGGCAGTGTTTACACTCTAATAACAAGTGGCGTCTTTCAGGGACTTTCGGTTTATTCACCATTCGAGCACCAGTCCGGCTTTAGCCTAATCTCCTCCTCCACCACAGCTTGCCATCCCCATACAAAACATAAGATTTCATTTTTTTCACTGTAATTGCTTGGTTTTTAATTCCACGCAGCCCATCAAGCCAAGATTTGAGTTCTGGCCAGGTTTTTTTGGGGAGAAAGTGGGAGGGATGGGACCCATCCGGGGACCGTCGGGCTGTGAAGATTCTGGGTCGTTTAAGACGCAGATTTTTGGAGGCCTGGATATGAAACGGGTTGGAAGCGGAGTAGTTTTAAAGTGGTCTGTGTGGCGACGATAAAAAGTGAGAAATTAAAACGTCTTAGCTTTAGAAGCGCTGTGGATGAAGCCGGGCCATCCTCCGTTGTGGCCACTCATTGCAGGCGTAATCTTTTTGAGGCCTGCTGGGGCCGAGATGGAGAGTTGGAAGCAGGAGAAATTGGAAAAACATCCCCGGCTTGTGCATGACGCAAATACTGGTCCTATTGTTGGGCTGCTGTGTGGCCATGGAGTAGAAAACTGAATGTTGGGACTCCAGACTCTGTATTTCCTTAACAATTTTGATAATCTATAATCGAATTACCAGCAATCATTTCCATTTACCTGTTGAAAACAAGCATTGATTTGATCCATGCTGCATATCGGAGGCAACGTTGTTAGGATTCATCCTGAAAGGTGAAGCAAATAAAACAATCATGCAAGATTCTGGTTGTATAATCCTGCAAAATTACATTATCAGATGGATCAAAATATAAAGTTACTGGGACATTTTGGTATTTTAAGGACGAAAATGACAATAATTAATTTAAGTAACAAAAAATAACAAAATCAAGTCACAGAAAATTCGTCCAAATCATTTTCTTTCAATAAAAAACAGATGAAACTTTAACAGGAACTGCAGGTGTGTCTCTGTGTCTGGTGAATTTTTAGTTAAAACATTTTTTCATTTGGTGAGTAGAAATACTTCACTGTAAAACTGCTCAAGTCAAAGTAAAAAGTACATCTTTTCCAAAAAGTTACTCAAGTAACTATAACTGAGTAGTTGTAACTAGTTATTACAGTAACTGGGTTAATGTGCTCGTGGTTTATGGTCAGTTTTCATCCTTTCATATCGGTTTATATGTTGGGCAGAAAGTTTAGCTTTGATCTGTCCATCACTCACCTGGTTTCTGTCTCTCACCTGAGTTTGGCTCAACATTTTATTCTTGTGCATTTTATTTTATTCTCTCATGGAAAGTTAACTTTTTACGTGTTTTTGTATTTCCATTTGGGTTTCTGTTGCTTCTAAAAACGGCCCCAGTGCTTTAAAACCCACTCAGCTGTTTTTTGTCAGTTCGTTAAGGTTTTCTGGTTTCTCACATACAGTCAAAGCAGCTCCAGCTGGTTTATTGCTGCAGTTGCTGTAAAATGGCTACTGGTAAAGGTGAGAGCTTTATTGCTGACTTTGCATTCAGTAACTACTTGCTCTATTCTTAATGGTTCTGCAGGAGGCGTCACTTCTGCTTTTCAAGCAGCAGCAGCTTGTTTGGATTTAAAGAGACAAGGCGCTTTTAAACTGTAGATTTTCAAACGGACGGCCAGACGCGATTTCTGTGGTGTGGAAATGTTTGGGAACCCCCGATTCAGGGGATTAATCAAAGATAATTAGTTTAATCCACATTATGTAATATCAACATGTTCAACATTTTTAGATTCATTCCATGCATTAACATTGAAAGCCCTAATATTTGTTTTTCGATGTGTTGCAATTGGTTCTTATCTCAGAATAACTTTAGTGCTGGGTTCTGTGTAAGAATGTCTGACTCACCTTTGCAAACATGAGCAGCATCAAGCCAAGTGAAGTAATTGTTAAAGTACAATCTGCCAATATCGAGTTGATTTACAACAATGTAGATATAATGCACATTCACAGCGCGTCTTTTTCATCTCCTCCACTGTACAAACACAACCATCATCCTCAAGTGGACCAAAAAAAGGCTTTGATTTCCTTTTTAATTTGTCTTCCGCTGGATGCCGGGCCGGCTTCCAGAATCCTGTCTCTCACACCATCTCTCCTCTTGTCTCTTGCACACCTGTTAGCAAACCACAGATGTGCTCTTGCGGTGCAGTTTCTGTGTTCGAACAACAGCTCCATCTCCATCATCAAACCCAGGATGAGCTAAAACAATCAGGCAGCATTTATACGCAGAGCAGGCCAGCTGCACTGCCCATTACCTCCATTCACTCTCAAACACTCTCACACACACACACACTCTTTTGTAGCTGACAGACACACAATGGGAGTGGATATGAATAAACTGAATATGACCACTAGAGAGTTGTTATTCTTCATTTCATGACACTCATTAAGGTTTGTGCGTTTATCGTCTGCTGAACATCATTAAGCTGCTTTGATCACACCTTAACAAATGACGCGGTGGCCTCAAACAAAAGTGGGATTTATAACAGCCGCAGTAACTGTTATGTGCTGCTTTACAGCAAGATTTATAGCTAATGAGACTCATGAGTGCTGATTGTTAGGCGGCCATGCCTCCACTGCTGCATCACTTCTTCCTTTTATATGAGGCGAGAAATGTTGCAACACAGAAAATGAGAAAATGTATCACTATCGCTGCAAAAACACAAAATATTAACAAGTATTTTTGGTCTGGTTTCCAATGCAAATATCTTAGAACATTTTAGAAAAAACTAACTTAACAAGTAACTATTTAGCAAGACAGAGGAGCTTGCTTTGAGTAAGTAATTCTTTGATGAAAAAGTCCCAGTTCCATTGGTAGATTATTTCACTTCTAACATAGGAAAATGTTTTTATATAAGTGAAATAATTTGCCAGTGGAACTTAAATCAAGCTCCTATTGGCCCTTAGCAAATACAGAGGGTTGATTTACATCATTAAATCATTCAAAAGTTGTTTTTACCAGTTTATTCATGGCTTCTTCTTGTTCTAGTCGAGATAATTTGTCTGTGAACTTGACTCACCTGGTTGAAGCTCATAGACGGCGGTATTTACAAAACCTGGAAATGGACAGAAACCGACCAACTCCCTCCTGGTGTGCTGATTAAATTACCCACTTTGTTTGAATTCACACCACATGATTTATGTCACTATGTCATAAACGGCGTTTCCCATGAAACCGGAGCGGCATTAAAAACCTTCAAAGACGAGATGCTCACCAGCTTACCAGTGTTTTCCATGCGTGTGTAACATAATTAAAATGGTTCAGGTTGAATCCTGCTAAAATGTTCCAGAATTTCACTGATTGCCCTGCATTGAGTGGTTTTTGGCGCCCCCTACTGGTTGCCTATAAATAGGAGGAGAAACTGTAAACTACACAGTCTGTTCAGCGCTGGACTGTGATAAGTCATCAAATCCAGTTCTTTTCTGACCAGTAATGGTATTTGTGCTCAAGGACTAACGTGGAGTTTTATGACAGTACACAGAACTAGTGGACCAGTAGCTCACTGTGCTGTTTATCAACCCTCATCACTGGTAATTACGTTACATTAACATTATTCTCCAGAATACAATATTTAATATTTTGATAATCATTCTTATAAACCAGAGATGCTCAATACGTCGATCGCGATGTGCCGGTCGATCGCGATCTGCCGGTCGATCGCGATGTGCCGGTCGATCGCGATGTGCCGGTCGATCACGGGAAGGTTTTGGGTCGATCTCGTCAGCAGGTGACAAACTGAAGGCCTCCAGGACCAGAGGATTCAACAGAGACTCAATGTGATCTGATCAGTGAAGCACCGATGAGATCACATTGAGACCAAAAGCAAGGATTTGTTGTAAGTTCGGTTTCGCCGGATTCGCTGTAAGTTCGGTTTCGCCACAGTGAGTCGCTCGTCCTTCAACTCCGAGTCCAATTATCTTCAAACTTCAGTCTGGAGGAAATATAGTCTGATTAAATACATCTGAAATTATTTTATTTAGCCTACAGCTACAGATATTTCCTCTTCTGACAGGCTCATCAAAATATTCACTGAGATCCAAAATGTTTGTAGCTTCATCAAAGAATAATAATTTTTTTATCAACAAAACGTGTTAAAATTGATAATCAGTAATTATTATTTCAACAAGGTGTTGCACAATTTGGTGCGTTTCGGTTCCAATAAAAAATAAATAAATAAAGTGACTGACGAGCAGAGCAGGTGTTTAAATGAGCGAATCAACCACTGCTGTGTTCATGAGAGGCTTGTTAATAATCGAGAAATAAATATCAAGCCTGGAAACCTGAAACTGTAACGGACTGAACGTTTTTAACGGAATTTCTGCTCGGCTTGCTGGCGGTTGCCATGGCAACGGGTGTGCTTAGCAACAAAGGGAGAGAGAGAGAGACACAGAGAGAGAGAGAGAGAGAGAGAGAGAGAGTAAACGGTGCCAGTGGTTCTGAGTTGATCAGCTGTTCGGGTTGTTTCGCCTTTGTTTACCTTCGCTGAGGTTCATCACTGGAGTTTCTGAACGTTCAATAAACGACAAACTTGGACTAATGACCTCGTTCGTTTGCAGTAAACGTCACAACAAACATCAAATAGAACGAATATATTTTATTATGTTTTAACAAATGTTTTAATTATGTGAAATTAAATTAATTATATTCCAAATTCAGAAGATTTGCCTTTACCTCTGCAGAGATCTCTGGTTCCTCCCATCAGTCTGCAGTTTCTCATGTTGACGTCGTCAAACCAAAGTTCAGATCTACCAGAACTGACCGACAGCTGCTGGCCTCAGGTTTGCAACCAGCTTCTGGCTGAGAAACCAGTAACCTGCTCCCAGTGTCAGGATCTCACTGAGGAAGAAACTGCATCAGGTTTTCTATCACTTTATCATTTCTGTTATAACTGATGGATATTCATATAGAAAATGAGTCAATAGGGTTTAATTCTTCGTGTCATGAGGCAGATCAGCCGGCTGGTGAGAGAAAGATAGATCTTGGTCTCAAAAAGTTTGAGCTCCCCTGTTATATGAACGTTGATCTCCTTACCTTGTGAAAAGCGTTCACATTAAGCCTGCCATTACACCGACGGCTGCCAGTCATTATGATTGATGTTAAACGTTATAAAATAAAATGACAAGTTTGGTTTGCATTCTTCTCTGTTTGTGCTGCCGACTGCTCAGCAACCTGTAAAATCAACTCAATAAATGCAATATTAGGTAACAGATGTCTGTTTTCACAGCGCACTGGTTGTTTTGACGTCCGTCATGGCGGAGCGGGCGCGGTTCAGCAGGACATGGCGTCATGTGCAAAGGGTCAAATGGCATCATGTTTTGTCCATCAACATCCTTGCCTTCGTAGCACATCAGTATTTTTTTCAAAGAGAAGTTGATCCAGCTGCGTTTCGCCATCAGGCTGAAATTTAAGGAGTTTCTTTAGTGTTTATATTTCTAAACAGAACCACATAAAATGCATTTGGACCGTTTCTCTTTCCCATCCTGGTATCCCTCCATCATCTTCATTTCTGTATCAACTGGTTTTGCTTAGAGATGATCAGTGGTGCCCCCTGCTGGACGGGGTGCCTCTGAATGGTACTCTGGGTGGTTCTCTTATCTAAAACTAAATGACCGTTGGGTTCCTCATCTTTCCTGCCTCGGTTTCCGGTCCCACTGAGGCATTTTCAGGATGGAGGGGGTGAATACTGCCTGGTGGCCTCATGCTGCAGTAGGATTTGGTTGATTATTGCTTGAAAACTGCCTACTGATGAACATAAATCATAAATATAAATCAGTCCCAGTGGTTTGTAGATGTGGCCTGTCTACTTCATCTCTCTCCTGACGGCCGTGACCTTTGGTACGCAGATGACCTTCAGGTCTGAAGGGTTAATAAACTATTTCTGTAACACCAAACAGAGGTTTTGCTTCTGGTATGTTTTTCTTTTCATTTGATGTTTTTCTCTGTCATTGGACTCTTTCATTTTCCCTTTATCCCTGCTCAGCCCACCCCTGTTTCACAGCGAAGGTGGTGGCAACGTGTGTGTGTGTGTGTGTGTGTGTGTGTGTGTGTGTGTGTGTGTGTGTGTGTGTGTGTGTGTGTGCCCGTTGTGCAGCATTCGTCATGCGGAGCCGTGGTGAAACTATCAGTGTTATCTGCTAACTTTACCACCTGTGTTAAATTGAAGGCAGTGATGTGGAAGAGGCGTCTACCCTCCTTTTCTCTGATGCTATTGCTCCCTCTCTCCATTTCCATTCCTTCCCACTTCCACCCCCTTCCTCTTTTTGTCTATTTCGCTCATCCCATCAGCCCCCCACCCCCACCCGTTGCTGCTCTCTCTTACATCCCCTCTCTACCAACCTCCTATTAAAGTGTGCAGAGGAGTTGAGGGGTTTTAGTTGCCATAAATGAAAGGAATCTGTGAGGTTTGTGTGTTTGCGTTTCAGCTATAGTTGTGGCCACTATGGAAACACTCAAGCCTAACTGTATTTTCAACCTGGTTTCAAGCAACTGTTTGCTTTCTGAAGAGATAAAAGTTATAGCTTATCTTGGAGTCTTACTTCTTCTCTCTCTTTGTGTTGCATAAATCAGGTTTTGTTCCGTAAAAACAGTTTAGTTTTTCACGTTTAAAGATGCCATAAATGTTATTTTTCAACTCGGAGGTAGAAACAAAAATGATTCATGGTGTAGAAAAAGTTCAAATGTTGCAGGAAAAGTTTGAAAATGTCTTTTTACTACTTTCTGAGTCTAGTGAAGTTTCAGTTAAATCATGTTTTTTCATTTAGTGGGAAGAAAAATCCAGAATTTTCCTCAAGTAAGAGTAGAAATACTTCATAATAAAAATACTCTTAAAAGTACATTTTGTCAAGTAAATGTAATTGAGTGAATGTGACAGTTACTGTCCATCTCCGTTTACTTCATCAACAAGCTGCCAGTGATGCAACATCACTGCAAGTAAAGGATTCACTGCTGATAATCATAATGTCACAAAAACTCATAAAGCTTTTTCTGCAGCTTATCAGAAACGATCAATGCTAAATTCTCAGTTGTGCTTGTGTTGTTTTGTGTTGCACGGTCTGGGGGTTTCAGGCGCGGGTCTCTGATTAGCGGCGCAGCAGAGTCCCAGCTGCTTCCTGCACGCCGCTCTGCACAGTGGATCAGTAACAGAGCAGAAAGATTTGATGCGTTGCTGTTTGTGTTGCGCTTGCTGTGGTAAAGCATGTACCATGACTCTACAGAAATCTATCTGCTCAGTAGATTTCACCCCTCACTTCATTTCCTTAATGACTGAGACATAACCACTCCCCTCTGGCAGTGTGTGTGAAGACCACAACACACACACACAAACACACTCGGCGTCTGTCTTCACAAAGACTTTCCCTGGGCTTCCACTCATTTTTCACTGGTTTATTTGTGACCTGAACCAAATTCACACCTCAGTATTGAGCTTGGTATTAACTGGTCTTGTTGCTGAAGATGTACAATGTAAAATAATGACCTTTGCTAAGGTCATCGATGGCGCCGGTCACTTCCGGTTCTGACTTGTTGGAGCTCTGCATCGCGTGTGTTGTGTCCAGAAACAGCAACTGTTTGGGCCAAATATGTGACAAACGGCTGTTTCTGCCTCCTGAATATCAGTCCAGAGGTTTTAATGTTTTGCCTGATGGCCCTGGAGAACCAGAGAGGAAGGAAAGACGGTGAAATCTATTGAAGTGCTTCTGTAAAATGGACTTTGTTCAGGTAGTCACTTTGTTTTCATGCTGGTAATATTTACTCAGGGAGGGAGATCTCTTTCCCTTTTCTTCTCTGCTCCTCTTCCTCCTCTTGCTCTCCATGGTTTATCTCCTGGCGGTGGGATTAGCCACCAGAGAAAATGCAGGGTAAAATTAGCCTCCGTCTGTCCTCTCAGGCCACGACCATTGATTTTCTGCCACAAATGGAGAAAAAGCCCTGCTGCTTAATGTTCTTCACACCGCCATGGAGAGGTGCTTTCTTTTATTGCCTTGGTTTTTGTTTGCTGCTCTTCTCTGTTTATAACCTTAGGAGTGTAGAAACTATTGTTTTTATTGTTTTTATTGCAGAAAATACGGCAGAACAATTTAGGATTTATTTTAGGTGTTTGATTCCTGAAGCACTTGAAAGTTGAATTCAGATGCTTTCAGTGAATTTTACTGACGAATTCACTTTTTCACGTTAAATAGATTAACTTCAGTTTGTTTGGAAGACTTTACATAACATGATTTTCCATTTACAGCCAATAAAAACAAGACATTTAAAATTAAAATATTACATCAGAAAATGTTTTTCGATTAAAATCATTTACAAATCGTTCAAATAACTGGATTAAACGTTTTAATGGAGTCCCACCACTATCTCTACATTTTGTCTGCCATTGCTGTTATCATGTCTGGTGAATATGATGTGCTTAGGGTTAAAGGTCAGGTTAGCGGTTAGGCTAATATGTTAGCATTTTTCACTAAAGAGGCTTTTTTTTTACTATGCAACAGCAAAACTAAAAAATTTGGAACCCTCTAGAAAGAAACTTAAAATCTTTACGGTTCTTTAAAACAGCATTTACGTTTGCAAATGGTTAGAAATGTTCCTGTTGTAGGAAAAAGAAATCAGAAGTTGCCATGCGGACGGAGTCGAAGCCTCCAGGGTTTAAAGTTTCAATCATTTTGGTTTGTTCAGCTGACGAAACTGAAAACAGCAAAACTAAAGCAGCCAATCTTTGTAACTTTAAATGGATTTTTGTTGAGAGCCAGAGATTTAATCTTTTTTCTGTTTGTTACTGCTAATTACAAACGGAGGTCTTTCCTTATTAAATTCAATTAGTTTTTTGCATTTATAAAGTAAACAAGGCTATTGTAGTAAAATGCGGCACAATCATGTTCAGTCATTGAGGCAAGGACACAAATCCAAACACTGGATTAAACTTGTAGTGAATGCTCCTCACACCGTGTTTCTATTCATGAAGCACAGGAGAAGTTTAGTGCCAACATGTGCTGTCTTTCAGATTGGACTCCAGTTTCTGACTAATTCAGCTAATTCAGGCTGTCGTCTGAAGCAACACATGGAAAACCACGTTTTTATCCCGTTTCGATTGGGATCACAGCCTTTGCTTGGTGAGGACGTCCATTAATTAAACAATGAGATGCGATTCATTTTGTTTTTGCATACCCATCATTATTACTCCCTTGCAGCTTCCTGAGCCTCGTTTTAACTCGGTTAAATGGATCCCCGGATGCTTCTTCAGCATGTAAATCTCTAAACTGAGAAGGATCGGAATGTTGTTCCGATCCTTTGGATAATCTCTTTCTTTCTTCCTTCCCGCCAGCCCGCAGCATTACCCTCCCCTCCCGCCTGCCTCCAGTCGTGTCATCTTGTCCGTACCCCACCTATCTGTTCGGCTACATCTCCAAGATGCTGTAATTTCCTTGGCCTGGCTTGATGTTTATTGTGAGGCTGAAATTGAAAATGGCCTGTAATGGAGCGAGCCGCGCAGCCCCGGGACCAATTCACAATCTAAATGACTTGCTCCTTTTCAATGGCATCGACTGGAGGGCTCTTTGTGCCGCCTCGTACCTAATCAACCTCCGGTGTGACCCCCAGCTCTCGGGGGCTGCTGCTGGATTAATGATAAAATCATTGGTTCAAACAATTATTCGACCTGAAATGGCTGGCCATTTTACTCTGGAAAATTAAAGAATGTGAAATTAATTTTTTTTCTTCCTGCAGCGTGTTGTAGCAGTGCCACTTATGACTGAACTCTGCCCCCCTAAACTCTTGATTTCATATGAAAGAGCGCTTCTACTTTATCTAGTTTTTGCGTTTTAGCTCCTTTCTGTGCCATATTCCTCTCCCGTCTGCCTCGTTGCAAATAGTTTTGCAGGTGTCAAAGTAGCAAGGCCTCCGCCGTGTTTGTCTTTCTTTCCGTCTGTCTGCCTGCTTATCTAATTTCATTTTTATTTGCTAACCAATCGGTGTGTGTCTGAGTTTGTGGCTGTTTCCGGAGTTCACAAATGATGGCGACGTTTCAGTCCAACATTTAAATAAATCATTAGGAACAAATTTTACTTGTCATAATTAAACTCTGATTAGACAGAAATGTCTTAAATAAAGGATTAAATGTTGGAATAGTTCAGAAAATGGGCCAAGAATTTACTAAATATACATAAGTGTGAAATTAGTTGATTAAAATGTGCTGCATTTTAAAACCATATATAATTATTTCACTGATTAATTGTTCTCTGGTTTCTGTGTTGCAGAAAACAAATTAATACAATTCGCAGTTAATGCTGCTGCAGCCTGGATGTGATTTTTCATGGCCGATCTACGGTGGCTGGCAGGTACAAAAATGTTTGTTGCGAATGGTGCAACGCTTTGCAAACAGCAGGGGTGTCCAAACTTTTTGCAATGTGGGCCAAAATAGTCGCTGGCCAAAAATACCCAAAATAAAATCAAGCAAATAAAGCGGTAACATTTTTATTTTTTTAAAGGGCTACATTTTGGCCACAAAGTCTGAAATTTTATGATTTACTTTGAAATATTCTAGAACATTTTTTCAAACTTTTTGACATTTGGAATTCAGAAGTTTCTAAATTTTAATTGTAGAAAATTCTGATATCGATCTGAAAATGTCTGGCAGAAATGTAACGCTTGCTGCCATTTTAATTTAGCATGTTTGCTGAAAATACATCAGATTTTCATTTTCTGTTTGGCTCAATTAAATCTAATTTGAGTGATCAGAACAGGATTCGACTCACTTTGCTTCAAACATTTCCCATATTTGACCAAGTTTAAGAAAGAATAAAAGTTGATTTGCCTGCTGCAAAGTCGGGCTTTCAGTAAAAGTCTCTGGATGAACTTGGTTTTACTTTTCGTTAAATTCTTTGTGGTGTTCTTTACATCTTCCTGTGTAAAAAAAATTATGTTGGTAAAATTTTTTAAGGTCAAACTGCTCAAATTTGTATGAATTTTTAATTGCATACGGGGGCTGCACAAAGTCAGTCCAGGGAAATGCACCAAAAACAACCAATCAGAGTCAGGAGGTGGGGCTTAGCGCTGTCAGTCATCCTCAGGTACTTGCTGCTAATTGTGGAGAAACAGCTTGCAGTTACAGAAGAACCAGAAGACCTGAGGGGTCTGGAAGATTCATACAGCCTGAGATCTTTAATGCATCGTGGTGCTAAACCGCTCAGTGGTTCGTAAGCTAACAGCAGAATTTTAAGGTCTATTCTCTGAGCGACAGGAAGCTGGGACATTCACCCTGGGTGATGTGCTCTTCTCTTGCTGGTTTTAGTCAGACCAGCAGCAGCATTTTGGATCAGCTGGAGGATCAATATCTTGCTGAAAAGTTACTTGTAAGTCAGTTTTGGCCTATTTCAAGTTTGCTAAGATATTTGCATTAGAAACTTGCAGTGTGTTTGTGGGCGATGATTACTGTGTCTCGCCGTACAGTTACCTAACAAAGATGTAAACCATTTTTCATCATTTTCATTAATATCATAATAGTACCAGGAAATATTGCGATAAAATGCAAGGTACATATCATAACAGTATCTTTTCATAAATAAAAAATATAGTTCTAGTTCACCTTTAAATAACAATAAAAAAAAAACTACATAAATAGGGAAAAACAATAAAGAAGTGATGCTTTATTGCATCACTGCCAGGCTGCAGGTTTGCTAAAGGCTCAGCGTGAATGATGAGCATTCCTGCTTGATTTACAAAAATGTGTCTGAATGCAGCGAGGAGATCAGTTTGGAAGCAATTTGCCTAAAAGAGGAAGCATGAAACACTGGGTGAATTTGCAGTGAATGAAGCAGAAACGTGGCGGCTGCGGTGTCTCTGCTCCCCTCCGCCCGGCGGTGCAGCAGCACAGACCCAAACATCATGAGCGCGTCTGCAGAACGGCGGATTATAGATCGCCTGCCTGCCTGCCTGCCTGCGCGCAGCTAAAGTCTGATGAGTCCCGCTGTGCACTTGTGTCCATCAAACACCTCTTGATTACTGGCTGTGTATTTATCATCATCGTCGCCATCATCATTATCATTATCAGTCTGCTCCCCTCTCTTAAGTCTGAGACAATGGGCTCTCCGTAAAGGCTCTTATTGAACTCCTCGCATCCTCAGTCCGGGTCCAGGCCTCCTCAGCAGCCTGCAGTGTGGCTAGGTAATTACCCGGGGATTGATTCCCCTAACAGAGACCATTTCTTCACCTCCTGCAGAATCCATAAGAGGCTTATAATAAGCCCTGCTCACCTCCATAGCTTCCTAGCTAATGTCTCAGAAACTGGAGCCTATTTTGACTTGTTGATGGAGATGCTGGAGCGCTGCAAGAGGCAGCAAGGCGAGAAAAGGGAAGATTTAATTATTAAAAGGCCACAAAGTTCTGTTTTCATCTTACCTGGGTTGATGTGTGTGGAGATTGAATTTTCTTTCAAAGAAATATTTCTTTTGCCTAATTCAATTATGAACCTTCTGTCCTGTGACTCATAACAGGTTTATGAGGCTCAATGGAGAAACTTTCATGGATGTTTTTTGGTTTTGTTTGAGTCGATTGAGAGACTCTGTGAAGTCAGGTGACCAAAAGAAAGTTTGGCTGCTTCAAACAAAACCCACCTTCATGGCTTTTCTAATTATCATTCTGAGGATGCAGCAATTTGTTGCTTCCAATCTGCCAGTCAGCAGCAGCGGGGCATGAAGAGGGCCGGGAGCCAGGCAGAACAGAGCTGCTATTCATCCACACGACCTGTGAGCCACTGGCAGCGGCTCACTGTCTGTCTGTCTGTCTGTCTGTCTGTCTGTCTGTCTGTCTGTCTGTCTGTCTGTCTGTCTGTCTCTGTGTGTGTGTGTGTGTGTGTGTGTGTGTGTGTGTGTGTGTGTGTCCACACAAGACAGGGGTGTCCAAAGTGCGGCCCGGGAGCCATTTGTGGTCCTTGAATTGATTTAGGAAATGACATGATGCCGACACCGCCCCCATGAGGAAGCAGAGCGAAGAGCAGCGTTATGACGGCGGAGGAACTCGATGCGTTACCAGGTGTGTTTTTGAGGCGTCGTCCCTTAATGCTGCGTTCAAACCCAACATGTCAAAAACACGTCATCCAGTTGGAAGCACTTTGAAGTCAGACTTTTATCACGCTGTGCTCAGACTGAATGTGATTAGAGCACCAGGCGCGTCTGGTTTACTGGACGCCCGGCGCCGGGACGCGCGCGCCGGGACGGACGCCGGCCGGGACGCGCCGTTGTTTCCATTGCTGGTCGTTTTGTGCCGCGGTGGAGGAAATATTTGTTCTGCAGTCATAACTGAAGCTCTTTAGAGTCTCAGCCTATTTTTCCTGAATCGATTAATTTATTGTTAGCAGTCATGTCAGTGTAAGACAACATAATGATAACAAATGAGCTAACTTTAGCTTTTGAGCTAATTGGGGCTTAAACCCAAAACTAGTGTAATGAATAGATTAAGTTGATGTCACTCAGCATGTAAGTGAAACTTCATAATAACATCAGAGCTTCATGTAAACAGTAAAACAAACTGTGTGTGTAGAAGAGGAATATTTCATTGCTTCTTGTGTTTATATATATATTTATATAAAATCAGCAATCACCTGCATTGCTTTGCACCAAAGAAATGAAAAGTCATGACACAACATTCGTCTAGTGTTTAACTTTTTAGGCCAGTAAAAAATGTTCCAAACATCCATTCAAGCTTTTCAAGACTGTTTTCTTCTTGTTGTATGTCCTCAGAGCTCAACCTTTCATTGCTTTGCTGTCCCAATTTGGTGCAGTCAGTGCGAAATGCTGACTCCCAGTCGGATGTTTTCGGATTATAATGTCCTGCATAAACATGACTTTGTTGTCTCTTTTTTTATAAACACGGAGAAGTTTTTTTTTTTTTTCTGCTCCTTGGTGTGTAAAAGTCTGCAATCTTTTGTGAAAGTTTAAATTAAAATATTTGGCGAGAAGGCAGGGAGCAGTAATTACTTCCCATTCACTACCAGTCACTTAATCACTCTCCTTGCCCTCCTCCTCTATTTATCGACCAGTCCCCCTTCCCAACTGGGACAGATATTTTCCTAATGAGTGAATAGGTTGGGAAAGCTGCAGGAAGTGGAGCGTGAATGTGACCTTTTGCGCACTCTGTAATTACAGAGGTGTGTCCTGTTTTTGAAAAATTGCTGAATGTGATTTAGAATGACTGAAATTTTGGAAGTAGTAGAAATGTAGATATTTTTTAGAGTGTGAGCCGACTGACTGTATCTGTGGGTGTTTCTAGGGCCCCTGTTTCTGAAGCAGCTTTGTCTCTTTCTGACTGAAGCACATTGTTCCAGATCAAGCAATGGGAACGAGGCTTTTGGCAACCTGCTGCAGACGAGCAAACGCTCTGAAACAGATTCTTGTGACGCTGCCTGGGATCCAATAATAGAACAACAGTTCAGTCAGATCTCCTGTTGGACGCATTTTTCCTGGACATTTTTGAATGATTTAAAGTCACGTTTGCAGATATTGAAGCTTCTCTTCCTTTCTTTCTTCCACTTCATTCAAATTCTAACAGATAAATCCACACAAGAGATGAAGAAAATGCAGTAATAAGGTTTATGTTCCTGCAAATTGTATTGTAAGCAGAGATGTTAACTGTCAGGAGTTTTAAGGAAGATACTTTTAGCCATTTTTCTGAATCTCTTATTCTTGTATGCAAACAAAAATAACAGTTTTTTTAATAAATAAAGTGAGCAGAGATATTATTTTGCATGTAGGTTAGTGAAAAATAGGTTATAAGCTTCAGTACGTTTAGAAAGTTTTCACGTACATGAAAGTTGACATTATTTAGGAGTTTTCATGTTTTTGGTTGTTAAAAGATTCAAATTCATCTTTGCATTTTTACTATTGATACTAACTAACCATGAGACCATAACACACTGGTCCAGTTCCAGTTCGGCCATTATAAAATGGGATGAACTGAGACGATGCTTACATTTGGAAGATTTTACACTATTTGTCTCCAAATGAAAAATCAGTTTTTGAGAGCTGTGTTCTACTGCAAATGTGCACAAAACTTTGTTTAAAAAAAAAAAAAAAGACAATTTTACAATTGTGAGGTTTCTGTTTATTTATAAACACAATTAAAATCACGTAAATAAAGTTTGTTCATGTGATAAGTCACTAGAAAACATGCGGCGCCTTCATCCTCCACCCACTTCCTGTCACTGTCTTTTTCAATGTTTCTGCCAGTAGTAACATCCTGTTGTTGATCATGTGAAATACGCTAACTTTGATGCAGCTGAAAAGTCGCCTCTTTATTGCACAAAAGCATTTAATCTCAAAACTTGAGTCCCATTTTGGAATTGGTGTGTTTCCATTAAGAAGATTTATTTCTTGAAAGTTAAATTTGTGCAATTTCAAAGTCAAACTG
Organism: Poeciliopsis gracilis; assembly: GCA_911649635.1. Taxonomy (NCBI): domain Eukaryota; kingdom Metazoa; phylum Chordata; class Actinopteri; order Cyprinodontiformes; family Poeciliidae; genus Poeciliopsis; species Poeciliopsis gracilis. The sequence continues at coordinate 941,297 of CAJVRI010001168.1, read as the reverse complement.
AGACGCTCCACTTCTTTAAAACAAAGATAAAGGCCAAGAATGATGGGATTTTAATCTTTCTTTTCTCCAGACTCAGTAGTTCTAGAAGCAGTGGAATAAACCCAATTTAGTTTTAGGGGAAACATTTTCAGGTTCTCATGAGTTGAACTCCTGCAGCATCTTTCAACATCGGCACATTTTTAGTGAGACTGCGGTAGTTTTGGTCTCCTATCTCTCCATCTGGCGGTTGCCGGGTCGACTGTGGGTGGCCTACATAAAGGTCAACTGGCCTGTCCAATAAGCAGGAGGCCTGCGTGCCTGTGAATGAGAGTCTGACCTCAGGAGACAGAGCTTCCCTTCTTCCTGTGGAATCACTGAGGTTTCAGGGTGAAGGCTGACTCGACTTGGCATCCCTGCCTCTGCTGAATTACTCACACACACACACACACACACACACACACACACACACACACACACACACACACACACACACACACACACACACACACCCTTTTCCTTCCGGTAAACCTTCTCCCACAGCCACCAAGACCACCATCATGGCAGCACATTCGCCGTTGCCATGGAGACTTTGGTGCTGTACTGACGGACCCTTTCGACCGGTGTCGTCATCAGAGGAGCTGAACAGACTGTTGGTCGAATTAAATGGGAACATTTATTTATTTAAACATTAAAATAACAAACACTCAGATTTGTCATAATTTACAGGAACAAATCTTTGATTTTTTAAAATGAATCTCCAATTCAGAATAAATGTTAAAAACTATTGCATCATATTTGATCATGTTTGTTTTTTTCCATTAGAATATGCTTTTATTGTGTTTTATTCACTCAACATTTGGAGGCTTTTCCTGTAATTAGACACATTATGGCTGATTCAGATAAATAATTATTCACACCTGCGATAAAAATCGATGCTATTGCAGTAACATAGTTATAAGTCATAGTTATACATATTTATTTTAAATATCTTCACATATTTCACATGTAGCATGACAAGCACATGTGCATTTTCATTTGGGATGTTTATGGTTCACAGTATTTTACCTGCATTTTTACCATGAAACGTTGCAAAATCCACAAAATCTACATTTTGTGCATCTTTCACATGTGAATATTGGTGGGAGCCACATGTGCATGTTTCTTTTCTCAACCTGGACTTTGATCATTTAACTGCACTAATCATGTTGTCGATGTAGAGTTTGGAAAACAAGTATGTCCTTTATTTGTGTGACGTTATTAAGTCATGAAAAGGTTTTCATTGGTAGGAAAAATGCAAGAAGGAAAGTTTTTCTGTCAGCTAGCTTTTATATCTATATATATATATATATATATATATATATATATATATAGATATATATATTTAGAGGTTCGTTTTTTGACGGGGTTTCTGTAATCAGTGTCTGGTTGTCAGCCTGTCATTCACTGAACTTATCAGTGACACTCAATGATTCTTTGCTCGGTCTCAGTTTATCTGGTTGAAATGTCCGGCATGCCTTCATATTAACTTGTGTTTCAGTTCATCACGTTGTGTTTTAAAGCGTTTACGGACGGCTGGTTCTGCACCCGTCGTCCCAAACATGATCTTCATCCCACTTCCTGTCATCCTCGCTCCGTCTCCGTCTGTCTGACTTCGCCTGTCTCCCTGGCCGTGTTGATGGCGACAGGAGACAGTGGCGTGCTGGCAGGTGCATGCCACTAAATTACCATCCGCACACACACACACACACACACACACACACACACACACACACACACACACACACACACACACACACACACACACACACACACACACACACACACACACACACACAAAGCAGGGCTCTCCTGTGCTGAGAAGGCTTCCATTATCATATCAAAGCGTCTCTCACTGAGACGTGGCAGTGCTTCAATTTAAGCAATTAATGCAGAGAGACTCTGTCACGCAGCCCAGCACCCCTCCACCTCACACACACACACACACACACACACACACACACACACACACACACACACAGGCTCTCTTGTGGCTCTGAGACAAAGGTGTTGGGAAGAGTGGATCCATATTCTCAAGGCCATGGTGCTGCTTTTCTCTCCTGTTTTGGCCTCTTGAAAGAGGTTTTTATTTCTTGCGCTCTTCCATGTTTCTCCACCTGAGACGGTAAAGATGTGTGTTCAGGTGGCATGATGGCGGCGCAGGCTTTGTGCTAGAATCCTCTTTTAGGACACTTAGACTTTCATTGCGTCTGAGGTGGAAGCAGATGGACAGAGAATCCGTTCTCACAAAGCAAAGGACATAAAATGTATAATAAACACTCTAATGTTCCCTTTATTGATTCTTGCAGTTTATATTTGAATATAAATGCATTTTCTGATTTAACTGGCTTGAATGTGTTGGGATTATTCTAATCCTGCCAACTTTTGTTCCCTGATTTCAAAGCTTTGTCTGAATTGGAGCTTTAATTGCAGCAGCAGAGCAACATGAGGAGGAAGTTGTGATCATTTAATTTCAGAGTTTAAATGTAGTTATTTAGGCCAAAGTCGGAGTTTTTTTGTCACTGCAGAGAAAAAGTTGCATGTGTGAAAGCAAACAAATTGTTCCAGAAGTTATTGTGATAAATGATGTTTTCACAGCATTTCCAATGATAATAATGCAAGAGCATGTTCTCAAAGATCAGTAAACTTTAATTTCTAATGACACTTTTCCATGTTTAAACGAGTGCAACATGTTTTTCCAGATAAGAAACAGTGTGACTGTGTCAAATGAACCTGATTTAGTCTGAGCTCTGATGCATAAAGCAGATTAATAATGACATGTTGCTAATAGACACAATAGAAATATAAAACTTGGTTATGAAACAAACCAGATTCACATCAAGTCGATTTGCTGCTGAGGCTCCTCTTGAAGCAGTCGGCGTTTAAATGTGAGCACACACCAATCAGACGACTTATTGTACATTTTCCTGCTGGTTGGGAGAAATTGGCCTCTGTCATTTACGCTTTCATCAGAATCTCTTCAACATTCATCCCTCTCTTCCTCCTCCTCCTCCTCCTCCTCCTCGGTGGTTTGTGGTGGAGTGCTCCATCGCCCTCCTTTGAGACGAGGCACTTTATTAGACACAGCTGTTGGATTCGCTGCCAAGAGCCTCGGCGCTGCATGTCTCACCCTCCATCAGGTGCAGCAACGCATCACTGTCTGCTCTGCAAGCCCTCAATATTTCTGCATGTTCTCTGCTGTGCTTTTATTCTGAAAGGTTTCCAACTCGGCAGGGGTTCAGGGTGAAGGACTGAACGAGTTTGAAGCTGTGATGTTTGCATGATGATATTTTGCAATAAAATCTGTATTATTGGAGTCACATGAGAATAAATTCATATCAGAATAAAGTCTCAATGTTACAAGAGCAGTTGTATGAAAATAAAGTTAAAATATCATAATTGAGTCACATTTCAATAATATTTGCCTGAATTATTTTAACTTTATTCTGGTACGATTAAGAGTAAAGTCATTATATGAGAATAAAATAAAATAATCTTAATATTGTAATATATAAAATCTATGAACAAACTGTTAATATATTGATAAATAACTGTCTGCATTCGACGAGTTCTTCTCAAAATTAAATGATATTGAACATCTTTTCACATTGATCAGCCCATCAGGATCTTGTGATTATCAATAAAAATTCCTCATTTTGTGATACTTTAAGAATATTTGCAAGAAATTTTGCAATATTTGTGCTTTTATTTGACAGTAAACGTTTGTTGCTAACCACATCGATCACAGACAACTTGACGTCAAGTAAAACTGAGATGGTTGTAAGTTATACCGCCTCCTGCAGGCGGGTTTTGGCGATTGCAGAATAGTGAAAGACGCGAGTTACTGACTGATGTTTAAGGCCATCTGGAGATAAAAACTGGTTTGATTTCACTCATAAAATAATATGTAAACACACAAATGGTGTCTTGAAAGTTCTAATTATGCGTCATGAGGACCACATAAAAAGCTCATGTGGGCCAGATTTGGCCCCCAGGCCTCGAGTTTGACACACGCAGTAAACTGGAGCAAAACACAGCAAACTAATACTTTTATTTACGTTTAAACGGATTCTCAGGTTGTCCTTGAATCAGTCCTGTTAGTTTTTATCTCTTTGTTTTCATTTCCTAAATATCCTGATCAGACCAGAAAACTTTTATTCTTCTGAAGTAAAGCTAACACGCTCCTTTTCGAATTCCTCAAATTAATTCATGTTGAAAGTAAAAAGATTTGTTTGCATATGAACTGCTGAATGAAAGTTTGACGCCCGTGGAAGAAAAGATTAAACTTGTGTGATGTGTTTTTTGTAGCATCCATGTTTCCTGTTCAATAAACTAAATACTTTGAGGTCAAAGTGGTGAAACGTACAGCAGTGATTGCTCCATTGAGCCTCTGAATGTCTGAGCTGCAGCGCCGTTTAATTGGGACGATTCATAATCTTTCACTTTCTTCAGCAAGAGGCAGTTTTAAGAAATGTCTTGTAAATTTTCCTTCTTTTAATGAATATTATTTTTGTTTTGACCAGTCAAAACGTACACGTGCAAATTAAAAATACTATTTTCCCATTCAAGGATCTGTGATGTACCACAGGATCAGCAGGAAAGGAGTTAAATTACATTCATTTTGAATCAAATTTTTATATTTCATTTAATTGATTCTACTTAAAATGTTTGTGAATAATTCTGATAATTCCCAATAATTGTGTTTACATGACTTTTGATGAGTTTTGTTCCTATAAGTCTCTGGTTTGTTGTACAAACCTGTTTGCTGATGGCCAGTTTCAAACTTTTGGGTTTCTCTGAGTTAGTCCAGGTTTCTGTCTGTGGAGATTCTACAAAAAGCTCCAAAACTCTGACACCAAACTGTTGCACCAGCTGCGTTTCCATTGATCAACTAATCGAACAAATTGGAAATACAAAAATCAGAATTAGTATTAGGATGTTACTACTGGTGGAAACGATGAAGACGACAGGAAGTGGTTGGAGGATGTTGGCTCTGCATGTTTGTTAAATGACATGAACAAACATATTCATGTGATTTTAATTGCATTTCTCATTTAATGGAAATATTCAATGTTTTCCTCCAAATCTGGACGTTTCTTTCATCACAGAACAGCAGATTGTTTAAGCTAACTTGTAGAGTGTCTGTGTATTTCTGTGCGTTCTGATCGCTCCCTTATCGCCGCTGCATCTCCCTCTCTGGCTGTCCGCATCCCTCCGTCCTGCGGCTGCAGCAGCTGCCTGATGTTTGTGACAGGCGCTGCGATAGCGCTGACAGGCTGCAGACGGTTATCAGCCGGCTGCCATGAGAGGCTCCGTCTGGCTAAATTGAAAATTGCAAATGAAAATCCTGCTCAGCACGTTTTTTAAATTCATCAGCCATTATGTCAGATGACCTTTTGGGCGTCAGGCTCCGCTGATAAAACTCCAAATGACAACACTCGGCTCTGATCCAATTTTCGACTGTGTCCCCATCCTCCTGTCCTCCGTCCCTCCTCCTCCTCCTCCTCCTCTTCGTCACCGTTCGACCCGGTGCCAGTGAAAATGATAGGCTTTCAGGAGAGCCTCCATTGTGCTGCAGATGAAGAGGTTTTGTTTGGAGGAGATGTGTGTGTGTGTGTGTGTGTGTGTGTGTGTGTGTGTGTGTGTGTGTGTGTGTGAGTGAGTGTGTGGCTGCTGTAAGAAACGTGATGGGTGTATGAGTTTGGTGGCGCTGAGCATGGCCCGGCCCGACCCCGTCTTGGTCCCACCGTTGTTGTCCAATCAGAGAGCGGATCAGAGGCCGGAAGGTGCGAACCCTCAGAAACGCAGCGGGGCTGTGAGTTCAGGGAGGAAGGTGTAAGTGTATAATAGACACTAAGAGTAGATGTCACTCTAAATGGCTTCTCCTGGGAGGGTCAATGTGCCAATATTGACTGACGTGTGTGTGCATGTGCATCATCTCAAGAAAAAAAAGAGGAAAGCAGGAAGAGAGCTGATCCTTTGAGTCTCTTAAAAGCTCTGTCTGTCAGTAATTGAATTTTTCTCCTCTCCTATTGTTGTTGTCTTTGTCTCCAGGGACTGGATGGTCAGATTTGTTTTTATTTCCAGTATGAAGCTGTATTAACCATCTTCTTTCAGCTCCCCAGACACATTAGAAAAATGAAAAATTACTCATTTTGTTCACGGACTTTCCTTTTGTGTAAAGATCAGGCGACCTTTCCGATCCCGAGCCTGACACCTAAAAGATGGGTTTGGATTTTCCTTGTTTACTTGAACATCATCTGGAAGCATCGATGGCTCCTCCAGCTGTTCACGAAACCCACAGTTAGACTTTATTGGGTTTGTGTGTTTTCAGAAAGCTTTGCTGTGCTTCCATATGAGTTTCTACAGCTTCTAAAAACAATCTGAGCACTTAAAAAAATCCTCTCTTCTGTTTTTTTATCAATTAGTTCATATTTGTTGGTGTCTTGAAAAAACCTACAAAATGTAACGTCACAAATCTGCAGGCACTGCCGGTTCCCTAGCAACCCCCGTGGAGTTCCGCCCGTTCCCTAGCAACCCCACTGGAGTTCCGCCCGTTCCCTAGCAACCCCAGTGGAGTTCCGCCCGTTACCTAGCAACCCCAGTGGAGTTCCGCCCGTTCCCTAACAACCCCACTGGAGTTCCGCCGGTTCCCTAGCAACCCCAGTGGAGTTCTGCCTGTTCCCTAGCAACCCAAGCAGAGTTCCAGCATGTTTTGTTGTTAACTTACCATCCAGAAACCACTTGCTGCATTCTTGTTGGTTGTGCAGGAGGCTCCACTTCTTCTTTTCAAAGATGTTTGGTTGTATAATTGCGCATCTGTTTGCAGCCATTTTTACTTGCAAGTGTAAACATTGAGTTGGAGGCCGGGAGGTCAGGGGGCGTGGCCAGCAGCAGCTAATTTGGATTTAAAGTCACAGAGGCCCTAAAACAATTTATTCTGAAAGGAGCCCAAAAAACTCAAACTCTCTCTATCCAAGAATGATTTTATGCAAAAAATGTGGTAAACATGTTTTGTATAAATCTGTCCTAGCCTCTTCACAGAAACACAACAGATATATATACAGATATATTCATTTCATATACAGAGACCTAAGATTCATTTAGTTTCTCCTGATGTTTCTCAGCCAGGATGTTTATGATCCGAGTTTTTTCAGGTTAGTGAGAATCTTTCTTTCTGCTCTGATGATTCTGTGTTTTCAGGTACAGCAGCTCCTCATGTTTTCTACTCCATGGAAGAAAAAGCTTATTGACTGAAGGATATGTTGATACCATTAAGTTAAAGCTTATCTTGATTCTAAACTTTTCTCTTTTTGTGTTCAGATGAACAGATTTGGTCTTTGTTTGGATTTTTGTTTGATATTTTCACTGATTATTTGGTAAAACTTAAAGCTAAATTGATAAAAGAATAAAATCTTTAACTTTCCTCTTTCCACTTTAGTTAAAAACAATAACAATGCAATCGACTGTGAATAAAACACACAAGTATTAATAAACAGCAATGGAAACTGCTGTAATTGAGAACAATATTGGAAGAGAAATGTAAATGGTTTCATGATATTTGTGACAGTTTATTTGTGCCTAACTATAGGAGAAATTATGCCACTTACTTGTGAATGGCAGCTAATTTTGTGTGAAGTGTGCGAGTTTCTGAATTTGGCTGAATTTCCAAAGAATGAATGTGCATAATTGTGTGAGTGTTCAGAAATCTGCAGTGTGTTAGCTCTTCCTCTGAGTGTGTCTCAGCGTGTGCCTACATCTGCATGCGAGTGTGTGTGAGTGAGTGTGTGCAGCTGTCCCAGGTGTGCGTTATTAATCAGTTATCAGGGCAGTTTATTTGCTGGGTGACAAGTTGCAATTTCCCCCCTGATTCAAGCGTCTTTGTCAGGTGGGAATTACTCTGAGGGTTCGTGACAAAACACTTCACCTCTCCGCTTCGCTCTCCTCCTCTCCACCGACGCCGTTTCCCTCTTCCTCCATCTTTCACTCTTCCTCTTCTGCCGTTATTTTTCCTACCATCAGCATCGTCATCCTCAGGCTCTGGAGTAAAAAAAAAAAAGGCGGACTGTATAATTAATCACACAGCTTGGTCTAATTAGCGACAGACACACAGTCACCTCTCAGCTTCCTCGGTCCTAATAGCAGCTGATGTTGTATTAACGGCAAACGGTGCAATCCCTGTGAGAGCCCCTCTTGATGAATCTGATGAATGTGACAATAATTAGTGAAGACAGATGAGAGTTAAATTACCACTGACAATGTAATGCTATCCTGTCTGCAGCCAGGAAGAGGGACGAGCTGACAGGCGCACGGGAACCAGTTTAGTTTCATACAAATTATTGTTTTCATGCAAATCATGATGCATTAATTCAGCATAATGAAAGTCCTAATTGCAAATTTAGTTTAACGTTGAAAAGAAGTTCTTCATGTATCTAAACAGGTGCTGAAAGATTATCTAATAAAAGTATGCAGAGCAGTTCTGTGGTCTGTTGAAAACTAGTTTTTTTTCTTTGAGAAATCCTCAGCCAGGATTTTGGGTTTATATAAAAACATGTATAAAAACCCAAAACCAGTATAATTACTGGAACGTTTCTGTGAATTTTCATCACATTTAACAAAGTGCAGAATGTTCCTGACATAAAGCACCACAGAGAAACCGAGAGCCGAAGAAGAACAAACTGATAAAGCAAACGCTAAATAATTCAACGCAGAAAGAAAGTTAGATTTTCAAATAAAATGGGGAGAAATGGTGAAAAACACAAACAGCAGAAACGAACCTCTCATCACAAGTGACTTTATAAAAACCAAATAAAATATATAATTGTAATTCTAAATCTGCAGATAAAATCTCCACGTTGTTGTTATTGAAGAGAAATCATGAAATTAAATGTGTCCAAGCAGAGACAGTTCAGTGTAAACCAGTAAATCCATGTTAATGTCCAACTCTTCCAGTACAATCAATGTTGATGAGCTGCAGAGAAAAGTGACATAAATTCATGACATCTTTCATTTTTAAGGGGTTTAATTCAAAATGACCATAAAGTATTTTTTTGTGCAAAAAGGGGAAGAATATTAAAACTAATGTTTTGAACGAATAGTTAATAAAGTCTGTTGGGTTTTCAAGGGACTAATGTTGATTTATTACCAGAATTTGACAAAATAGTTTAAAAACAAGACAAAAGAAAACAAATATGTTTAAATATTTAATTGTTGTAAAGATGCTTTTATCCTTTTTGATATTTTTAACAGCCATTATCATCATATAAATGTGTCACATTGACATATTTCATTTCTATTTCCAGGAAAATGAATAAGTAAATATATTGATTTCATATTGAGAATATTTTTTACACAACTATAAATAGAAATATTTAACTTAATTCACAACATATGTTTTCTTTTGGGTTATTTTGGTAATGCAGGGAATTAAATCTGTTTTTCATGTTTTATTTGCAATATAAGAACCTCATCTGCTCATTTTCCATGTTATTAATTTGCATAAATATTTTTTTGCATCCATATATTCTGAAAATACTCTGAAAAATTGGATTTAAAATAAATAAAAATAAGATATTCTTTTTTAAACTGATTCATCAGGCCTTTGCAAATAAAATGTATGTGAATTGCAGCAGCAGGTAGCTCAACGTGTTTTATGTAATCAGTACGTTGCTGTAAATTCCCTTTCAAAAATGTTTTAGTGGAAATTTAATTGCACAATCGTACCTGAAGAAAAATGTCTCGACACACAGAAATGTGAAAAACCTTGAGAAAAGTTGGAAAAGCATCAGCGAAGCCTGAGGACTAATTAGAGCTCTCTGCTAAAGAGGCAGAGCGAGTGATGATGATGGAGAAGAGAGGAAGAGATGGAGGGGAAGAGACTGTAATTGTTTTCGTCAGACGGTGGGGAGCCATCAGGGCAATAAAGTAAATTAGCAGAACAAACAAGACAGAGAGAGAGAGAGAGACAGAGAGAGAGAGAGAGATGAAGACAGAGAGGAAGAGAGAGAGAGGCAGAGAGAGAGAGAGATGGAGCGGGGGAAAGATGAACGACAGGCACAAGAAGACAATGAAATCAGTTTCTCTTATTTTCTCTCAGCTGTGGAGGAAAACACACAATAGTGACTTTATAGCTGAGTGTAATGAGACCATAACTCCTGTTTGCCTCCAACAGGCAGGAAGAGCGTCCGCTGACAGCGCCCCCTCTGGCCACTCCGGGTTCCTCCCACGGTCCAGAAACACCATTTTTAATTGGGTGGAGACGAGTTTAGGTTCATCCCTAATGGCGTTTAGTCGTTTAGGATCCACATGTTTCTGGAAATGCTCTCTCTCTCTCTCTCTCTCTCTCTCTCTCTCTCTCTCTCTCTCTCTCTCTCTCTCTCTCTCTCTCTCTCTCTCTCTCTCTAGCCGATGTGTGTCAAACTGGAGGCCCGGGGGCCAAACGAGGGCCACTACAACTTCTCATAGACTCCAGAAGAAACGGTCGTCTGCTTAAATATTATTGATCAATAAAGTCAAAGCAGTTTTTATCCATTTATTTGCAAATTACATCAGTCACCTTGCTAATGCATAATTGTGAGTTAATGATCTGCAAAACTGGTCAAAGCAATAAGATCAATCAAATCTGATTTGCACAGCAAATATTGTAAGTGCATAAAAACATCAAGTGAACAGTTGAAACATTACAATCTTTGCTTCAAAAGAAACGCCATCAAGAAGATTTAAAGGAACTCAGCGATTCAGCAGTTTTTCAGTTTTCAGGAAGTTTGTTCCAGATTTGTGGAGCATAGAAGCTGAAAGCTGCTTCTCCATGTTTGGTTCTGGTTCTGGGGATGCAGAGCAGAACCAGAAGACCTGAACGGTCTGGGAGGTTGCTATGACAACAGCAAATCTTTAATGTATTGTGGTGCCAAGCCGTTCAGAGATTGCAGAACTGCTGTGCTCCGACTTCCTGGTTTCAGTCAGAACTCCAGCAGCAGCGTTCTGGACCGGGTCTGGATTGTTCTAGTCAGACCCGAAGACGCTGTTGCAGTAATGAATCCGACTAACGATAAACGCCTGGATGAGTTTCTCTAGATGTGGCTGAGACGTCAGTCCTCTCATCCTGTAAATGTTCTTCAGGTGATAGAAGGCCGACTTTGTACCCGCCTTTATGTGGCTCTGAGTGTTCAGGTCAGAGTTCATCACGACTCCCTGGTTTCCAGCTGTGATAACTGAAGCTGTGCATTGTCTCTAGATCTATAACTCTAGCTTTATAACTCTAGATCTATAACTCTAGCTTTATAACTCTAGATCTATAACTCTAGATCTATAACTCTAGATTTATAACTCTAGATCTATAACTCTAGCTCTACAACTCTAGATCTATAACTCTAGCTTTATAACTCTAGATCTATAACTCTAGATCTATAACTCTAGCTTTATAACTCTAGCTCTATAACTCTAGATCTATAACTCTAGCTCTATAACTCTAGTTCTATAACTCTAGATCTATAACTCTAGATCTATAACTCTAGCTCTCTAGATCTATAACTCTAGATCTATAACTCTAGCTCTCTAGCTCTATAACTCTAGATCTATAACTCTAGATCATTCCTCTTTACGTCCAACGATAATAACTTCAGTTTTGTTTCTTTTCAACCGGAGGAAGTTTTCGCGCATCCACACATCGATCACTCTGACCCCGAAACCTATCGTGCTGGTGTTGTCAGTCGCTATAGCAACGAGTCTGCATGTAGCGTAGCAACACAGTGAGCGAGAAAAATCTGGTTTTGAGTTGTTCTTCAACAGTTTTTCTGTTATTTTTCACTAGATTAATAGATTAATAATGCCGACATGTCCAGGTCTCATTTCGTTAACGGTATTGTTCTGTCGCTGCAGCGCCTTTATGGACGGCACGTGAAACGATCAGCTTTCGCCCTCCGGGGTAAAAAAGCTTAATTTCCAGATGTAAACAACAACATGCAGCGTGTCTGCAGTGTTACATAAACCAGAAGCATTTTCATCAGGCAAACTCATCCCTAATCACACTCTCTGCTCTTTGTGCATCTAATACACACACAGTTTTAAACTGATGAACCAATCACAGCTCTGCGCCGCCGGATCATGTGGCTTTCAGCGACTCTCGCCATGGCAACCAAACAGGATGTGACAGGCCGTCAGTTGGACGCTGTAGTGACAGGTCAGGTAATGGAGCCTGTGTCACTGACATTGCGAGCGCGAGAGAACTCTTCATTATGGGAGAGCTGTGTGTGTGTGTGTGTGTGTGTGTGTGTGTGTGTGTGTGTGTGTGTGTGTGTGTGTGTGTGTGTGTGTGTGTGTGTGTGTGTGTGTGTGTGTGTAGAATAAGGAAGGTTTTCTTCTTTAGCAGTTCACTGAGTTTATCTGGTTAATGTTTGCCTCATCTTACAGTTTTAAAGCTTGGAAGGTTTTTAGGAATCTGAACAAATCTATAATCGATCAAGTTTTCTAGTCATAAAGTCTAAGTGCATCACTTTAGCTCCTGTTTGAGCCTTTATTCTTCTCCTGTTTATTAACTATTACTGTCACAACTCTTGCACTTTTTCAAATTGTTTGCATTTTATTTATTTCTAGTGTCTATTTTTGTTTTCTGCCTGCTTGTCTGCTGTTGCCTTTCCTGTCACCCTGGGAAAGAGAATTAAATCTCTACGGGGTTTTATCTGGTTTAACAAAGAATAATAATAATAATGATAAAATGTTTTATACCATTATAGTTTCTAACGTTTTTTTAAGTTTTCCATTATGTTATAATTTTATTCCCTCCTCAAAAACAAACCTGAAGTGTTGCTTTGATTTTTTTCCATGCATGTTTGAGAAATCCTTTAATCTCCATGGCAACCACTCAGCTGTTCAGGCCTGGTTGGACTCCTCCTCCACTCAGCTCCTTCAGACTAGCCAGCAGCAATTAGCAAACACCTGGTGGACCCGCAGAGATCATTATTCAAAGTGTTTGGTTTGTTTGACACAACGCAGCATGAAAACGAACTGCAGCAGCTGGAAAACGAACTGCAGCAGCGTGAAAACGAACTGCAGCAGCGTGAAAACGAACTGCAGCAGCTGGAAAACGAACTGCAGCAGCGTGAAAACGAACTGCAGCAGCTGGAAATGTAACAAATGTTCCAGTTTGGACCCAAATCAAACCGAATCTCAGTAACACTCCCAATCCTTTATTTCAAATCCAGTTCAGCTTGTTTTGCGTTATAGTTCATTAGTTAGCTTGACTTTATTGATCGTTGTGTAATAAAAGAATAAACAAAGTTATATACAAGTCGGTTATTTTCAACTTGGCTTTCAGTCTTTCTTAGTATTTTCTCCGTCTATATCTGTTACTAATAGATTTGCATGTGCATGACATTATAAGCTAGCATAATTATTAACATCTTAATTCTAATTGAATATACTATAATGCAGTTATATTTGACACCTTCATTAAATAGAAACAAAACATTGATAGTAGCACAAACAGCAGTGATGGCCGTCTCCTTAAATTAAGGTTTAAACTGTTTATATTTGATAATGTTTGATTTGCTTAAATCGTTCACAGCCTCACTGTTTCACTTTTTTAAATTCACGTCTTCCCCTTGAATTATAAAATCCTTCCTTTATTTAGAAGAAGTTTTCAATGTTTTCCAGTCATGATTGATCCCAAAATAGCGACAAGTTTCTGTAAACTTCCAATCAGCGCCGTTCTGTCAGAAACCTGATGGATGCTTATAACTTCAGATGTTCAGATGGGGACAGGAAGTGATCATTTGGAGCCTGTCGGCCATCTTATGTCACGGTGTGTGTGTGTGTGTGTGTGTGTGTGTGTGTGTGTGTGTGTGTGTGTGTGTGTGTGTGTGTGTGTAGCCATCGTTTGATTGACAGGTGGTTTGTGAAACAGCTTTACACTGATAGTGTCTGCTGCGAAGGCTTTGTGTGCTACAAGGCCCTCGTGTGGCTCTGCGCCGGCCCTTTAAATACTGCATCTTATCGGGGATGCTTCCTTTTTGGCGAAGCGCTGATAGATGAAAGGCTCCTCTGTTTTGCGAGAGCATCTCAGAGAAATGTATGTAAAATATATATTGTGGATTTGGGTTTGTTTGGTTTTGGTTGCCAGGTTGTTTGGTCTGGCTGCGTTTGATTCGATGCGTTTGGGCCGATGCGACGTCGGAAACCGTCCCCTGGGACAGGTGATAGCTTATCAAAGTCTTAGCAGCCCTTCTGCAGCAGTGATACACACACACACACACACACACACACACACACTTCCCACCGCACGTCTATATGAGGGTGTGTGTTTGTGTGTGAAACTCTTGTCATCAAGTGAACGGTGGTTGGAAGGACAGTTTGACGTTCCGCTTGGCATCATGGGACGGCGCTGTCGCCTGACGATGCTGCCACCACGGAGATAACCTTCAGGGTGACAGCCAAGACAAAGACACACACACACACACACACACACTCACACACACACATCTGCTGAGCTAAACGCAGAGGGATTGATCCTAATTAGTGCTAATCAATATGTTGATTGATAGTTTCACTTCAAAGAATTAATTTGACCTCCAAACAAAAAAATAAAAATGACGACAGATAAGGATGAATTAAAATGAGAATTTTTTTCAACATTTAATAGTTTTTATTTAACCAAAAATTATTGAATGGGAAATATTTTAAAAAAAAAAAATGTTTTTTTCCTTTATCAATATTTTTATGCATTTTTTAATTTGATTTTTTGCTTTTGAGCTCAGAGCAGCGGGAACTGTCTATTTATTGTATCAAACAGTGAATAATAAATATAACAAAAGGTTTAAAGTTACATCTAAACCATTTTATTTAATGTATTCTTAAAAGTTTAACTTGTTAATGTGTGTTAGAAACAAATTTTATTAATGGAAAACATTAAGAAATATTAATTATATGATGACTTAAATAATTACTTTGTGTCATGTATCAGCATGGGTAAGCACTGGTCTCTTAGGAATCTCACATTAATTATAATTTTATAATTATAAAAAGTGCAGCAGAAAATTAAAAAGGGCTTTAGTATCCATGGGAAGACTGAGCAACAGTTTGACAACGTTTATCAGAACGAAAGACTCAAAGAAATTAATATAAATATCCTTTATTGTCTCATAGAGGGAAAATTCAGGCGCAACAGCAACAAAGTAAAAATATACAAAAACTTAAGAGTCAAAGACTGAACAGTAAGAGCACATTTACAACAAAACATCAGTAAAACTTTGTAACTAAAATAAGATAAAATCATAAAAAATCTAAATCTTTAAAGATCAGATTCATGTTCCCATCAAAATATTAAATAATATAAAATATCACTGTGTTACTGTACCTTTAAATGAGCTCTGCACAAATATATAAATACACAAAATATTGTGTTTGGTTATTTAGATGCAAAAAAAAATAAATATATTTACATCAAATATAAAAAATATAGTTAAAACTGGACAAGTTTGATGTAAAAATACATGTTAGCATTGAATAAATACAATTGTTGAATAATTGCCATCTAAACCCATTATTGGACGATTAAGCAAAGTTTCTATTTGTAATGTGAATGTGAACGGTTCAACGTGTTGAAAAGTTAAGGTCATATTTTCCTTTGCTGTCGGTTAAGGAGCCATGTTGTCGTCCTGCAGAGCTGCACTGTCATGCAGATGGAAGCTGGCGATCATCACCATGTTGCCTTTGTTTTAAGTCTTTTGTATGTGAAGCATTTAGTCAGCATGCATGATGCATTCGAGTTCTGGGTGTAAGGAGGTAAATATTCCCTCCCAGCATTTCCTGTCTTCCTGTCGCTCTGGGCGGTGTTGGCTGGCGTTAGCTGCAGCTTTAGCACCTGTTGTCAATGCTAACAGCACAACTTAGTCGTCCAGAAACAATGCCTGCAGCTTGGAGAGGAGGATTAGTGCGAGTAATGTGGGTTAAGAGCATTAGCTCAGGGCTGATTGTTAGAAAGTAGAAGACAATAACCAGGAAGTGGCAATAATTAGTTGAAGATGAAGTTACGAACTAAACAAACCTGAAATGCACCAAACAAAACCATTCTAGGTGTAAAGTTTAAGCAACACATTAGATGATTGTGATGCGACGTCTGAGCCGCTGAAGCAGCACAGGAAAGTGAACTGTCGTCTTAAAAAACAAAAAACCGGAAACAGAAGTTATTAAGAGGCTCAGCTGGGATTTTGATGACAAACGTTTTTCCTTTCAGCATATGGAAACGTGTTTCATCCCTAATCTAGTTGCTCATAACCAGAACACGGAGAGCCAATTTTTAAATAAATCACTAATAATCTGTACAATATACAGATTGTACAGATCTTTTATAACAATATACGTTATAAAAGGCCTTGCAAAAGTATTCAAACAGCTTGAACTTCAGTTTGTTGTTGTAACAAAAGCAGAGAAATGAATTTTCTTGGCATTTTATGTGCAACACAAAGTTCTGCATCATTTTAAGATTAAAGGGGAATTAATATTTGATAGATTTGACTCAGATGGTCAAACAAAGAAAACCCTTTTGGTATTTTGGTTAACTTTGGAAAAACATAATATTTTTCAGTAGAGATGCCATTTACTATTTACCTCCAAGTTCTGTAAAAAATAATAATCTGAATGTTATATTTACTCAGGTTTTCCTAAGTAACTAATCATTTGAAACTTTCAGCTATGACCAAAAAGTTAAATTCTCTTTCACAGAACATTTTTACCTCTTTAAAAAGTATCTATTTGTATGTTTAAAAATGCAATGGCAAATTAGGGCTGTTGCAGGTAGAAAAAGAGCAAAAAGCTCAGATTTTTTTGGATTAATCTCAGAAATGTAAAAAATAAAATTCTGAGCTAGAAAAGCTGAAAAACTCTGATTTTTTCTGAGATTAGTCAGAAAATGTGTTGGAGAAACTCTGAAATTTTGAATTTAAAATTTTCAAGAACACAAAAAAAGGAAATTTCCAAATTTAATAAGTCCAATATTTTCAAACTCAGAAATTTCTGACTTTCAGGAAACAGCTGAGAAATTTCCATTTTTCTTCTAACAATTTATTCAAGAAAACATTGGAGGACATTTACTTTTCTCCTAATTAATCTGCAGTGGCTGTGATTGACACAAAATAGAGAAAGTTCTTGAATTTTTGAGTTTAGAATTGCGACTGTGTCGTGCAGACCTATATGACCGGATTCTCCTCTGACGCCAGCGGCAGGCCAGGTAATGACGGCTATTTTAGATTTTCCTCTGGCGGCCCGACAGATTATCTTCCTCTCCTCCCATGGCGCCTGGTTTGGGAGAAAGGCCAACAGGAAGTGGTCCGAACCTCCTGTTGGCCATCAGCAAAGTGCCACTCAGTCACCCCAAGGATCCTCAAATGTGGATGAGCAAACACACACACACACACACACACACACACACACACACACACACACACACACACACACACACACACACACACCTGCACTGAGTTGTGTGTGTGTGTTTGCTCATCCACATTTGGGAAGAGACGGGGATGAAGAGGAACGAACAAACAGCAGTTATAAGACATGATAAAATGATTATATGGAAGTAAAAAAACATCTAAAATCTCAGAATTATGGCCGTTGCAACAAAAGACACAAACCTCATCGCCTCAGTACAGGAGGGGAAGACCCCTACAAAGGATCACACAGTGAGCCTCTGTAATTGAGGAAGGTTGTCATAGAAACCCCTGGGAAGAAAGAAGCATGTAAAGTGTCTGTTGACACTGCAAACACAACAAAACTGAAAACGAAACCGATACTTTAATTCATAAATCTTCTCATATCTGAGTCTGAAATTCATCGCCGCCCCGTCAGAACATTATCAGATATGATTTATCGATGCAGCTTATGCTAATTATTGCTAATTGGAACAAACAAGCTCAGCAAACATGTCATGCTAATAACAGAACAGAGATGAACGAGGATTTGTGGAGTTGGTGCTGAAGCGCAAAACGTCTCAGTGTGGAAAAAGACACTAGACTAATCACTCTCATTGTGGCCTATTTCCATGGTAACTCCCCGCCGAGCCGCAGCGGTAATTTAGCCTTGCTAGCTAACGACACAGAGCGAGTCATTATCTTAGCGCCAGGCTGCGGCCCCCCCCATTTAACGATTCACGCTATGAATGAACAATTAGAGAGCAGATTGTTGGCCCAAGTCGAGGAGAGCTGGGAGGAAGACGGGGTCACTTCATCGCTGCCCGTCCACAAACTGATCCCGTTTCTAATTCCACACACAGAAAAGTACAAAAAAACATTTAAAAAATGACTGATACTGATCAAAAATCTCTGTTCGTCAAGATTCGCTCTGCAGAGTTAGAAGTAGTTAAGTTTGTTTCGCATACCTGAGAAAAAAATGTAAGGTCAACACTTTTATAGTGCTGCCTTGAATTCTTTAAGTGCTGATGAACCTGGATACGGTGAGTGAAATTCTCCAGAGAAATGAATACGACTGCTGGAGGTTCGTTATTCCTGGAGAATGCACACATCATGTCCATTTTTACCTCTGAATGCAGCTGTGGCCTTTTCCATCAACAAACCATTTTCTGTGGCGCTCAGCACCAACATGTCTGCTGAAAGTAAAAATTCATCTCATAGAATCTCGACAGTGTTGTTAATTAGGTGATAGCATTCAGTTTAATAGAAAATATGGAATGCCATTGACTTTTGGTTGGTATAGAAACCTTCATAATGAGAACAAATAACCTGCTTTCGTTCAGGTTTTATATATGAGAACATAGTGAAACATAATCTGGTCTTTTCCAGGGTCTGAAACTGTGTTTATTATGAAATTATACCATGTTTATTAGATAAAAGATGATTTAAATACTACCAACTTTAGAAGCGGCGGAAATTTAGCCTCACGCTTCAATACACACATTATTTTATTAGCTGTATTATTAGCTATATGCATAGAAATCTGCATTGGGAGCTAATGCTAAATCGATCACATGACAATGTGCTACAACATGGAGTATTTCCCTCAACAGGTTCAAACCTACCTGAACTGAACTGTTCCTGTGCTTCAGGAAGTCATTCTTTTGAACAAACCTTTTGCTCATAGCTACAATTTTAATGTATTAGTGATTAGCAGGGCTAACTCTGATTCTGCAGTCGATAACCAAAGATGTCCACCTTTATTCTACTGAAAGTTCACAGCAAATTTATCTGGAAAAATGTATTTAGCTGGAGCTAATTGCGCAAAGCATTTACAAAGTTAGCAAAAGCACTTGGCTAAAATTAGCTTCGTTGTTAGCGGAAGTGTGCCCGGCGCCAGGTTTAGTTCTTGGTCTGCTCAGAGCGTGCGCCAGCTGTGTCCTGTTGCTATGGCAACCACAATGAATGACAGTAAAGATTGTTTCAGATTACTAGTATTTGGCTGTTGTTGTTGAACTTTAGTTGTACATCAACACCAATAGACTAACAAGTTGTTTTAGCTTGAGCTGCTAATTTTATACATGGAACAATGTATTTGATGTGCTCATGTTTGTTAAACCACACTTCTCATCCAACATCAGTGTCTGACCTCACAGATGTGCTTCTGGAAGAATATAGTCAGAATTTACATTAAACTCTGAAATGCTAATCAAAGCTTCACCAGATGAGCTGGGATGAGCCGACACCATGAAATACTTCAGGGAATAAACTTTAGGCCTGTTGCAATGATAATCCCACGATAATTTAATACAAGTTCAATAATTTTCATTTACATAATTTATCAGTTTGATCTTTTCCCTCTTTTTGGTGTTAAAGTCTTCAGTCTGCTGTTTTTGTTGCCATTTCTTAGGACAGTTTTGTTTACAGAGACTTTATAATTCATTTATTTGTCGTTTTGTTTGTTTATTTTGGATATTTAAAATGTCTTCCAGTTCCAATGTTGAATATTCATCAGAATTTAAACTTTATTGATCTTTGAGAACGCGTTCCTGCATTATTTTCATTGTATCACTCAAAAATGATCTCAAAACGACAATATTATCGTTCATTGCAATAATTTCTGGGACAATTTATCATCCAGCAGAATTAATCATGACAAAATGTTCGTCGGTCTCTGTTGTTTTACTGATTCGTTTTGAAATTGACACAGTAAATGACATGGATAGAAAATGAATATTTTCTAAGTGCTACTCGATTATGTTCTTTTGTGTTGTCAGTTGTTTCAGCATCAAATTCATAATTCTAATTTGACAACTGAAATTCTGAGATGAAACGTCTAGAAAAAGCACATAAAACTTTATGGTGAAGATTTGTGGCGGCCGATCTCCTGGCTGTGTGGATATCACTTCATAAAACACTCGTATAAAGGAAGTGCAAATTACCTATTTTGTCAGCCAGCTTTCTTCCATTTGAGATGAAGAGCAAGGCCCTCGATGCACACTTCATCCGCAGCGTTCATTCAATTTACAGTTCACACACACACACACACACACACACACACACACACACACACACACACACACACACACACACACCACAGCACCGTCATTTGAATAAGGCACTGACCTTCAAGAAGTTGTTGTTTGTGTGTGTGTGTGTGTGTGTGTGTGTGTGTGTGTGTGTCTGTGTGTGTGTGTGTGTGTGTGTGTGTGTGTGTCGTTTCTCCCTCACTGTCAGGCCTTTTGTGCGTCTCCTGCTAAAGAAGCTGTCAAGCCGCAGCGCTGAAGGGCTCACAGGAGGGACAAAAAGCATACTTTTTGTTTTGTTTTGTGTGCCTGCCGTCGTGTTCGGCTGAATGTGGGAGACTGAGAGTGAAAGGTAAAGAAAGGCGGGTGAGAGTGGAGTACTGGGAGGAGCGTGACGTGTAATTTAGTGTTTGCCTCACTCTACTGTACATTGTTTTAGTCGTGCTAAAGCTGCTCTTTGTTGGGCTGAGGAGATAGCCATCAATCAGCTGTCAGCTGGTCAAAAGGGACAGCGAAGGGAAGAAGGGGCCCCTGTTTCCACCCTCCTCTTCCTCTTCCTCCTCTTCTCTGCTACCTAGCAAACTTCAGGGCCCGGGGAAAGCCCGGCCGCTGGATTCCGGTTTGGATCAGGAGTCCAGGTGAAGGCCAACGCACAGGCAGGAAAAGTAACTTTCTCCCGTCTTGTTTTGAAAGGATTCATGGCTTTTGTTTTCCTGCTGCTGGTGTCAAAAAGCTGCTAATAGGAGCGTCTAATTGTAATATGACACCTCCGCAAACCGCCGTGCCACTCAGTCGTCGGTCGCTGTCACCAGACGACAAACCCTTCATTATGCTAGCTAATGTTAGTGCTAAGATAAGCTAACAGACCCATTAGTGCCAGTTCATTTAGCTCGTTAGCCAAAGCCTCGGGGCTGATGACATTCATTATATATCATTAGTGCACAATTAACATGTCTCGCTCTGACACGGCTGCTCCCAATGTTACACGACACTTTTAATCATGTTTTATGAAATGATTCGGCTGCAGCGACATGATTTAGGAGTTTTTACATCATGCGGCGTTCATTACATTAAGCAGCTGTAACCGTGATGGGAGTGGAGAGAAACGAATCCTGAAGAGACGCTGTGCAGAAACACAGTTTGTTCTGCTTCACCTTCATTTAGCAAAGCAACTTTTAATTGTTGATGCCAACGTAAGTATTTATTTATCCAACTAAAGAGTCAAATGTTGATAAAAAAGTGGATTAAAACTGAGTTTTGTAAGTTTATGTTATATAGATTTTAAATAATCTTTTATAAATTGCAAATCTGGTAATCTAACATCTGTTCAGTTTAATTATGCAGCGTCCTGCTGGAAGTTACTTCTGGTTCTAAGAGAGTTGTTCCTTTCTCCCATCACCACATGCTTGATCAGGACGAGGATTTGCTGAGTAAATAGTTGGAGACGAACAAATTAGACATTAATATCCATCAGTCCTGATGTTTAAACAGTTTCTTTATTTTGACTCCTAAGTGTTTGTGAAGCTTTTTGTGTTTTTAAATTTGCTGCAGAGTTACCAAATAAATCTATAAATCTCTACATTTATGTTTGCGTTTTAAAAAAATAAACATTTAGAGTCTATTTTCCTGTCTCGGAGCGGAACCTCATATCCTCTTTGTCTTCCTCCTCTCAGTATCATATTTATCATTTATTTTAAATAAATAAGGAATAATTTGATACATTTATATTATTGGAAGCACAAACTGCATTTTGACTTGTTGGTTTACAAACAGTCAAATTAAACTGTATCTAATTAAATTTAAATATGATTTTACTGTGTTGATATAAACTCTGCTGGGTTTATACCAAGAGCTTGAATCCGATTCAGACTTTTCTCTTTTTCCCTCTCTGCTCCTTCTTTTCTTCACTCTGGAAATGAAACCCAGCAGCAAAATAAAACCTCTCAAAAAGAGGAAACCTCTTTCAGTTCAAGATAATCAAATATGAAATGTAAACCTGCACTTTATCCACTGGAAGTCTGTCCTGGATTTATCTGCAAGGTTTCGGTTTTAAGATTAATGATGGAGCATAAACAAGTTAGACTATTCTGATTCTGAGAAAAAAAGTAACAATTCTGAGATAAAAATAAAAAAAATCACAATTCTGTAAAAGTCAGAACTGAGATTCTGTGATTAGTCAGTTCTGAGGAAAACAACTGAATTCTTATATCTAAGTCAAAATTATGATGAAAACAAATTAATCAGAATTGCATCAAAATTCTGAAAATAAAGCCCCAAATCTAAAAAAAAGAGTCAAAATTCTGAGAAAATTTCTTGTTTTTTTCTGAATCCTTTTCCGGACGGATTCTTGCTTCGTTGTTTATTGATAGAAATGAAGGAAGTACATCAGAAACACAACTCAGATCTGCGTGTCAAAGATCTAAGAGCATGTCCACACACACACCCACACACACACACACACACACACACATACACGCACGCACACACACACACACACACACACACACACACACACACACACACACACAGCAAGCAGTATTGATTTTTCTGTCTCCAAGCTGTTGAGCGTGCGTGTGTGTTTGTGTGCGTGTGTGGTTGTGCGTGTGCGTGTGTGTGTGTGTGTGTGTGTGTGTGTGTGTGTGTGTGCGCGTGTATAAAAGGGATTAAGGCCTTGCTCGGCTAAGATACCATCAGCCATCAACCCTCCTAGTCCGCTTCGGGCTTTCCCGGCTGCCGCATTGTCTATTCTGCTCCGCTATGTGAAAAATGTTGAATATCAACAATGGCTTTCAGTGGCGTATTGTTGAGTTTTTCTATGAACTAATCTTGCCTCAGTGAAAGAGACCCAGGGCTTGGACCAAACGTCTAGAGCCACAGCATTCCTAGCTGGCGAGCAGAAGGCGGCAGGCTGGAGGAGAGGCAGGGAGAGCCGAGGGCCCGGGGCCCGGGGCCCGGGGCAGTGGCTCCAGAAACGGGCTACCGAGCGGAAACAGGGGAGGTGTGAGGGCGGGCACGGACAGATAGGGAGGGAAGATGGAGACTGAGATGAGATTTTTTTTTTTTTAAAGCTGCAGAAAGAAGAAAAAACTAACATGAGTTTTTCCCCTCAAAGTTTCAGAACCTGGAAATTTGGTCAAATCATCTAAAACAAACTTAGAAAAACACCAAAACGTTTGAGTTTCTGCCACTGTGGGAAGCAGTTTCCTGTTCCTGCTCTGGATGTAAGGCTGCAGCGGACGTCCAATCAGACGACAGGACCTCTGATCGTGTCATAGCGACGGGCGTGACATCATGGCCAGGTAAGCTCTCTGAACCTTTCATGAATAATCAGCTGGGCGACTGATTGGTGAAATCTTCCAGAAGGCCTCCAATGATGAGTTCCTATCGGATGAATTGATCTGATTGTTTGGTATCTGCTGATGCCGATCGGTTTGTCTGTCGCAGTTCAGTCGTGATAAAGGTCTTAATTTGGTTCCATAATGGTCTTAAAAAGTCTTAAATTTGAGTTGCATAAAACTCGTCATATTTTTTGATTTGTTTACATTTTTGTCCATATGAAACATTCACAACTTCGCAATAATTACAGTTACAAACGCACTGATCTACATTTTTCACTTCCGATACCGATATGTGAGGTTAAGTATCGGCTGAAACGATCCGATACAGAAAAGCAGCTTTACTTTTTTCTCTTAAACACGAACATAAATGTTCTTAATTACTAATTTATTTGCTAACTTTGCTGCAATACTTCACACTTTATTGGACCAATAGAGTCACCAGTTTGGTCAAACATGTAAAACCACTTTAATCTGTTCAGGCAGTGCGGTTAGCAGGGAAACAGTTCATGTCAAATGAAAGACAAACTGACAAAAACAAAAGGTTTGGTCAAATTAAACTGCAACAAATATTCTTTCAAATGGTTCAGAAATTAGAAAATCTGAAAATAAAGCATAGAATCTGGATAGATTGGGAAGATTATCACTGATACGTTTATTTGTGACTGAAATCCAATTATTTTAATAATGAAAAACATTAAATATGTTAGTAATTTACATTTTGAGATTGTTTTATTTTTGCTCAGATCTCGTTTCTTGGTGCTGCAGTTTATGCAATTTATGAAATTCTTTATAAAATTAACCACAAAAAGATGTTGGAAAATGAGACAAGAATTTCTTTCACTTTTCTCAAGAAAGAAAAAATCTCAGTTGTGCTTTTTTTCCAATAAATATTGTTTTGAAATGTTTAAAAGCAGATTTGCATAAAATGGTTTAAAATGAACCAACTTATAAGTAATATTTCAGCAACGTATGAGTTTCCTTTGCGTCAGTATTTCCTCAAAACCTTCTAGAGCCATAGACTGAGGGTTAAATTTGCAGGATCTGTTTTTCGGAGGGAAAGTTGAGTTTTTATTTTTTGGCTACATGCAGGCAAAGCCGAGCGTCTGCAGGGGTCAGCAGGGGTCAGCAGGGGTCGTACGAGGCTCTCTGGGGTCAGTGCCACAGCAACCTGGATCTGAGATTTGGTTGGCTTAACCCCTCACCCCCAAACACACACACACACACACACACACACACTCAGAGACATGTGAACATCAATGCAGTGTAATCGTCGGCCTCTGGTGATTTGTCCTCTCAGCTTGAAGCCCTGTCATTCCTCCCAGCTCTCTTCACAATTACAGCCCTGAACTGAACTAGAAAATCTGCTTCAATCTAGCAATTAGTCCCGAGGCCACTGCCTCTGTGTGTGTGTGTGTGTGTGTGTGTGTGTGTGTGTGTGTGTGTGTGTGTGTGTGTGTGTGTGTGTGTGTGTGTGTGTGTGTGTGTGTGTGTGTGTGTGTGAGCCACAGGAAGAAAGTTGACAGTAGCTGAAGAATGTGAAATTTTTGGATCACAGTTTAGCAAATGAAAATTTCAGGCTTTTATTGCAAAAGATGCAAAAAGAAAATTTTTTTTTTTTTTTTTGGATGAATTTATTTATTTGAAGAAAAAAAAGACGATTAAATGTAAGAATTGATAACTAAAAAAATACCATAAATCTGTAATAAACATCCAGAAAACTGCAAAACGTCCGAAACGCCGACTTCCTTTAAACCACCTGTTTAAAGCTGGTAGTAAGTGGAACATTAATCAATATATTTGATTTTTAACGATGGTGCTTGGCTAATTGTAGTATTTATATCTTGTTTCATAAATGATTCCTGATGTTTTTATGACGTAAAGCTCGTAGAACTACAAAATAAACTTTGAAACATTTAGACATCTGATGCTTTGTGAAGTAAAACATCAGACTGAGCTGAAATAACTGTTTACTGATTTACTGACACTGTCAGGTTTTGCTGTGTCTCGGGCCCTGAATCCCCCGTGATGAAATATTTTAAATGCTTGTCTGAGTTTCATTTTGTTCTGCTAGTTTAAGACTCAGTGATGCTCAGAAGTGAAATCATTGCTGGATTTTTCTCCCTTTATTTCAGCTGATGTTTGAGACCTTGAGTTAGACTCTGTAACAAACAAACCGTCTTACTGAATGGTTATTTTATGTGAAGTGGCGGTTTTCCTCTCGGCGCTGAGTCACAGATGAACAGCTTGTTGACAGACGCAGGTCAGAAGTAAAACACGACTTGCAGCAACTAATGACTATAAATGTTTATAAACATTTTAATTCCAGATTGAAACGTGGATCGTTTTCCTCCCATTCTCTCTGTAAAGTTTGTGGTTCGGGAAAATGTGTAAAAGCAATCAGGGTAACGTTAGCATTACCTGCCATCGCTGTTTTGTACAATGCTAACCCTGATGCTAATGCTAGCTGTGTAGCAACTGCTGATGTGCAAGTTGTTGTTAGAACAGCAGATGGTGCTAGCATGCCCTTAGTTAATGCTAGCATTTCACCTATCTTTAACATGTGAATAATGTTAGCTAGTGGTAGCTAACATGCTAATGTTAGCATGTTAGCAAACATGCTAATGTTAGCTACCACTAAAACGTGGCTGTGAGCCTTTTATGTTTGTCTCTGTGTGTCTCTGTGTTTGGCTTGGTTTGATAGCATCATGCTAATGGTAGCATGTTGCTATCTGATAGCATCATGCTAATGGTAGCATGTTGCTGTCAGCATCAGCAAACACACTCTGATTTTTTGAAAGTAAAAGTCTCTTTCTCTGTTGCATTATTGCAAAAGTGGATATTTCTAAAAGGAGAAGCTGAAGTTTGATGCATTTTGCTTTTCAGTTGGTAAAAAAACTGAACTAGACTTTAGAAAGGGCTGTTGGGAAACCCAAAGAGTTTTTCTATTGATTGAATACGTGTTTTGAAAACCATATACTTTACATGAAACTCATCAGCCCAAATCAGGCCAGTGGTATTATTTATTGTTTTTTAATTTTTATGATTCTAAACGTAATTCAGATATTTAAAAATGATCAAATTGTTTTCAGTTTCTTTGACAACAACATGGAGACGCATTAAACTACCATGCATCAGTTCATACCTGCGGATAGAAAGGATTACATCTTGCTGTAATTTGCATCAGTGAAATAATTTCTCCTGGCTCCACATCCTGGTGGATCCGGCCCTGAACTCAGAAAGGCTTCTTTCCGTTTTTCTACCTCAATCTGTGTTTATACTGCAAAAACACAAAATATTTTTGGTCTCGTTTGTAGTGCAAATATCTTAATAAACTGGAAATAAGATAAAACTAACTATAAGTAACGTTTCAGCAAGAAAAATGAGTGAAGTTAAGTAAATAATTCCTTAATTTAAACAGTAATACTGACAGATTATGTCATGAAAGAAATGTTTTGTTAAAATATAAAAGTATGAAGGAATTATTGACATAAAACGAGCAGGAACTTCATAAAGTTGTTTAACTTGGATAAAGATAAAAAGACAATCAAATTTCTCATTCGATTGCAAAATTCCCTTTGACCTTTGTCCTGAATTAATTCCTGAAATCAGGGCAGAAATGATGATACTTCCTCCTGCCTCGGAGGGAAAAGCCGTCCCCATTCATGAGTCTGTAAATACAAAGGAGGACAGGACAACCTGGGGTTCATAGATTTAAAGTAATCCAAAGGACGGTCTCAACAAGACGGGCGAATCCAGATGAAACAGAAAGTGCGTGAAGTGGGATGAGAGGATGAAGTGGCCGTCGGAGGAGAGGAGAGCGCTGACGGTTTTCATTCCCCGGGGGGACGGCAGGCCTGGCTGGGCAGCAACAGAGACGCTTAGTGCCGCCTGGCTTCCCCCTAAAGACTCCCGCCCAAGCATCCCGCTCCCGTGTCTCCTCTTTCTCCTCTCCATCGCTTCCCTCTCTCCTCCTTTTGTCCCTTCCCTCCTTCACCCTCCAGTTCCTCCTGCTTGCTCTCTTTTTCTCTTGCTCCGCTCCTCCATTCCCTTTTCACGTCCAGCCTCCCTGTCTTGGCCATTACAGACACTCAGGCGGCCTGAGAGGCAGGGGGAGGGCGGCGGCGGCGGGATGGGGCGAGATGGAGGCGGCACAAAAGGCCCCGATGCTGCGGTCCAACCAAAGTGGCTGGCTTTGAAAAGAAGCTGGACGGATTCTCACTGCTGCGAGTGGACAGAAACACTTGGACACAGACTCAGTTCTTTATCCTCATCTTTTAGCTGTTTTGGCCCCAAAAAAGAAAAAAAGCACATCATTTGCCCTTCCCTCCACCCCTGATGTTTCATCACACGCATTAAGATGTGATGGAGGGAGGAGGAGGAGGAGGAAGAGGAGGAAGAGGAGGAGGAAGAGGAGAGGCTAATACGGCTTACGGCCGGACACTTAAGAGGCTGGAAACTTCTCCGCTCTCTCAGAGAGCAGGCAGGCAGGCGCCGATGTTGGTGTGTGCTTGAGTTTCTGTCAGAGGTTGCTTCTGTTTTTAGTTCACATTAAGGTTGTTGGTGTGAAAACAGACTCAGTTTGAGTCAAAACCAAAACCTCACCAAGTTTATCCAGTTTCTAGAGCAAATGTCTCAGTTCACCTGAAAGGAGATGAAAATTAGCTTCTTTTACGTCAACAATTCCTTTAAAATACTTCTGGTAGTTTATAAATCACTGCTCATTAAAGACCTGCTGTTGTCATGGCAACCTTCCAGGTCTCCTGGTTCTGGTTCTGCATGCAGAACCAGAACCAAACATGGAGAAGCAGCACCACTCTGCTTGTATGCAGCACAAATCAAATCAAATTGAATTTATTTGGCACCTTTTAGCAACAAGGCGTTTCAAACAGCTTCACAGAGACACACGGTTTAAACTTTATATTTATCCGCCGTTGCACATCAAAATGTTTCATTTATCTTGTTTCTGGAGCGGATCTGACCAGCTGGGTTTTACTCTGGATTTAAAGGAACTCAGTGTTTCGGCTGGTTTTCAGTTTTCTGGAAGTTTGTTCCAGATCTGTGGTGCCTAGAAGCTGAATGCTGCTTCTCCGTGTTTGGTTCTGGTTCTGGGGATACCGAGCAGAACCAGAGGTTGGGAGGTTGCTATGACGACAGCAGCAGGTCTTTAATGCTAAACCGTTCAGTGATTCATAAACTACAGAAATATTTTAAAGTTTATTCTCTGGAAGGACTCTAGATCTGGATGATGTGCTTCTGGTTTCTGTGTTGAGAAAGAGAAAATCCTGATTTATTTCTCCTGCTAGCACTAGCTCAGCGTGTTTGTGTTAGTCATACTTACCCACAATGCCCTGCGCTGCAGTCCACTTCCTGCTTTTGGAGCGGTCTCCGGTCCGTTTGGCGTTCACATTTACATTGGAACTGAACCAGAGTTCACTTGAATCGGTTTGCAGACGGACCAGGATGAGAGTTTGGGTCCCGTCTCCCCAAATGGACCGGACTCTCTAGTCCAGCGGACTGGAGTTGATTGAAGCGGCGTAAACCAGAATCCACCTGAAGACTTTATGTTTCAGCGTTCCTTCGCTGCCAGACCCAAACTTCTCCACAACGCAGCATCATCAGACTCTGATATCATTTATTGAGCTTTTTCTCGTTCAGTTGACTTTTTCTCGCAGCTGAAAACAATCACTAGAAAGCTGTATTAAAAGGACTTTCCAAATCCATAACTCTTTGTGACTCTAATCTTTACACCAAACACAAACAACACTTTTCTTCAAAAGCTTCGGCAGTAAACAGATGAGCTGAATGGATTTACTGTCCGGCTCCTCCGCCTTTTATCAGCCTAATTCTCAAACCAATTACAGCAGCAGTATTATTTCAGTGCGAGGGGAGGGGCGGCTCCAGAACCCGCTTGCTGGAGTCCGATTCCTCCTTGCTGCTGGTGCTGGAGTGAAGTTATGGATCGGGCTCTAAGTGCTCCGCGGTTCTGAGTTCCTGCTAACGGCTAAGCTAGCTTTGCAATCAGAGCTGAAAATAAGTTTATTTTCTCTGAGGAAAATGCAGACTTGTCATCAGTTGTATTTCCAGATTAGTTTGAAGTTGCAGGTTTAATGCAGCTTGTGTTCGTATTGGCTGTTCACGTCTTATTTCTGTATTGTGTTACGATAGCAGAACATATTGAGCTTAAAACAGCAGCGATCTTTAAACTGCTTTCCTGATCTCAATAAGTTTGGAGAAAGAAAATGATGTGAAAAGGATTTTTTGTTTCCAACCATCCAAGTCGAATAAAAATGGTAGATTGACAAAAAAAAAAGAAAACCTAAAGTTAAACTGTCGTCCTGTGATTCTTCCAGGTTTGATTTGATTAAATTCTGAGATTTGATGTAAATGTAAATCTTTTCATTTAAAACACGCATTTCCTCTTGTGTTGTTTGCACTACTTATAATTTAACAAAGATCAAATGATTATCCTCTGCAATCACAACAAACAAAACTTTGTTACAACCAAGTTTCCTTCTAATCATTTCACATTAAAAATAGTTTTAACTTTGCAAATGAGACGAGTGAAATATTAATAAAATATTGTCCATCTTTAATGGATATAAATGACATTTGGTTTCACTTTGCACTGCTAGCATGAAGCTGCAGCGTTGAACAAATATCTTATAGTTTATATAAAACTTGTGACTCTTCATTCTATCTTTTCTTAGCGTCTCCTTAAAACTCCTTCATAATTAGACTCCATTTGGTGATCAGTCAGCAGAAACAGACCGACACACAAAAAGGTTATAAAAGATGAGGCGGGTTTATTGCACAATGATGGGTTTATGAAGCTTAAACTGAGCTGCTGCATACCTACAACAATAGCCAAGCAAACGCACGGATGCCTGAGAGCGTGTGTGTGTGTGTGTGTGTGTGTGTGTGTGTGTGTGTGTGTGTGTGTGTGTGTGTGTGTGTGTGTGCGTGCGTGCGTGCGTGCGTGCGTGCGTGCGTGTGTGTGCGTGTGTGTGCGCGTGTGTGTGTGTTACAGCAACCCGGCTCGGTGTGAACCGGTGCCAACGAGTCACACACACGGCTAGCGCAGCCAAATCTGGCTAACCTTCCCCCAAGTCTGACCAGTGGAGCAAAACACACACATTTATACACCGATCAGTTGGCCAAAACCTCCTGACATGCAGGCCAATTCTCTGTTAAACACACACACACACACACTCACACACAGATGTACAATGTGACCACACAGCTTAGGCCTCCGGTGAGAGCCGGGCGTTGGGCCTCCGCTGGTCAGCAGCGAAGCGCTTCCCTCCGGTTTGGGTGAGCGGATGGAGGGATGCAGAGACAGAGAAAGAGGATTAGAGCGATACGGAGACAAAGAACGACAATAGTTCGTCACATTCAGTCAGAGAGGATTTTATGGAAAAGCTGATTTGGAGTCTGCCACCAACAAACAACAAAAACGGAAATATGGGATTTATTACGAATCAGTTTGAGAATTTGCAGGAAGTTTTATAGCGGATCAGACTGTTTGCGTTTTTGAAATAAGTAGGTTAGAATATATTTAAATTTCTTCCATTTTTGCAAATGTCTTTAATTGTTTCTCATATTCCTGCTTTGCTAAAACCTGAAGAATCATCCTGCGATGAAACTTATCCATTTAGGCTCAACAAACTCAATTCAAACTATTTTTAGTTTGAAATTTTGCACATTTATCTGTTAGTGTATCTCTGGTTTAGCATTAGCTTCCAATAAATGCTGAGTTGTTCTGAAACATACAGTAAGATTTAAATTTGTAATAATTCTTTGCTAATTAAGAATAAAATCTGTCCTTTACTCTCCTTATGGCTTCTAAACAGATGTTTAGTTGGTTTTGTTGTTATTTCTCCAACATCTCTCCACATGTAATTCGTTATTTGTGCAGCTAAATGACACATTGCTGCCGGATGCTGATGCCCACAATCCAAAACCACTTTGATAATTTTCAGAAATGTCAGTGAAGCAGCGTGGGGTTGTGGCGCGGGCGGTGTGGGAGCGCCGCAGCAGGACGGGCGGGCGGACGGGCGGGCGGGTCGGAGGGAATGAAATGATTTAATGTTTGGGAGCCGGCCTCGCCCCCGGGGAATGGAGCGATACGGCTCTAATTGACACCAGGTCAACCGGCTTCCTCTGTCACACATTCACACTCTCACACTGCTTTCTGTGTGGATTCTGGTTCAGCTGGCCTCACACACACACACACACACCCCCACACACACACACACACACACACACACACACACACACACACACACGTCTCCCAGTTCCTCCAGCAGCCAGACCAGTCCACTGCTGGTTGGTAGAGGACAAACAAAGGCCTTGCTGTCTGGCGATGATGATGGATGACCAGCAGGCCGAAACTTACAGGAGTCGACTCCTTCCCACACTGCAAGAAACAAAATGTTACGATTTTTTGGTCAAGTTTCTAGTGGAATTTAAAAGAAGACAAAACTAATAAGTTTCCAGCAAGATATAGGATCTTGATTTAAGTCAATAATCCGTTGATATTGGTGGAAACGTTTTCGTTCCACTGGGAGATTATTTCACTGAAAACTGAGGCACCAAACTCGGTTTCATTTGGTTCGTACCAAAACGTGTTGATAAAACCAACTAAACTGCTGATGAACAGCTGTTTGTTTCAGCATTCAATTAGCTTTTATTAAAATTAAATAATTTTAAACAAATTTTCACTGATCAAAATTTTGTGGCGCTAATTTAGAAATATTTGTAAGAATTTTTTACAGTATTTGCGTTGATGTATGAGGTTAAATGTGACGTTTTATTCAATCGATCACCATCTATAACAAACTGATTTAGATTCATTTAGATTTGCATTAAACCAGGTAAACGGTGGGAACCTGTTGATCTTTCTGAATTCAGCAGATTAGTGAAAACCTTACTGATGTAATGCAGGGCCACATGAAAAGCTGCGGCGGGCCAGATTCGGCCCCCGGGCCTCGAGTTAGACACCTGTAACGTGTGTTTAGTGTCTGTGTGGTTGGACTGACGCGTCGTTACTGTCGACATGTTCAGCTCAGCAGTCGTCATTTGAAATCTCGTTTTGTGCTTTTTGTGCCGCTGGATGCTGCCAGTAAAAACTGCTTTAACGAGTCGTTAACAGGTTCTGGTTTTTTTGAGTGTTTGAATCTTGTTTTCTTCAGAAATTAAAACTTGAGGATTTTTCTGGGGCTGAATGTTTTAACTGCCTTCGATGCAGCAGAAGTTTGGATTCTTGCATTTAAATGTTGCTTTTTCTGACAAATATTAGCGATGAAACGCCGTTATATCTTTTTACATCGCACTATTTGTTTTCTCGTCTCGTCATGAGGAAACCTTCTGCTCTGCAGGGCCTTTCGGTCTGAAATGAGCCCAGAGTGCGGTTCTTCTCCGAACAGAACCTCTTTGTGTTCTGGGTCAAGAGAAAACGCTTGGAGGAAAAAAGTCTCAGCGTTTCTGGACGCCCAGATTTCAGGGGAAAATGATATTTTCCAAGTCTGAACATGACAGATTCTCATGACCTTATAACTTCTCAACTGGATGAAAAAAAATCTGAATTTTGAACGTTTTATTTGATAGTTTTAAATTTAATGGATCTTTAAACAATTTCGCAACAAAACATCAGATAATTAGCAAGATTTGCAGATTCTAGCAAAGAATCAGTTCCAATGTGGAAAAACTTGAGATTATTAGAGAAAAAGCTTTTGCACTAAAAAGAAACAGATTTCATATAGAAAGATGAACTTCTAGAGAAAAATTTGCTTAATAAAGTCTGTAAATAGAAATATTTTCCACATTATTTGCTTTTGATGTGGAAGAAAATCTTTTCACGCCTCCCTTTCTGCAGCCTGAGCTGCACATACAGGAACAGAAAGTATACATTGCAGTTTCATCTTTGTGAATGTCGTAGAGGAAACTCGGACCTTCAGCTGCTCCGACCACCGTGACCTTCTGACCCCACCGGGCTGCACGCCGTAACAGCAGGAGAAGAGCGGCTCCCATCTTTATCGCTGGGATCGCAGAGCTGCAGGCGTGTAAATATCTTTGTTTGCAGCTGAGAAATAAATAAATGGGGATCAAGAGATGTAGCGTGAGACGCTGAGTGCCTCCTGATCAAATCTGCTGCTTTCTGTGAACCCGTTAAAACGCCGGCCGGTTCGGGTCGCAGTCGGATCCTGCTTCACAGGTCGGGGTCACGAGTTCTCACCGCTCCGACTCATTTCTTAGTATTCAGCACACAACTCGAATCTGACTGAAACTCATTTAGCAGAATCGGCGCCGGTCAAACGGATCAGGGTGGCGAAGCTCTGGGATTTAGTGAAGCATGAGAGAAAAATGTGGGTTTTTTTCTCAAGGAAGACGACAAACATCAGACGTTTCACTGCAAAAACAGGAAATCTGAGCAGGTGGTTTCCTCTACTTTCAGTTCAAACATCTGAGGAAACAGAAAACAAGACAAAACTGGCTTACAGGTAAACAGCAGCGCTCGTCAGTCGGTCTCCGGCAGATTAATTCCCTGATAACAAGACGTTTCCCACAAGTGAAATAATCTTGTACGTTTTACAGACATGTTGAAACATGAATCAGGTGCAGACCGTCTCCCATAAAGCCATAAATCTAAAAAGATGCGTGGGGTTTTTGGTGTCGTCAGGATGCACTAGTGGAGCTGTTGTCAGTCGGTTGCTACGGCAACAGTCTGTGTGGCGTACAGAAAGCGATAAAAAGGAAGAATGAGTGGTTTTGAGTCGTTCTTTAACGTTTTTCTGCTTTATTTTGTCTCTTTGCTGCGGCGCATTGCACTAAATTAATAATCCCAACATCTGCAGGTTTGGTTTTGTCGTTGCACCGCAGCAGCGCCGCCATGGAGGGTAAAGGGTCGTCTTTTTGCCCTCCCGGGTTGTTCACAAGCATGAAGTTTCCGGATGTAAATAATAACCTGCAGCGTGTTTATGCAGAAGTTTTCAGTGCAGCAGAAGTTTTACATTTGGAGGATTTTCAGGGTCTCTTCATGCGAAGTGATGATTTCAAGCTGACAGTTTTGTGACCTTGTAAACATTCAGATGAGCAAAAGAGGAAACACGATGTTCTCCATCAGAATGAGACCTGCAGATGGAGGCCGCGGCTCCCAGAGGAAGGAGTGCAGGTGTCAGGGGCCGCGCCAGCAGACGATCCAGACTTTATGAAACGCGCCGCCGCTATCGCGCGCCGCTGCCACGCGCCGCCGCCACGCGCCGCCGCGCGCCGCCGCCGCCTAATCAGACGCCAGAGGAGCCGCTTGGTGTCAGGGCTCGGAGAAAACACGCTGATTCCCCACCGGCTGTATTGTCACCAAACGCAGCTCCTCACTATGGACTGTAAATGATTTAATTTGAGCGCCAGATGTGGCGCTGAGATTTTTGCTAACAGTCGTTGAGAGCGGCAGAGAGGGAGGGCAGGAGAAGGATGAAATGACAGGAAGGAGAGAGGCGGCTTGGCAGGCCGACAGCCAGCAGCAGCCCAGCCACTTGACAGAGCTTTCAAACACCGTGATTGTGAGTGTGTACGCTCGCGAGTGTTTTTTTCCACTTGTGTATCATGACAGCTGAATGAAAATCAATCTGCTTCTACATCTGCCATCTTGAGTGTCGGGGAGCGCAGATGGGCCTTCCCTGTCACACTGCGCTGCCTGGCAGCAAACCAGCGCAGGTATTTCTACCTCTTCTTTCTCCTCCTGTCTTATCTAAACTACATCTTCTCCTTTCCTTTCCTCTTCTTCCCTTTCTTCACCATTCAGATGCCAAGTCTTGACGAGTCGGGAGTTTTTTTTCATCCCCGAGTGTGTGTGACAGCAGCTGTTTCTGGCCTTTGGAAGCAGCAATCTGGGCTCTAATCACCTCATTGACGGCGCAGAGGCCCCTGTTGCAGCGCTGAAAGGCAAATTAAAGCGTTTTTAGATAACGTTGGTAATTGACTAAATCGTTTATAAGCCTGGAGATCACACTTTTAATCTGCAGCCGAACATGACGGATCATGAAAACGAGACGCGTTTGCTTGGCGGCGCCCCCTCCGTCCCGTTTCGGGGTTTCTTTCCGGACGCGGCGCGTTTGACGCCTGAAGATTCGCCCATCAGATTAGCAAACGTTAATCGTCCTCTGCGCCGCCGGCGGTTTGTCTCGGTGTCAAGGCTTTCCCGCCGGCCTGCCTCTCCTCTCATCTTCCAAACTCATCTGATCTCTGGCATTAGCGCCATTAGCTCGGTAATTGGCTCCGAAAGGAGCATCCAGAGGCTCGGAAGGCCACTTACTGTCCGTCTCCGTCCCTCCGTTCGCCCTCCTGCCCCCCCGTCCATCATCTACCTTCCTCAGTAAACAGCATTAACTAGTCCTGCATGCAGTCTGAGGCCATATTAGTGTTATCCGAGCCTTCAGCCCGGCGCCGCGCATGAGGCCCGATCGCCGCTCATGATACAGCTGAGTGGATATTTTCCCTCCTCACTTTGCTCCCAAATAAAACCCGGCTGTCAAAGATGAATATGTAAATTCTGCATATGGAGATCTGCCTTCGTTTCTTCACCCCGAGACCAACAAACCAAATCTGTATTTAAAAGATGAGGATGCTCTTCCTCCTCCTCCTCCTCTTCCTCAGTGTGAGCCAGACTTTCATTTCTACTAAGATCAAATAAAAATGAGATGATTTTTCTCTGCAGCTGAAATTCAAACTGTTTGTTGTTCAATTAGATACAAAGTTTTTCATATTTGGATTGAATTTAAAATTTGATTTATTATCGTTATTATTATTTGCATTTCACATTTCATTAATTTGTAGTTGAGTTGTGCGTCGGAATAAAACCAACTGAGAAAAAATGAATAAAATTCAAGAATAAAGTGGTAATGATATCGCAATGAAGTCGTAATATTTTGAGAAAACGTCATAATATTATAAAAATAGTCAAATTTTAAGAAAATATACATTAAATCTTACTATGACAAAGTTCTAAAAATATGAGAATAAATTCATAATATTTTTAGAAAACTGAAAGTTTTACAAGAATAGTCAAGTTACACATCAGTTCATATAAAGATTTATAAAATAAAGTCTTGCTGTGACAGTCATCATGTTACAAAATTAAGTTCTAACATTTTGTGAATAAAGTTGTAATATTATGACTTTATTTTCATTATTTTAATGGTTTTGTGTGACTTTGATGCTCTGCTGTAGGATTTTCTTAAAGTAATTTTTGAGAATATCAAAGTAAATTCGGATCAGGGTTCGGTTCATTCTGGCATTAAGCTGAATAGAAAGTTGAAATAAGAAATTATTTTTTTGCAGATGATCTGATTATTTTTTGTTTGAACTTTTCAACAGAACAAAGTTTGAAAAGTCAAACATTTGATTCGTTTGGATCCGTTTCTATCAGAAACTGTCCTCTTACAACCAGAACTAACTCGTTACATTTACTTGTTTTTTAAAAATGTTCTGTTAGTAGCTTTTTTACTGATTTGTACTTTTTACTTTTACTTGAGTGAAATTTCTGGATTTTCTTCCCACTGAATGAAAAACATGTTTTAGCCAAAGATTCTCCTGCAGTTAAAGTTTCACAAGTTTATTATTAAAACAACATTTTATTTATTTTTGTTACTTGGATGGATTATTGTCATTTTCTTTTTAAAACATTAAACTTTTTACTTAATGTTACATTTTGGTCTGTAACATTTAAATGTTAAATGATTGATAATTTGATCAGTTACTTTCTTGCTACTTTTTACTTAAGTAAAATATTACATCTGTAATCAATAAAACAGTGAAATTGCAGACTTTATAAGCAGTTAATGCTGGAATAAGTCATTTATAAGCAGCTTTTTAAAAATTATTTGAACGTTTAGAGAAGAACAACAAACACTGTCGTCGTATCAGAAACATTCCTCTGGTTTTTTAGCCTCTGATGATTTTTAATCCTGTTCTGTTTTCAGAAGCTGCTCTATCTGTTGTCTGAAACCTTCTGAGGGATTTTGGAAACAGAGTAATTAGTTGGTGATAGAGAAGCTGTTGGTGTGAAATGATAGCTGCTGCCGCCCCAAGAGAGGGACAAATCAATCAATAACCTGCTGATTTATTTCACATCCTTATCGTCTAATTTAATTGCTGCTTCTTTTGTGTGTGTGGAGTCAAAGGGGAGGAGGTGGTGGTGCTGGGGGGAGATAAACACGCAGGGTGGAGGAAGAGGCGGTGAATATTTTCTGTTGTTCATGTTGTGTTTTTCTTCTTTTTTTGCATCATGCATGGAAGCGTTTTGCAGCGAGGCGTTCGGAGAGACAGCACTCTGCTTTATATTTAGCTGCTGCTGCAACACCGCCTCACACACGCACACACACACACACACACACACGCACACACACACACACACACACACACACACAGTGGAGGAGAGAGAGGGATGAGCGGCCCTTTAGCAAATTATCAAAAAGAAAAAATTTAATTAGCAATATAAATGCCAGGCGAAGTACATTATGTGCAATTGTCTTGCTATCTTTCCAGAAATTAGTCTTTTAAAATGAATTTGCTGTATTAATCTTCTCCTGAAATATTTTTGATCACTGAATTAATAGTTTTGTGTTTTTTTAGGTATTCATTGACATAGGTGATTGCCTCTTAATTATGACAGCGTCCTCCTGCTATCCGCGCCCGTTAATTCCTGTGTTGCGCCGCCGCCGCCGCCTGGCCCTGTATCTACTAATTACTTCTCTAATTGAATTTGCTCTCAGTTGCCAGGCTGTTTTTTTAAGTGGCTGTTTGTTGCCGGGCCTCATTGTGTCTTTGTGTGACAGCTAGCTGCTCGGCGCCGCGCTGACGGCGAACAGGATGCGCTCTCTCAGTATTCATGTCTCCCCTCCTGTATCATTACCTATACCTCCCAGACCTATGTAGTGCTTCCAGGATAAATGATGGGAGGGAAATTAATTAATGAGTTGCTGAAACAATCGGCCTCCCGTCCCCCCGCCGCCGCCGCCGCCGCCTGCCTTCCTGTCATTGGTTCAGGCCTCTATAGGATTGTTGTGACAAAGAGCCCGCCGCTTTTCAACCTCCCGGATCCGCAGTGGCGTCTGTTTGGCAGGGAGATAAACAAAATTCAGGCTCTTTATTTAGCTATTCTTCTGCTAATACCCACATCAACAAGCTTCAGCTACATATAGGCTTCATCAGATTCACTGAAATGAGCTTTAAAATGATATATTTGGCTTCCCACTGACACCCTGAGTCTGTTTTAATACGTTTATCTCTGAGTTTCAGTCCTGAACGTAACATGAACAGGATGAACCGATCCACAGTGATCGGAGGTTAAATATCGGCTGATACCGATGTGACGTAGAAAAACTGCTGAGCTGACTTCAAATGTTTCTCTTTTTTTTTTAAAACTGACACAAATTTGATAACTTCGCTCAGTTAAACACATCAACAACTTCACTGGTTTGGACAAACATGTAAAAACTATTTTAATTTGTTCAGTTGCTATAAATAGGAGTTAATAAAGAAACTGGCAAAAACAAAAAGGTTGACTAAAAAATAAAGTTGAACAAACTTTCTTTCAAATCGTTCAGAAAGTAAAATGAGAAATTCTGAAAATAATATGAAATAATGAATAAGGTATGATGTCACTGTGAGCACAAAACGGAGAATTAGACTGAGTAGATCTGACACAGATCTAGAATGTTTTTCAGTATCAGGACATTTAGATGAATTGGATCGGTGCAAGTTCACTAAAATACACTAAACACAGGCTTGAAGAGTCTTTAACGCAATAATAAAAGGTCAGTTATCCTTAAATATGTTCATCAAAGGTTCTCAGTTTTCCTTTAGCAGAACTATTTAATCTCATAAATTCTAGAAAGTATTTTTTTTCATCAGAAAAACGTTTGACAGATGAACTCGACGAAGGTTGAGGCTCCTGCCTGCTAGCTGCTAATATACTCCTGCTTACTAGTGAAGGTACATTAGCAGCTATATTAGCAGAGCTGCTGGTGGTTCCTGCAATGGAAATGGAGGGGGAAGTACAGCTAGCCAGCTAGCAAGCTAGCCAGCTAGCAAGCTTGTGTTTTTACATCTATCATGCTTTAAGTGCAGATTTATCGCCTATGACTGATGACATTCATGTTTGCCGTTGGATTATTGCTGTTGCCAACCTGCACGATGCTGCCTTCACTCTGTGGAAGAAAACCTTTGGCACCAGCAGGTTAAGGTTCTTTTGCACATTTCTGAAGTGATGAGGGTCTTAAATCTAACACATCTGATCAAAGAAAGCCTTAAATCTGAATTAAAGTCTTGAAGGTTCTCTGGAGTCTAGAGGGAAACGTAAAAAGCTACGATGGGCCAGTTTGGGTCCTCTTACCTCGACTTTGACCCCCCTGGTCTGAAGAGTTGCAGGTTCCAGACCCTTAAGAGGTCGATGGGACTAAGAAGATGGAATCTGCAGGACTTAAACTCTGAAAAAATACCAGCTGCATCACAGCATTTTACTTTTTTTATCCTGTAGTTTTTGAATATTTCAGAAAAGTCATTTTTAAGTTATAATTTCTTCAGTAAAGAAAACGATATTCAGACCAACCTGAGTCCGTGTGGAAAACGAAATAAACTAATGAATTCTGGCTTATGGAGCTAAATTGAAGCCATAAAAAATAAACTGCAAAAAATAAAAAGAAAAAAGTGTGTGGGAAACGTAAAACAGACTGAAAATTTGTCAGTCTGATATTTTCCCACTGATATTTGTGCGGTGAGTTGTCAGAATCTGGTGTCTGTGAAGTGAGTCTTTTTCAAAACTAATCACAAACACGCAGAATATTGATGACATTTCCAGTTTCATACGGTCCCTGAATGCATCAGCAGAGACTGTGATGTCAGCTGAGGCTCCGCCCCCTTCGCCAAAATAGCCAAAAGCCTGAAAATGAATTTAAAAAACTTTTAACAGTTTTTTTTAGTTTCAAACTTTCACTTCCATTTTGAATGTCTTGTTTTCAGTTTCAAATATTTAATATAAAAGTTTGAGTAAATTCCAATTTATTTATTTTTTTAGCAAACTTTATGGCCCTGATGTAGTTCCATACTTGCTTTTTGAACTGTTTTGTTGCGTGAAGAATATGAACGATGATGATAAACAGATTATTTGGCTTTGCTTTGATAAGTTAAAGTGATCAGATTTTTATTTTTCTCGTTGGTTTTCTGCTCTGTAGAATAACTTTGGCAGCCAAGAAATAAACGTTTAGTTTTTAAAGATGCTGTTGGATCTTCAGTCTGATGAGTCAAACTGAAGGGATAATTCTGAAATATTGATTTCATGTTTTGATTCAACTCCTCTGCCTCTCACCTGTAGGCCAACATGAAGCCTCTCAGCCGTTCAAACTTTCTCCTCCTTCTCCTCGTATTGATTCTTTCAGTCCGTCTTCATCCATCCATCTCCACTCTTCCTCTATTGATCCTCCTCTCCCTCGCTATCTGGCTCTCTTTGTCTTCTTATCGAGGTTTATTCTGGCTGCTGTTATTGACAGGCCCCTCGCTCCGCGGCCAGTTAATGCATCTCTAATCCCACCTTTGTTAGTCTGGAATGTTGTCTCTCTGTCACACACACACACACACACACACACACACACACACACACACACACACACACACACGCCGATACATATATTCTGCTATGGCACCAGAGTGTAGAGTAAAAAAGGCCACAGGATGTTGATCCCAGCTTTCTATTTGTTGGGAAAGCCATCTATCAATCAAAACACTGGCTGCTGTCTGTGTGTTTTTGTAAATGTGTGTGTGTGTGTGTGTGTGTGTGTGTGTGTGTGTGTGTGTGTGTGTGTGTGTGTGAGGGCCTTGAGTGACAGGCTGAATCATGGCTGAAGACGTTTGATAAGCTTGTATTGTCAATCGCTCCCCCTCTCCGCTCCCTTCCGCCTCGATAAGAAATACATTCGACTGGAGCTGATAACGGTGTCAGGAGCAGCAAAGCCCCACTCTAAAGACACACACACACACACACACACACACACACACACACACACCTCGACACAGGAGAGGTGTCTGTCTTCAAACACCTTCGCTGTAAACGATACTTCCAACAAACAGCACCGCCGCCAGGAGAACGGATTCAGATGTGTGTGTTTTTATGATGGATGATGTGTGTGATATGCTGGGCTTATTGAATACGGTTTTAGTGATAGCCGCTGTGTGTGTGTGTGTGTGTGTGTGTGTGTGTGTGTGTGTGTGTGTGTGTGTGTGTGTGTGTGTGTGTG
The DNA here is from genome assembly GCA_911649635.1 of Poeciliopsis gracilis. NCBI lineage: Eukaryota > Metazoa > Chordata > Actinopteri > Cyprinodontiformes > Poeciliidae > Poeciliopsis > Poeciliopsis gracilis. The sequence goes on along the minus strand of CAJVRI010001168.1, from coordinate 899,229 downwards.
TGTGTGTGTGTGTGTGTAGCCACCAGTTACATTTACTGTTAAAATAGGCAGTTGTAATGGTTTTAGTGGAGATCCACTGCTCTGGCCAGTGTCCGTGTCACACTGCATTGATGCAGTAACTCAAGCAAAATGAGGCCAAACCTAATAGTGAGCATAAAGTGACCAAACATTTACCAAGTATTTTCTTTTTCTGACGCATCGTTTCTTTGATTTCATTATCTCTAGTGATTGGATACATTTACTTGAGTAACTTTAAAAAAAAATAAATAGTTTTAAGAGTATTTTTACTTATTACAGTTACTGAAGTAATTTCATTAGAAAGTGTCTTTACTCTTGAGTAAAATTTCTGGCTCTCAACCCACTGAGTGAAAAACTAACGTGTATAAAACGTCAGACTGTCCTTAAAGGGCCGGTTGCACCAGAATGTATCGATAAACTCAAACATTCAAACATGGCTGTTTGCTGCAGCATTCATTAAGGTTTCCTTAAAATGAAATTATTTTGAACATCTTTTCATAGTGATCAGATTTTTGTAGTCCAAATAATAGTTTGTGGTGCTAATTTAGAAATATTTGTAAGTTATTTTTATGATATTTGTGCTGCTGTTTGAGGTTAAATGTGACTTTTTATCACTGGCCGTACAGAAGACAGACGGTCACTTTAACCCAATGTCTGGGACCAATTCAGAGAAAGATTTGCACTAAAATAAGAACAACTGTGGCGATTTGTTGATCTTGTGTAAATTAGCAGATGAGTGAAAACTGGAGCGATTTATTGATTAATTTGGAGTCTAACGGGCCGCATGGAAAGGAATGAACCATACGCTGTGATTAATCACTATAAGCCTGGAATATAAATAAATATGCACGCACTGGGGCAAGAAAACCAACCAATGAAAATGCAAGAAATGATCTGATTTTGTTGTGGTTGCAGAAATCTACAAACTCTCAACAGCAACTAGGAGCAACTTTCTCCTCTACACATGTGAACAAGTAGAAAACGTCTTCAGGACAGAAAATCTGGTTTATTAATCTACATTATGCAATATTAACATGTCAAGATTTTCAGATTAAAAGCATGCGTCAATGAGTCATAACTCAAAGTGAAAACTTTTAGATTTTAAAATCTTCAAAATGTTCTGATGCTGAAAAGCGTCATAAAATATTTTAAAGTTCATTTCTTTGTGTTGTTTATTTAAAACTTAGAGTTATATAAAGTTTCACAGTTAAAAAATAAAAAAGAATAAAAAATTAATTAATCTTTAATTGTAATCATATAATCTCACACTGACGAACAATGATAAAATATACCGTTACAAAAAGTACATTTAGTTAAGAATACACTGCAAAAACACAAAATCTTACCAAGTATTTTTGTCTGGTTTCCAGTGCAAATATCTCAGAATGAGACGAAACTAACTTACAAGTAACATTTAGAAAGATTTATGGGCTTGTTTTAAGAAAATAAAAAAGAACTTATAACACGACAGTTTTGCCACGTTGTGATGTTTTTACATCAATATTAAGAATTTACAACCTTCAAACAAGCCAATAAATCTTAGTTTTGTTTTCTTTAAAGTGGGCTAAGATATTTTCCCCAGAAAGTGAACTTTAAATATTTGAATCGCAGTCTATGGCACAAATACAGTTTCCATATACAGAACTGTAAGATGCACATAATCAATAACAATATAGGATTGAGAAAAGTCATTCAGGATGTTTGTTTTTATTATAAATACCTTCAGAGATGTTCCATATTTGTATTTAACTTTGAAGCTTTAACAAACTTGAAGGATTATTACTGTTGACTTTAGATTCACTCTGAATTTGATGTTTTCTAAATAAGAGCTAGAAACAAGATAAGTGAGATTATCTCCATGTAAAACATTGTTCATTGGCGTCTGCAGAGCAGCGTGTGGTGCAGGGAGAACAGTGACCTGTGAAGAGATTTCAGGAACGAGGCCGGGGCACAAAGTGAGCCGACGACCGAGGAGATAAGAGAGGGAAAGTGAAAAAGATAATGAAAGAGTGAAATTACCAGAGGGCAGAAGAAAAGAGGGTTATTGTGCATGTGCATTAACAGGGTGTATGATGAAGTTAGTTTTGTGCTGTGTGCAGTGACTGGGGGCGAAGGAGGCGGAGGGGAAATCAATGGTAAATTACCCGCGCTCGCCTGCTCCATTGTACAGTATGGCTGCTATATTCTAAAGAAGGCACTTCCAAGATGATGCAGCCAAATGGTAGATGGTCTGCAAGATCATTTTTATTGATTCGGAGGAGCCATCAATCGAGTTGGAGGAGTGCAGGACGAGTGAGTGTGTGAGTGTGTGAGTGAGTGAGTGTGTGAGTGAGTGAGTGTGTGAGTGAGTGTGTGAGTGTGTGAGTGTGTGAGTGAGTGTGTGAGTGAGTGTGTGAGTGTGTGAGTGTGTGTGCTTAGAGGTTGGGATGCGTGTCACAATACCCCACAGATCCAAGCTTTTTGTCCGGCTGCACATTAGCAACACGCCCCGTCCCGCTGCTTTTTATTTACATTAGCGCCTGCTTGGCTTAACGACGGACACAGACACGCTTCCCACTGCAGAGCCCGTCTGGCGCAGACGTCGGCATTGTTTGGGTTCGGGAGCGCAGAAATATCTTACAATTAGAATCGACGACATCAGCAGACCTGTGCAGCTAATGGCTGAGAGCATTTTCTGATTTAAAATGTTACTGCCTGAAACTAAGGCCTCAAAATGTCTTAAATTCATTTAAAAACTTTAAGTTGGCCTTAAATATTTTCATTGCAGGTCTTAAATTCTTTCCTGCAGGATTTTTCTGGATTTATCACCACTTGGCTGAATAATAATCACCTTCACCACTGGCATTTTGTGCTGAAACGTTTGGCACTACCACAGCTTAAAATATGCAGTTTACTTTTGTATATTTCTAGTGTGATGCAGGTCTTAAATTGAATTTATATTGGTCTTAAAAACCTGCAGAAAACCTGCAGAAACCCTGATGAACAGTTTTTCCTGTGAGAAGATGTTGGTTGGCCTCAGTCGTTATGCCAAAGTAATAACATAAAGACAAACATCAAAATTATATGTTAACTGATTTACAAAAGCTACATAAACATATAAATCCATTTCTGACTTATCTGTGTGGATCATTAATAAAGAATTTCAGATTCTCTATGCACTGATTGAAATATTTAGTTTAAATTGTATCTAAATTACTAGACATGATGTTGATGTGAATTTCAGTTTATTATAAATCACATTTAAAGCCACAGCAGTTAATGCACAAAAAGGGGGAAAAAATCACAGAAAAAGTCATTAAACCCAATAAGCTGAGAAATGTTTTACAGTGTATTTGGGAATAGAAAAAATGAGTAAAAAGGTTTTTTTTAATTGACTTTTTTTGTAGAAAGATTAAAAATTCTTAAACTTTTTTTTAGTAATTTTTTGATTTAAAAAATTTTCTGCTTTTTGTACTTTTTTTTTTTAAAGAAACTGATTTTGAAAAAGATTCTTTTGATTTTTTTTTTTGTTTCTTTTATAAATTATTTGGTGTTTAAAATACCAAAATGTTCATTTAGCTCTATATTTTTGTCCAGCTGATGATGTAATGTTTAAATATTAAATTATGAATCATTTGATCAGTTACTCAGTTCTTGAGTCCAATTTTTACCAAATACTTTTTACTCTTGAGTAAAAATGTGTTGAAGCTTCTGTTACGTCATGTTTTGGTTCTCTGTCCTCGTCTGAATGTAAATAAAATGTTTCTTACGACATGCTGTGTGTTTCTGTGTGTGTTTCCGTGCTGAGGCTCAGAGAGCAGCAGTTTAATGCTGCAGGTGTCGGCCGCAGGAGTCCAGAACACGACGCCACACAACATGCCGACATGAAGATAATTGGATTACACTCATGCAGTAACATGAGGAAGCAGAGCAGCAGGGATGAGTGATAATCATACACTGATAGCATAATGCATTTTCTATTTAACTCGCCTCTAACTCGCACTCTGATGTCAGGACAGATGTTTCCATCTGCTCATGTTGCACACGGTTTGTTTGCAATCAGCAGTGGGAGAAATGCTCTGAACCTTCACTGCAAAAACACAAAACCATACCAAGTGTATTTCTCTCGTTTCTAGTGCAAATGTCTTGGTTTTGTTTTAGGTAAAGAAATCTTGATGAAAGTGGAACCAGAACGTTTTGTGTTAAAATTAACCTCCTATATCTTCCTGAAGTGACTTCTAAGTTAGTTTTCTCTCATTTCAAGTATTCTAAGATATTTGCACTAGAAACAAGACTGAAATACTTGGTAAGATTTTGTGTTTTTGCAGTGCACAGATTTCTAGAGATGCTCGTATCTCTATAATCACGAACCGAATGAACACGACGACTCGGGGCGTTTTGAGTTACTCACAGATTTCAAGCTTCCCAACACATGGAAATCCAAAAAGTTCATCCTGTGCTCTAGTAACATTTTAGGACTATTTGTGATTTAGAAGCGTAATGAAAGAAAAGCACTTGAGTTGCGCTGGCAAAAACAAACATTTTCTTTCAGCTCGTAGGAAGTCCAACATAAATGATTTTATTTTGGGTGTTAGGATGCAGTTGGTCAGCGCGGGGCGCAGGGCTGGTCACCGTCACGTCGCGTAGCGTTTGAGCTCACGTCACAGTCGTTTACATGCAGTACCTCACAGACCACTAGGGGCCGCTTGCGGACCACCGGTGGTCCGGGGACCACAGTTTGACCACAGCTCTACGCGGATGCTTCAGGTTGACTTTGCGTTTCAGACTGTTCTGGGAGCGGATCCTGCGGTCGGTTCTCAGCCCTCCGTTCACCTTTCACGCTGTGCAGCAGAGCGAGTTTGGCACACAGAGGTAAAGACGCCCCGAGTTGGACAAACAGGCCGGGTTTGTTTTCCCGTGGGCTGAAACACAGTCAGAGTCTTTTAAACGCTGGTTGTGAAATTCAACAGGCAGTGTGTAAGGAGGATGACGACCGGTGTGTGTAAGTGTGTTCAGGGATCATTAAGCGGCGTCTCGCTCCGACCGCCGTTTCCTGAACGCACACATTGTCAGAGACGTGCCAAGTTTCTCGGCTGTAAGATAAACAGTGATGCCTGGCGACTGTGTGATCCTGCAACCGGGAACCTGAACTCACCGGGTTTTGATCTGCAGCTCAGCCTGATTCATCTTTGCTCCAAGTCTGGATGTTTGTTTTCACCACTTTATTTCTGAGGACTTTCCAAAATGCTAAAAACTGTTAGCTGAGGTTGTCTGGTTTTCTTGTTTTCCAATATGAGCTAAGAAAATAGAAAATTATGAGAAGAATAAAGACGTAAGAAAGTGCCGTACTATTTCAATAGAAGAGTTGAAATAATATGAGAGTAAAGTCACATTACAAAAATACACAAAATATTACGAGAATAATGTTGCAGTATTTTTACAACTTTAATTTTATGACTTCTCCAAATAGTTTTTTTCTGTCATCATACATGAGAACAAAATCTATAAAAACTCTTTAGATGTGACAATATTTTGGTCTCCACCTATAATGGCATCGTTATAAAAATCCTTATTCTATAAAAAAAACATGTCTTGGCTGACATAAATATTAAATTGTGCTTTTCATTGATTTACATGTTTGTGTCTCTAAACTTTAAGGATTTTTTCACACCTGATTTTCCAGCAGATTTGGTTCAATTTGGGATCAAAGTTGCAACATTTGTTACATTTTTAGCTGCACTGAGTCAAACAAACCGGAGCATTTGAAAAACCTGTTCCCCTCCTCGCCTGTGGGGGCGCTGCACCGAGAACAACTGAAGGAAACGACACACAACCTCTGGAGAAGAAACTGAAGAAATTGACGTTGCAACTTCCTTCACAAATGGAATGCTGTCAGATTCTGTAGGATTTATTTCTGCCTTTGGTAAAAGACTTGTAGCTTTTTCTCCAACTAGCGCTAGGCTAACACGTTTGTTGTGGTTGTGTTTACCCAGAATGCCCTGCGCTGTAGTTCACTTCCTGATGTTGGAGCGTATGTGTTCGCATAGGCATTTGCGTCGCACCAGAGTTCAGTTCAGCCAAACTGAAACGTATTTTTTCAGGTGGACCAGAGTTCGATTAGGACTCTTTCCCCAAACGAACCCGACTTTCCAGACAAACGGTCTGCAGTTTGATCAAAGTGGACCAAACGGCGCTGGTGTGAACGCAGCCTTAGTGTCACTCATTTGGTTTCTGGAAAACTGTGATTGCTTTCTTCCTCACTCACTGCAACATTGATGTTTTGAGGGGGAAAAAAATATTGGTGAGATTTTTAAAAAAGCTGGAAATGTACCATTGAGCCAGCGCTGTTTGTCCCTCCGCTTTGGTTCCAGTGCATGTAAAAGCCAGGGGAATGTCCTGCTATGTAGCCGAAACAGAGCCAGGTCCTCACCAACCAGGTTTGTGGCTGTCAAGCTCATCCACAAACCTGGATAAACATGAAAACTCTCCCTGTCCCTCCTGCTCCGCACCAATCAGATCGCGGGCTCAGTCCCTGTTAGAAGCCGAGCCAACATACTCTCAGTGTGGACCTCTGCAATCCGTGTGTGCTTCTGCCAACTTAAGCCTTCCTGGATCTCCTGTTGCCTTGGAGCCTCTGAGCCCTGGTGACCAAGGCTTATATTCTCCAACTCGGACCAGTGAGCGTTAATGTGTGGCTCTTGTTTGCAGCATCGACGACGCTTGAGAAAGAAAAGCTTTTTTCTGGTTAAAGAGCTTATTGGGAACCAAGAAGAGTGCAGCAGTTTGAAATGTGAGGAACCAATAATGAGCCAATCTGAACATCAGCTTGGCAAAGAATAAAGGAAGGAAATGTTTTTCTGCGGCGCATTAAATGAATAATATCTTCACTTCAGGTTTCATCGAGCTAACAGGTTCGTTCGACCGCGGCAGGAAGTAAAAACATCGTCAGTATAATTATGACCATAACAGCAAATGTTTAATAAACACTAAAGAAACTGAAGCTGGCAAGAACAATGGGTTGATTCCTTTGGCCAAACATGAAAGATAAACTGACAAACCTTTCAAAAGGTTCAGAAAGAAGAATAAATAGCAAATCATAGAGTTAGACTGAATAGATCCACTTTCACTGATACCTGATCGAGAGTTCTTTTCAATATCGGATATTAATATCAGATTGGTCTATCTCTAATTCCAGTGAATCAATCAGTTTGTTTGTGTTGCACATTTCAGCAGCAAGGTCGTTCAAGGTGCTTTACATCATAAAAACATAAAATTACAAATTAATAGAGAATCACAAGCCGGCCAACAATGTGGCTGTGGGTGAGTTTGATCTAAGGTTGGAGGATTGTAAGGAACTGTTGGTGTTTATCACTGCTCCCAACCTGGAGTGAGGGCCAGAACATCACTGGATTCAGCTCAGGACCAGAGGTCAGGAGGTCAGGATGAGGAGCAGCAGAGGGATGATGAACCCTAACCCCTAACCTTAACCCCTAACCCCTAACCCTTAACCCCTAACCCTAACCTTAACCCCTAACCCTAACCCAGGATCCCTTAAATGTTCGGTATTCCAATCTGCATTACAAATCTTGATCCAGTTCCACATGGATGGGCATAAATGTGTGTTTTGGTGTGTCTGTGTGTGTGTGGTTTCCTGGAATAAACAAAAATACGGGAAAAAAGTTCACAGTGTGACCCATGACACCATGACTTTATACCGTAAACTACGAAAGAAATAAATAAACCCCAAAGAAGTTCAACCTCAAAATCACTACTAAAGAGCAAAACCAAGACAAACTGACTGATAACTGATACCAAGGCTGATAACATGCCTTTGTGCCCATCAAGTGGATATGCATGTTCAGCATGTTCAGCATGTTCAGCATGTTCAGCATGTTCAGCATGTTCAGCAGGTAGCACATAGCAGTTAGCAGTTAGCAGTTAGCTCGGACTTAGCAACAGGTGAATGAACAGCGGATGGATGAACTTCAACTCATTTATCTGCAGAAAACATTCAAATATTGCGACTTACTTATCAATGACCTATAAGGAGAACTCACACCTCCAGCAAGTCTCTCCCGCATGTTAGCACAGTGGCTGCCGAACCTCCACACCAGATATCAGCAACAATGTGACGTCATCGCTGCCCGAACTACGGTATGCCTTAAGGGACAAAAGTATCGCTGAACAGAAAACACCTGATGCAAACAGTCGCACTCAACATCAAACTTAAACTATGTAAGGGTCTTTTGAACAGTGACAGACATATTTTGATATAATGTTGGTAAAATTTAGTTTCTGGTTCTTGAGCAGATCGGACCAGCTGGGCTTTCAGTCAGGATTTAAAGGAACTCAGCGTTTCGGCTGTTTGGCAGTTTTCTGGAAGTTTGTTCCAGATCTGTGGTGCCTAGAAGCTGAAAGCTGCTTCTCCATGTTTGGTTCTGGTTCTGAGGATCAGAGCAGAACCAGAAGACCTGAGCGGTCCGGAAGGTTGCTATGACAACAGCAGGTCTTTAATGCGTTGTGGTGCCAAGCTGGTCAGTGATTCATAAACTAACAGACAAATTTAAAAGTTTCTTCTCTGAGCTGCATCTAAATGCGTTTGAGTTTGTGTGATTCAGCTTATATACTTAAAGAATAAATTATAGTTCTTATGGTCATTTTTATCGTTATCACAACAGCGCCACAAAATATTGTGATAAAACTTTGAGTCCATCTCGTCCACCATGTTTAGTAAATGTTTACATTTGGTTTGGATTGAAGGGCATTAAGTTCATACATTAATGCACTTTTTCCAACGTCGAAGCGACTTGGTGAAATTAGTTCATGCTTGTTTCTGTGGCAACCAGGACATTTGTAATTAAATATAGTCCAACTGCATATGAACCAAGTGTGTATCAGTAAACCTGTCATGTGTTTATGAGTGTGTGTGTGTGTGTGTGTGTGTGTGTGTGTGTGTGTGTGTGTGTGTGTGTGTGTGTGTGTGTGTGTTGGTGTGCAGGGGTGTGTGAAGGTATCATCACGGCTCGGTAGCAGCTAGCTAGCGGCTAAATGACTCTCCACACTTCATTAACGGTGATGAGGTGAGCTGCTCATCTCTTCATTGTTAGCTAGCGCTAAGCTGCAGTAATCCCAAACAAAGGGCCGGGGTTTGGCGGCAGCCGCCGTGGATTAGGCCGCTTTCTAGAAACATCCGAGAGGGATCCATTCTCATTCAAATTGGCTTGTAAACAAAACCAGCGGCGGCTGCAAGAGAGATGAGAGCGCAGAGAGATGAGTGTATGATGGAGGAAGTGTGACATATCCTATATGTGTACATGTGTAATATAACTGCGTGTGTGTCTGTGTGTGCAGAGGAATGTTTGCATATTGGGGCGAAGCAACGCATGTGAGCTAGAGAGGCTTAGAAATGGTTAGTTACATTTTCAGATCAAATATAAAATATGCTCAACTTGAGAACGACTTAAAAATAATAATAATTCAGCATCACACTGCAAAATCACAAAATCTTACCAAGTATTTTTGGTTCAGTTTCCAAGTGCAAATATCTTAATAGACTTGAATTAAAATCTGAATGTTCCTAAAGGGCCAGTTGTGCCAGAATATATTGACAAAACCAACTAAACTGTTAAAATATCAATATTTAGCTGATCCTCCAGCATTTTGTGATTGCTTTAGTATTTTTGTGATCAAACTTTCAGATTTTTGGTGCCAGTTTAGAAATATTTGTAAGGAAATTGTGCAATATTTGTTCTGATGTATGATGTTAAATGTGACTCTTTATTACGCGCCATATCAGGCTATAACTTGACAAGTTACAAACCAAATGATTTTGACCAATTTTGAGAAAATTTGCCACATAAAAAGCTACTGCGAGCCAGATTTGGCCCCCAGGCCTTGAGTTTGACTCCTATGATGCAGGACGTTGTTTTGCATCAATGATTCTTGAACATTAATAAAAAGTACGAGTTTCACTTCTCTTTATTTTATAACACGGAGAATATTTCTTGGTACAAGAGCTCAATGCGTCTATAATGTCACTGTTACTGCAGTGTAAAAACCAAAATTTAAAATAAACAAACAGCCATCAGCCTGGCGGGTCACCAGGGTTTCCCTGCCCCCCCGCCAGGCTGATGAACCAGAGCAGAAAAATACAGTTTCACTTTGTGATTCGCTGACAGACGTCCAGCACCAGAGTCTGATCAACTTCTACCTGTTTCATAGTGACATGATGCGAAACTGATGCTGTTTTTTTTTTCCTGTTGCTTCATCACAGACGCCTGTGAAACAAATTAAACGGCGTTGCTTCATGTCGTCTCTGTAACTGACTGCACTATGTTTCTTAATGACACTCAGATGATGAGTCTCTTTGAGCCGTCTGATAATCCGACTTCATTTCTCCTCACAGAGAGAGATTTCCTGATTCATCCAATATTCTGATCTCCGTTTCCTCGTCATCCTGACAGACAATATCTGACGGCAATCAATAACAAATCCACAAACACAAACTTTTAAATGACTTGATCGTTATTAACTGTCCATCAAACAAACTGGCCGTGCTTTTAAATAAACCTTAATTAAGTGGATGCATGTCTGATATGTTGTCATAAATATTCCCATCCATGTAATGATGAAATATTTAAATATTCAATATGTCAGGAGTTGAAAAAACGTGACCTCAGAACAAAAAAGCATCTGTTCAACTTTACATTGTGCAAGTTAGCAGCATGAAGACTGATGACAGTTTAATTATCATCAAGATAATCTCAGGATGTGCAATTCTGTGTCTAATCTTAAATCTAATCCTGAAAATTTAATGGTTCACCACAAAGTTACATTTAACTAAATGAGCAAAAAATATAATTAGATTTTTGCATGTTGAAAACAGTGACGTTTGTTTTATATAGTGTTATAAAATATAGATCATCTCCTCCTTTCCTGACTGTTAAAGCTGCAATATGCAACTTTTACAAGAATGATTTTCCATATTTATTGAAACTGCCACCAAATTCTGACAGTTTAAAATATAATCTGTGAAAAAATTGATCTCTTCTTCCCTGAGCTACTAATGCAATCTGCAAAAATGCACCAAAAACAACCAATCAGAGCCAGGAGGCGGGCCTTAGTGCTGTCAATCACCCTCCTGTACTCTGCTCAATGTGCTAATGGTGGAAAAACAATTTCATGTTACTGTTTATTCACCGTCATCAGTTGCTATGCTAAATAGCATTAGCAGTGGTGTGAGCACTGGGAGATGGCAAAGATTGTTACATTGTCACAGCATAATGATTTTAACAAATGTACAAAAAAAAAACTTTTAATAATAGGGCCAGGATTTTTACACTTTTAATTTTGATTAATTAAATACGTAGATTGTTATGTTAAAAACTTTTTTTTTTTTCAAACACATAAGAATCCAGAGCCGGAACCTTTGCGTTGTGTTTCCGGTACGCCAGTAAATCTGACGCACCGACAAACAGCAACAACCCAACAACCACCAAGCAGCTCGTCTTGGTTCATTTTGCTTATTAAAACGATTTGATTGGACGCTGGAAAACACTAATGTTGTCTGTCTTGCGTTAAAAGGAGTTAGCCTATCATAGAACCTGCTAACCCAATTAGCATCTCAATGCTAACCACGTAGCAGCAGCACAGATGTTCCCAGCATCATTAACTGTCTTTCCATGAATGATCAGGAGTTCCTGAAACACTAATCTGATGGATAAATTACATTAATAAGAGATAGAAAACATTTCTGTTGAACTCAAATGTCCATTTCTTAAATAATTTAGCTGCAAAACGGAGTTTTGCATTGAAAATGTTGCTTATTTTTGACGGGATTTAAAATTAAAATGAGTTTAAATGCGAATAATTACTGACAGACCATGCAGTTATTTGAATCCCAGAGCTTCATCAGGAGTTGCAGAAAAATGTGAGCCTGAAAAGATGGAGACCCCAGAATTTCTCTCCAGCTGTTTGTGATTCTGCCCTTCACAATAAGATGCCAACAAAGTGTGTTGGTCAGCAAATACCTGGCAGCTGTGTCCGTGTATCTCCCCGCCGCCGCCTGGACAAACAACAGCTGGACTGACCAGCCGGATGCGCTCTGCTGGTGGTCAGCACTTTGGTATCTGCAGAGCTTTAATCCTCAACTTTGCGCTTTCTGTCCTGCACCTTTCTGACTGCAGCCATGTCCAGGCCTGAAAAGAGCTGTTCAGATATGAAAATTTATGTCCACACTTGCATTTTAAAGGCTTTTTTCTTCCCTTTTCAGAAAAGTTTTCTGTAGCAAGTTGAAAGCTGTGTTGCGTCATGTGGTGGGACGGGTCGGGCACAGAGGAGTGTTGGGTTTTCACAGGTCTGACCTTCACTGTCTGACTCTGCAAGGCCGCATACGCACAGTTCAGTTCACACCGAGGAGCGGTTTCTGCCTCCGTCCCTTCAGACACAATAAGCACCATAAAGCCTGCTGAACATGAAGAAGAGCTGTTTGATGGTCTGTCTGTCGTGTTTCAATAAATATGTAATTTTGCTCATCAGCTGTCAAACATCAGGGATCTGGTTTTGGAGAAATTTGTCTTAATGTTTTAAAATTAGCTATTTGAAAAATGTTTTATTTCCAAGAGTTTAAATGTCTGACTGACATCTTAGCTTTGTTTGCTTTGATTTGTTTTTGCATCAGTGAGGGAAACCTCTGCTGACTCAGACCAATCCAAACCTTTTGTCCTGAAAAATTCAATGTTTATTTGTTCAACATGTTTCAGCAACAAGCCAGTTAAAGTTCCTTATATCATAAAAAACACAAAAATACCAACAACATGCAGCCGCCAACTGAGAAAGCAGTAAAAACCTCACATTTTGTGGAGAGCCGTCATTAAAATGATCAGTTTTCCATTTATTGGTTCAAAGCAACTTCAGCAGCTGAGATTTCAGTCTAGATTTAAAGGAACTCAGTTCTTCAGGAGTTTTGTGGTTTTCTGGAAGTTTGTTCCAGCTCCTTGCTGTCTGGTCCTGGTTTGGATGCAGAACCAGAACCAGAACACCAGAGGGGCCTGGGGGGTTGCCATGACGACAGCAGGTCTTTAATGTATTGTGGTGCCAAGCAGCTCAGTGGTTTATAAACTAACGGTGTTTTAAAGTTTGTTCTCTGATTGGGTGATGTGCTCCGACTTCCTGGTTTCAGTCAGAAGTTCCTGATCAGCTGATCGATTTGTTCAGACGGATCTGCTGCTGCAGGAATCAATGCGACTAATGAGAAATGCCTGGATGAGTTTCACTAAATGTTTATTAGTCCTTAGTCTCTTGGAATCGTTTTCATTCTGGCTCATCAGAAGTCTTCAAATGTGGCCAAAAATTAGATTTTTACTTTGACTGGGCCATCAGTACAGATAATTGAGTTTTGATTTAAACCTGTGGACAGTTATGGAGGATTTTAAACATTATACTTGGAATGTACTGTGACGATAACTATAAATAATAAATGCCCCCAATGCATTTCTGATAGTAAAGTTGAAGACAGAAAAGATGAATTTGAGCAGAAGCAGGTGCGTTGACAGAGAGTGAACTGATGCAGACGTTTGGAGACGCTGAGAGCCTCGGCTGGACCGAACGCAGCCTCTAACTGCGTAACTATCTCCTCTGAAGAACCAGAACATCAGCGCTAATGAATGGGCGGCTTTCTGTGTGTGTGTAATGTTTGTGCGTGCGCCATGATTGACAGTTGGCTAGCCGTGTTTCCTTCAGCCAGGGCCTCCCTTTTCACTGAATACTGTGTCAATGTGTCTGCCGCACACACACACACACACACACACACGCACACACACACACACACACACGCTATGCTTTTGCAGACACACAAAGGGAGAAAAGCCCACTGTGGCTCTTCCATCAGGCAGCGCTGCAGAAAAAACACAAACAGACGCTGCAAATGTGTCGGCTCTCATGCATATGGAGGTGTTAGCATGCAAGTGTCATATGCATTTGTGTGAATGTGCAAAATCACATGTGAATGTTTAGCGTGTGTGTGTGTGTGTGTGTGTGTGTGTGTGTGTGTGTGTGTGTGTGTGTAACAGACATTAGCATTCAGTGATGGTTGTGGCCTTTCTAAAAGCTCCCATGGTGCTGCGGGCCTTTCTCTCCTTTGATTCGGTTCTTTCTTCACTTTACGGGTTTAGAATTAAAATTCTGCTGATTGATCAGATTCATCTGAGTTTTTTCACTCTGATTTTCTCTCTCCTCTGTTTTTGCTTTTCATGTCTTCCTTTGGTTCAGTTTTTATTTAACTCCAAGCTGCTGTCAGGTTTCTGCTGCCCAGCTCTCCCTGGTATGAACTTTGACCCTGGATGCTTGAAGGTGGATCTCGTGTCGCGATTCGGTGGTTTTATTTTTGCTGCTGCTTAAACTCGTGCAGGCAGCAGTGGTTTCACTGGTTTTTTTCTTATTTGAAAATGGAAGAGTTTAAAAATATTTAATTCTGCTTTTTGAAAAGTGCAGCTTGCAGTTGGATGTTTTGGAGAGTAAATAAAGAATTTTGAGCTTCCAGTTCTAAATGTCATTAATTAAAAAGCTGCTGTTGGAGGAAACTGAAGAAACTTCTGTGAAAGAGGATTTTAGGTTATAAACGTCTCTCCTTCCTGTAGGTGATGAAAACTTTATCAGGTGTCAAACTGGAGGCCCGGGGGCCGAACCCGGCCCATTAGTGCTTTTATGTGGCCCTGTAGAAATCAGCTGTTTGCTTAAATCTTATTTTGTAATCAAATCAAAACAGTTTTAATTTTTATGCTGCCAAATAACAAACCGATGTTCAGTCGTTAGTTTAAGGATATTGAATGCAGAAGCAGCTATTTGTTAATATTTAAAGTTTTTTTAACAGTTTTGGGAAAAATAAATAAATTATGAAAATGGGTTTAACAGAAATTGTGATTCTTTGAGGGAATTCTGTCCCGTTTTGCACATTTGGATGATATTTTTATTCATTACTATTAATTTAGATCCATATCTGGGAGGTAAATGTTGATGTTAGTCGGCGGTTTTCTTTAGGTCTGATGTTCTGACTCTAAAAAGGATTTCTCTCTCCTCTCTGTTCATCTTTTCCTTCCTCCATTATTTGGGCCTTCATCCCCCTCCTCCTCCTCCTCCTCCTCTTCCTCTCCCTGCTATTCATCTCTCCTCATCCCTTCACCTGCTGCCCTCCAGCCTCCATCCTGTGACAGACAGCGTGTCCTCACTTTGTAACGATCACAGACATCCAATATGTTTGGCTCGGGATCATCCCCCTGCGCGCGCATTGTACATCCGTTAAATGCTTTATTGATTAGCCTGCAGTTAATTACGGATCGCATCGGACCGGGATGCGCCGTACAGGTGCGCATCTGGACCCGGCAGGTTGATCCAGGCTCTCATCTCCATCACTGTTTTAAATCCGCAGCAGAACTTTGATGCATTCTGGATTAAAGCTCCACTTTGTTGTTAAACTCCATCTCTACTAGTTTTTGCACAAAACACAAAAAAGTAAATAATAATATTAACATTAACAGTAATAATAATATGTGAAACTTGCAGCAGGAGGCACCTTTTCCAGCTCTTTTCCCCCCTTTTCATCCCGTGTCACTTTCTCTTTGACATTGCCGTTTACTTTGCAAAAAGAAAAAAAGGAGCGAAAAAAAAATCTTTATCAAATCCCCATTCTGAGGCTTTCAATAAGGCAGGCCATTACCTCACTGGCGCTTTTGTTCGGCCTATACAAGAGAGAACAAAATGGTTATTCAGGAGGACGCTTTAGATTTTTATTGTGGGCTCGCTATTCACAAAGAGCACCGTTATTGTATTAAAAAGAACCATCTGTGGCAGAAACAATGGCTTCAAATTATCTGTGAATACCCAGTGAACAAAATATAAAGCTTTTTCCTGCTCATTATGTGGGCTAAGCTAGGGGGTGGAAGATAGGAGAGGCGCAGACTTTGCTATAACTGACTTTTGTTGTTCTTGCTTGCATTCTTCTCCTTTTTAAATCGGCCCCCTTTTCACATTGTGTGTCGCCATAAACGGCTTTTCTTGTTGCAGGGACTCGCGGAGAGAAGACAAGCGGAGCTCCAGACAGAGAGCGGGGCAGCGCGGCGGCTCGGCCGGCGCAGGCGCCGCGGCGCTCGGATCCGACCCGCGCGGACTCCCGGGGCCCCCGCAGGGGCCACGGAGCGGGACCCGCAGCGGGACCCGCAGCGGAACCCGCAGCGGCGGCCGCCGGATCATTTGGTTTCCGGGGAAGTTGAGCGAAGCGGCGAGTTGATTAATTTGTGCCAATCAAGAGGAGAGGAAGAGGAAGACCAGAGCCGCAGTGGAGGAAGATCAGCTGCGATGGAGGAGAAGCCCGCGCGCGAGGCTCTGCGTGGCTCTGCGTGGCTCTGCGTGGCTCTGCGTGGCCGTGTGCATGTAAGTGTGTGTTTCAGCTGGTGTGTGTGTGTGTGTGTGTGGGTGTGTGTGTAAAGCATGCAGTGTTGTGGAATGACACCGCAAGGCTTTATGAACTTGACTCTCAGATGTTTTTCACTTTTGACGGTTTAGAAAAATAACAAACATTATGGGGAATATTTTATATTTGGCAAATTAACGACAGATTATTATTATTATTATTATTATTATTATTATTATTATTATTATTATTATTGTTGTTGTTGTTGTTGTTGTTGTTGTTAAAGCGATTAATATTATTTAATTCACATTTTCACCAAACTGGACTCATTTGTGCAGCTATTTTTTAAAATGATTAAAGTGAATAAATATATTTTTCCCCTTTTCCGTCGAACTAGAATCCATATAAAACTGAATTAATATTCATTTTAGCGCATGTTGTGAAGTCTGAACATAAATTGTAATAAAAATCAAACGTTTTGATTTGAATTTTGTCTGATCACATATATCGGCTCTCGTTGCTTCATGGCTGCGCGGCCCCTAGCGGCTGCATGTACAACATTAATAGCGTTTTATCTGCAACTTCTTTGACTCTTCATTCATGCACAAATCCGTTATTGTTTCATTTTGCTATTATTGATGTTTCTCTGGATTTTTGGCATCTGGGTTTTTATATTTGTTGCACAATTTGTGGCGCAACAGGTTAAAACCGAACCGGATTTCAGCTCCAGCCGGTTTTTACTCTTGCGCCTCCATGAAACTAAAACCGTGTTTTCGGTGTCGCGCCGCTTGTTGTACATTTTTGCAGGATCCGTCCTGGATGTGCGGCGGGGGCCGCGAGGGGCCGCAGGGCGCCGCCCCGCCAGTTTCCCCCGGTTTTTGTCAAGCAGCGGCTTTAATTCGGGATGATTGTGGATGCAGGGGCCATTCCCGCGGTTGGCTGGGGGCCTTGCTTTCAGACAGCAGCAGGGCCCCGCTGTTCCTTTATTATCATAAGCAGATTAGAGGTAGCGGGGAACACACTCAGATGCAGATCGCAGCCGAGCGGCCCATTTCAAGCTTGCATCATAATGGACCGAGCTGCATGTGTCGCCCCTCGCTGCCTATTAAGCACAAGATGAATCTTATGTAAGGTGGGGAAGGGGGGGCTGCCCTCCATTTATTACCAAATGACTAAAACAAAAATAAAACGTCTTGCTCTCTGGTTCAGGCTGGATGATCATGTTGACGCGCTTCGTTGGTTGAACTTTGTTTTGCTGCTGCAGGTGGAGTAAAGGAAGTTTCTCCTCTCAATGAACATTTCCAGGTTTTATTTGTGCTCATCGGCTCTGAGAAGCAGCAGCGGGTTGCAGTTGCGGTTTCGTCCACTAGGCGGCGCTTGTGTCACGCAGCTCGGCGTGTTTCTGCGGGATGAGACATCTGAAAACTTTTCCTCTGAATCCACTCACTGCTCTGATCACAACAGAACCAGCTGTTGGAGTTTTATGCATGCATATAAATATGAATATGAATCTACTCCGCTCTCACCGACATGTTTGTTGGAATTAGATTTGGGATGTTTTGAGTCATTCCTCATGTCTGATTCGTCCTCCCTGCGCACTGCCAGCAGCAGCACCACAGGAAGTGGAAGTGGACTTGGGTCTTTGTCCGGACAGACGCGGCGACAACATCCCAACAAAAACAGCTTATTGGTGCTGAGATGGACCGTCTGTGTGTTGGCATTCAACTTGGCTAAACAAAAGGAGAAGAAGGAGAAGGAGAAGAGGGGAGGGAGCGTCTTGGATTACCTTTCCTCTTTTCATCCACACTTTCTAACATTCAGCTTTGAGTTTCACTAAAAGTTTATTTAAGTGTTGCTGCTCATCAGGCCTGGAAATGAGGGAATTAAACCCTTTAAAAATGAAACACGAGCCTGAAAACAAATCAAGCCTGACAAATTAATTCAATCCTAACTTTTGGTTGAATCTTTGCAGTCTGATCCACATCAGAGCAAATCTTTGCCTCAGTCTCTGAATTTCTCCTAAACTCCAAGTAAAAGGGAAGTTAGAGACATAATTTAATTAGTTTAGTTTTTGTAGTAAATATAAAAAGTATTTTCAGAAGTGTGGCAAACAGAAAGCATGTAGTTTGTGTTGGATGTTGCGCCTGAGAGTGAGAGCTCTTCCTCTGCCGCTCCGGGGCATTTAGGCCCCGCCCATTATGCTAATTAAGGCTCTCATTGGCGCGTCGTGGAGAACGCGCGCTCTGATTGGCCAGGTCGAAGCCATTTATTCTCTGACAGCCCAGTCACATGAATGGTTGTCTATTAACTTGTCCAAAAACTATCTGGAGTTGTCAAGGCTCAGGCGGACAGAGCGGCGGAAAAGTGCAGTTTGTTGATGCTTTTTCCGGCGAGCGGGACAAGTTTCTGTGGACACGACATCAGGGGACCTTTTTGGGAAAAGCCTCTCTGGTCACACACTCTCACACGCTGACTCTGTGACACACAGTCACTCGGCGGGAGAGAGAAGGGAGAGAGAAGGGAGAGAGTGGAGACGCGACTTGATGCTTGTGTTTGTCCAGAGAAAAGTTGCAGAGAAGATCGACAGGTAACTTTTTCCCTCTGCTGCCTCCTGGAGTTTGTCCCCTTCCTCTTTTCGGCTCGGAAGCTCCCACCTGAAAGCTGTTCCTCATGTATAACATGATGGAGACTGAACTGAAGCCCCCAGCTCCCCAGACCAACACGGGGGGCACGGGCAACACCAACACCCCGGGGAACGGCCCGAACCAGAAAAACAGCCCGGAGCGGGTCAAGAGACCCATGAACGCGTTCATGGTTTGGTCCCGGGGCCAGAGGAGGAAGATGGCGCAAGAAAACCCCAAAATGCACAACTCCGAAATCAGCAAGCGGCTGGGCGCCGAGTGGAAACTTCTGTCGGAAAGCGAGAAGAGACCCTTCATCGACGAAGCCAAGCGGCTGAGGGCCCTGCACATGAAGGAGCATCCGGATTACAAATACCGGCCCCGGCGGAAAACCAAGACCCTCATGAAGAAGGACAAGTACACCCTGCCCGGCGGGCTGCTGGCCCCTGGAGGAAACGGGATGGGGACCGGGGTCGGCGTGGGAGTGGGGGCCGGACTGGGCGGCGGGGTCAACCAGCGCATGGACAGCTATGCGGCGCACATGAACGGCTGGACCAACGGCGGCTACGGGATGATGCAGGACCAGCTGAGCTACCAGCACCCGGGGCTGAACGCGCACAACCCGGGCCAGATGCAGTCCATGCACCGCTACGACATGAGCGCCCTGCAGTACAACTCCATGACGAGCTCCCAGAGCTACATGAACGGCTCCCCGACCTACTCCATGTCCTACTCCCAGCAGAGCACGCCGGGCATGACCGCGCTGGGCTCCATGGGGCCCTCCTCGGTGGTCAAGTCCGAGTCCAGCAGCTCCAGCCCGCCCGTCGTCACCTCGTCGTCCCACCGGGCCGCGCCGGGCTGCCAGAGCGGCGACCTGAGGGACATGATCAGCATGTACCTGCCGGGGGCCGAGGTGAGCGACCAGAGCGCCCAGAGCAGGTTACACATGTCCGGGCACTACCAGAGCGCCGTGCCCGGGACGACGATCAACGGCACGCTGCCGTTAACTCACATGTAAGACAAGAAGAAGAAGAAACAGCCCGAACTTTTATAAGAGCAACTCTGGACTACTTAACGTTGGACTATTTTTGTACAGAAAAATTTCGGGGTGGGAAAAGTTGTATAGAAATCTCCAAGAAAAAGGAAACCACAGTTTTTTTTTCTCTCTCTTTCATTTAATAAGGAGTCTAGAGGAGGCAGAGCTGCAGCCCGGCAGGTTGGAGATCTAGAAAGTGGGAGTCGCAATCAAATGTTTTATTATTGCAATCACCTTTTGTACAGTATTTATCAAAGAAACATTACAATCAGATGAAATTGTTAAACTGCAAGAGGTTGCGATTTTTATATAAAGCAACTCCAGTTCTGCAGAAAATATTAAAAGGTGAAAATGGCAGAACTGGGATTATATGCTCCTTAATTACTGCAAACATTGGAAAGAAAAGGGACATAAGCAGGTAATACTGTTAATTTTTTTTTTATTATTTTAAAGCTCAATATTACTAAACTTTTTTTTTTTTTAATTTTCTTTTCCAAAACATTTTTTTCCTGTCATAGGTTAATTTATATTTCCGTCTCCCACTTCTCATCTGTTAGAGATATGACGCTTGTGCTCTTTATTTTCTAATTGATTTGTACAGTTTCTGTATATTTACTGTGACATTTTAAGTTTTTATTTCAGATCCATTCCCGTAGTTGTATTTTTTAAAAGATTTGTGGCCTGCACGCAGCAGCCAACCACTCCATGTAAATAACTAATACCATCCTTATAACAGTTACAATTTCAGCTGAGTATATATATTTTTTTTCAATATGCAGTTTGAAAAATGAATAAATTTTTTGAAATTTGGATACTTGAAATTGTTTGAGTTTTGATTTTTCTTTCTGGCTCATTGTGTCGTCAGGTTCTCATCTCTGGTTCTGGTTCTGGTTCGGTTTCATTTTAGAGCAAATTGAGGATTATTTTAATTTTGCAACAGTTGATATTTTTTTTAGCAGGGAGTCGCACTAATAAGCCAGAGCTGCTGCAGCTGCTGCTGCTGCTGCTGCTGCAGCTGCTGCAGCAGGAAAAGCGGGGAAGGTTTTCAGCTTTCTGCTGCAACAGATGCCAGTTTTGTTCAGTTAAACATTTTTATCACGTTAACATCGTTTTAAAGTTGCATTTTCTGCAGGAACAGATGTTGTGCTGCAGGTTGAGTCCAGCGTCTGGGCCTGGTTTCATTCCTCTCTCTTCATGCTGTAAATCCCACAGTTGTCTTAATAACATTTTAATTAGCGCTAAATTGAAGGGAAGTCCGCTAAAAAAGAAAGAAGCGGAAAAGCGCTTTTTTTAAAAAAAGGCTCCATGTGTCTGTTTTTAATTTCATGTTTAATCAAACAAATATTTTTATCTGTTTTTATTAAATAAAATCAGGGGGAAAAAAATCCTGCTTGTATCTTTATGTCAAACTGAACCAATAATAATAATAATAATAATAATAATAATAATAATAACAATAATAATCCTTATGATGCGCGAACAGCTCGGCCTTAATTTTCCTAACCGTTTTAAATCTGGGGGAGTGTGTCAGCCTGTGTGTGTGTGTGTGTGTGTGTGTGTGTGTGTGTGTGTGTGTGTGTGTGTGTGTGTGTGTGTGTGTGTGTGAGAGGTAGATTAGGGCCGTTGTGTCTTTGGCCCCCGGGGGACCGGCAGATGAATATTTGAAGAGG